>PVKB01000019.1:816580-1116078 GCA_004027205.1 Ctenodactylus gundi
TATATATCCTTTAGGTTACATCTGGGTGGCGTGTTGGTTCCTGATTTGCAGAGGCCAATCAGGCCATATGACGTGTCCGAATGACGTGACTCCGGGGCTGGTCTTTAGCCTACGCGCACGTGCAGTGGCAATTGTTTGCTAATCAGCCGGCCGGATGCCGGCGCCATCTTGTAATGGCGTTTGCAGGCTCTCTACACTACAAGGTTATTCCCTAAGAGAAAAACTTGTCTCTGTAGAAGGAGGGACAGAAAATCCTGCCACTACTAACAAAGCAAAGGCCAACTTGGAATGACGAGACAGTCTCCCACCCTCACCTAGAATGTTGCAAGAACTTTGCGCAGCACCCACCACTGAGCCTCGCTTATCTAAGACAGGATGATGTATGATGGTAGAGGAAACTGGAGATTCCTTACCCACACCCCACTCTCAACAGGAATCTTTCCAAGTGAGAAATTATTCTATTATACAACTAGGGAGAGGGAAGCATTGTATCTTAGAGAGAGCCTTGCTGTCATTTTCACTTTTCTGTAGTTACTGCAAAAAAATTCTCCATGAGTTCAGGTCTCATGTGAAATATGGAAAAGAACAGCCACCTAAGGGTTGAAAGTCTCAGCACACACTAAGGTAACGACAGCAACGACAAACGTGATTGCTAGAGGGCAGCAACTCAGTCCGTCACACCAAAGATTCAACAGAAGAGATGGGCTCAATTCTGGACATGAAAACTACTTGTATAAGCTATTCCTTTTCCCAGTAAAACAAGGTTTAGAAGTTATTTTCAAAATTGTGAAATGTATGGATTTCAAAGGCGAAACCCAGGGAATAAGGGAAGAGATACATTCAGAAGCCAAACAAACATGTAGAGAACTTTCTAGAAGCCAGGAGTAAACACGATTTTATATGGCCGATTTAGCAAATAGTACAAAAAGCCACATAAGTCTTATTTGTCTGTCATATATGCATGGTCACAAACAAAAAAACCCTGAATTACACATATAACATTTTAAGGGATAAATCTCATTTCAAAGATGATCATTTTCTCAAATAAATCTATACTATTTCATTAAAATTTCACCATGACTTATTTGTGATGAAACAAAGAAGCAAAAATATTAAATATTTGAGGAGATTGAAATAAAAAAGTTTAAAAATTAACCATGAAACTTCTGAATTATAAGACTAGCAAGAGTAGCTTTTATCATCAATGATGCATATAATGAATTTGTAATATTGCAATAACAAATACCAGGTAATCCAAAGCCAATAAAATCTATAGATAAGTCATACGGATCTGAGAGCTATTTTTGTGAGAGTGACAAGAGAGGCCTACAAATCTGAACTGATTCAAGAATAACATCATTTGTCAGCCAATTAAACTAATCAAAAAACAGATGTTTGGGCTGGAGCACAGTTCACTTTTAGCTTAAGTTCAGACTGTGTATGAGGATATGGCTTTAATCCTTTGAAAATCCTTTAAATCCAAGAGGACCAATATTGACAAAGAAAAACATTTAAAATATAACAAAAGAGAAAGCCACTGATCATTCTACCTTCCATAGAAACACTGCATACAGCTACTCAAGTCTCAGGTACCTTTGAAAGAAAGAACTGAGATAGGGACTTGGTCTTCTACACACTGGGCAACTTGGAAAACAGGCACATTATAAAAGTAAGAGACGCTGTACCTAGGCTCACGTGGGCATGCATCCTGTCTGAGACGTGATGTTACATATTGAAAAAGAATCCCAAATACTTGGCTTACCCCAGAAAAGATGGTATTTCCTGGCTCCTGAAGTATTCAGCGTCTTTTTGAAGTATCCAGCCTTTTTTCTGATGCGTCTCTCAGCACCTGCTGGTCACAGAGCAGCAAAGACAACGCTAAAAATCCTGAGGGTCTAATGGTTGCCAAGGGGCAGCTACAGAGCGTGAGGACTCTGTACACAGAGTGCGTCGGTTTTCCTTCCAATAATATCTTGTTCTCCAGGAAGCTAATGCAGACGTACTCCCATGGAGACCACAGGGTCCATTTTCAGCGTTCGCTATTGCGGCATGACTCCCTAATGATCTTCCACCCCTGCAGGTCACAGATTACAGAGACCCTGGGTAATCCACCTGGTCTCGGGACATGGCCACCAGTCAACTGACAGTAAATCTTGATGACTCAAGTTACAAAGGCAGAAGTTATAAGATTTATTTTTTAAATGGAATAGCCAGTACTACTGACTTTAGGAAACTCATTTCAACTGTGAAAAAATAAAATATATAAGATATGAGAATTTACATCAGGAGAATAATGAACAAAATCAATAATGTTATATTAAGATAACAAAAGGACTCCAGAAGATGGATTTTTACTAGAAATAAGAAGAGTTGCTAAGATTTATAACTAAAATTTCTACCTAAAATCTCATGTGTTTGGTAGATGATTGGGTCACAGGATTACTCAATTTGCAGTTAGGAGGTAGGATCTTGTCAGGAGAAGGAGATTTCTGGACTCCTAACCCAAGAAGATATATGCTCGACTCCCAGTCTTTCCTTCTATACACCTCCTGGCCAACAGGGGCTGGACAGCTTTTCCTCCTCAGACCCTCAGACTCCTGGGATAAAATTTATTTTAAAAATTAGATAATTTATTTCTGAATATAAACAAAATGATAAACCAAGTCAATGACCAAAGAGAAGTTTGTAATTTGAACATTTATTTTAAAAGAAAGGAAACTCTAAGGGAGCTATAAAAATAAGGTGGCATATAAATCAAAAGATCAGAAACAACAGGCAGATAATGGAGATAAAAAAGACTGGAAATATTAAAATAAGAAACAAGGAAAAAATAGAGAAAACCATGGATGCTGAATATACTTTTTCATCTACTGCTTCTCAACTTTACTCCTCTTTTTTTCTCAAAATTATTCTTTTTATAAGAATGTATTTGTAATTCATAATAATTATACTCAACTTGAGGAAATGGCACATGAACGTGTTGCATCTTGATCGCTTTTAATTCCCTTTCTCTTTCCTTCCTCATCTCTTTTCTCTCCCCACAAATCTGTATCCCTTGCTTCTTCCATGACCCTTTTGTGTTTCTCTTTTATTTTAACTTGAGATTTCTCATATTAGAGAGATCATGCACTGTTTAATATTCTATACTAATTCTTTTTGTTAAGGATAATGATGTCAATATGTGCATCCACTTTCTTACAAATGTCTCAAATTTATCTTTCTTTGTGGCAAAGTAATACTTGAGTGACACACACACACACACACACACACACACACACACACATATATATATATATATATATATATATATATATATATATATATATATCACAATTTGTTTTATTCATTGATCTGTTGATGGACATGTACATTCCAAGATTTAGTTATTATGAGCTATTCTGCTATAATCATGGGTGAGCACATATCAGTGATACATGTTGTCTTCAATGCTTTGGGGAAGATAAGCAGAAGACATATAGCTCAATCAAATGGATTATCTTTTTTCATCTTTTAGTCGTCTCTATCTCTATGAAAGTTGTACTAATTGACAATTCCACCAACGATGTGGAACACTTCCTTTTCTTCTACACCTTTGTCAGTGCTTATTATTTTCTGAGTGATGGCTAATAGCTCTTGTTTCTGGAGTAAGATAGAATGTTGGTGTTGTTTCAATTTATGTTTTCTTAATGGCTAAAGGTGTAGAACATATATATATATATATATATATATATATATATATATATATATATATCAGCCATTTGTACTTAATAGAATTATCTATTCATTTCAATTTTGCATTTATTAATTGACCTCATAAAACAATGTTTGAGATTGTCTAAGAAAACTTAGCTGTAGTAGTATCTTGAAACATTTTCTACCATTTTCCTGTAACAATTTTGTTTTAGATTTTACATTGCCAAAGGAGTCTACTTTTATTTTCCTGAGTTAGTAAGGTAGGTTTCCAAATCAAGTTTTTTTATTTATAATTTTAATAGAACTATAAGTACATGAAAATTTTAGGTTTTAGTAATTCAATTATTAAAGTTTTATAAACTACCAAGAATTTACTACAAAAGTTATGGAGAATAGTTCATAATGCTTAACTTTGGCTCATTTGTTTCTTTCTTGACTTTTGTTGTTGTTGTTGCTCCAGGGTCTATCCCCGGAGAGACCTGGCTCTGTATGTCTTAAATGCTTAAGGTGGTAATAAAGTCACAATCATCCTTTCTTAGCTTCCCTAGTTCTATGATGCCAGCATACACCATCACACCTGTCCGTTACCTGAATATTGACCATCGCCTTCATAATATATATTGTTAGCAATTTTGATGTTAAATGGATTTATGTTTTGAGAATTACAGTATTTTATGAAAGCACTGTTAAAGCTGTGGTTATATATATTTATGAAACTTTTCTAATATACATATTGGACATGTCCTCATGTAAGAAAAACTATACAATTTATACAATAGTAAATACACTAGACTTCGAAACATAAATATATGCACTATGTCTGTTTTATATATGTGCATGTGGTATATATTCCTTACTTATTCTTATATATTATAAGAAACAAATGATAAGAAAGCTCTGTGAAGAAACAATGGTAAATAGAAACACACAAAAATCAAAAGAGGAGGGAGGGAGGGAGGAAAAGGAGGTTAAAAAGCAAGACATGAGAGCAGAAGAAATACACATCTTAGTTGTTTATAAGTAAAACATTACAAACTACATGCTATCGTGCTTTGGATCTGGAGTGTCTCCCAAAAGTCTCATGTACCTATGGATGTGGTGTTCGGTGGGGAAGCCTGGCTAGAAGGAACAGATTCTTGGAGACTTGACCAGGCAGGATAGCTCAGCCCTTCCTGTCTGACATAGCTCTGTTCTGCCATTCCATCTGAGAGCTTCTCTCTGGGCCCAAATCCATCACATGTTCCCTCCAGCTGTCCATAATAGAGACCCTCTGCAACTGGGGGCTCAAAACTGGGGGCTAAGGTAATCCTCTCCTCCATCAGTTTGTGGGTGTTGGGTATTCTCTGTGAGCAATGGAAAAGCAAGCAAGATGCGTAGTAAATGGCATATACACAACTCTGCATTTGTATGTCTCTAGGCACTGAAAGTGATTTCTCTAAGAGCAAATTATTTACACATCTTGAAGACATTTTAACCTATCCTCCAGAGAAACTTAAATGGATTGTTTCTATACTATAAACAATGAAATAATATTCTTAAACAGTATCTTCATTATAGGCTTTCTCAACTTGGAGAATCATTTTGTTTTGTTGACAGGAATGTCTACTTAAATAATTTAATTGGAAGAAAAAAAGTACTATCTCTATGAATGATGGAGGTGATTAATAGTTGAACAATTCATCATAAACAAATATCATTTTCGAAAAATCTTGAATGAAAAAAAGCAAAACTATCATAACCATAGGGAGCAGATGAGGTATTACTTTGCATCTCACCTCACAGCTAGAATTTATTATTTCCTTGCTTCCTTTTCTACTGAAACAGATATAGGTGCTATATATTTCTTTAGTTTCTCTGTAGATTCATGCATATCTATAAAAAGTGCTACATTTTTGCATATAAATACCCATATCACTTATAAAATTTAATCCAACTGACAATTTTTAGCCTGCTTTGGCAAGATGGGTGATAAGTACATATAATATACATATATATTTATTCTATAAGAATATGGCTTTTGCAGGAGTGACATACATGTTCTGTTAGTTTCCTCTTCTTCTTCTTCTTCTTCTTCTTCTTCTTCTTCTTCTTCTTCTTCTTCTTCTTTTTCTTCTTCTTCTTCTTCTTCTTCTTCTTCTTCTTCTTCTTCTTCTTCTTCTTCTTCTTCTTCTTCTTCTTCTTCTTCTTCTGAGACAAGGTCTCACTCTGTAGCCCAGGCTGGTCCTGAACTCACTGATATAGCCCAGGCTGCCCTTGGACTCAGGACAACCCACCTGCCTCAGCCTTCATAGTGGTGGTATTACAGGATTACAGGCATGTGCCACTATACTCAGCCTTTTGTGGTGCTGGGAATTGCACTGAGGGCCTTGTGCTCACAAGCCAAGTTCTTTAACCTCTCTGCCATTCCTCCAACCCTGCCGGTTTCTAATATAATTCATTATCTGCCTTTTATCTTTAGTCACTCTAAACTGTCTAAATTTTCTGTAGTATCTTAAGAAAATAGGGTAGAATAACCTGAAATGTATTTTGACATTAAAAGATAAAAATACATTTTTCTGCATGATATCACTTTCCTAAAGAAACCTTAGCTCTGTTTTCAAATATAAGCAGAATCTGATTGCTTTTTACAAATTTCTCTCTGGTCCTAACCATCATGATCTGTTACCTAGGTTTTTATAATTAACTTTAATGTAGTAGTTAATATGATCTTTTAAAATTGATTATACCAGTCTGAGCTACATCGTTATATTCTTTATTTGAGATTGCTCAGTTCTTTTTTTGTGTGTGTGTCAACTTCCCTCTTAACTCTGTCTCCATCGTGTCTTAGAGGTTGTGTTGTGATATGTTTTGTCATTTGTCTATGTTAACTTTTTTATTTCTTCCCTGATTTCTTCAATAACCCAATATTTGTATAGAACAGTATTATTCAGTCTCCATATGTTCGAGTAGTACCTTTTTATGTGTTGTCATTGATTTTTAGCTATATTCTACTGTGATCTAACAGAATGCATGGATTATATCAATCATCTTTTATTTGTTTAAGCTTGTTTTGTGACCTGGAGAAAAGACAGTGTCTTCAATAAATGGTGCTCTGAAAACTGTATTAGTATATGCAGAAGAAAGAAATTAGATCCATATCTGTCACCACACACCAAAATCAGATCAAAATGGATCAAAGAACTGGATACCAAAAAAGAAACAATGAACCTGCTGGAAGACAAAATAGGTAAAATCCTAGAAGACACAAGGAAGGGAAGGATTTCCTGAACAGAACTTCAACTGACCAAGAAACAGCAGCAAGAATCAATGAATGGGAATACATAAAATTAGAAAGCTTTGTTCAACCAAGGGAGCAATCAATAGGATGAAAAGACAGCTCACAGAATGAGAGAATCTTTTCCAGCAATACCTCAGATATTCTAACGTTTAGAATATATAATGAGCCAAAAAATCTAAAGTAAATGACCAGATCAAGAAATGGGCAGTTGAAATGAAAAGAAACTTCTCAGAAGAGGAAGTACAACTGGCCAGCAAACATATGAAAAAGGGGTCAACATCACTGGTCATCAGAGAAATGTATATTAAAACCAACATCAAGGCTTAATCTCACCAAAGTGGGAATGACCTACGTTGAGAACTCAAAAACAACAATTATTGAAGAGACTGAAAAAATGAAACACTTCTACATGGTTAGTGAGGCTGCAATTGGATTCAATCATTATAGAACGCAGTTTGAAGATAGCTTAGAAAACTGGGAATAAAAATTCCATTTGCTCCACCCAGGGCTCTACTGTACATGTTCTTCCCAAAAATAAAATCAGCATATCATAAAAACACATGCATGTCTATGTTTAGAGCAGTACAACTCATGATAGCAAAATTCTGGAAACAGCCTACTTCCCTATTAACAGACGAATGGATAAAGAAGATGGGGTACACATATGCAATGAAAAACTATGCAGTCACAGACAAGATATGAAGCATTTGAAAGAAAATGGGGCCACCTTGAGACAGTAATGCTAAGTGAAATGGACAAAACAAAAAGGTATGTCAACGCGTGTCCCTCTTGTGAAATTCGCAGTAACAATTCCAGAAAAGACCTCAAGAGAGGGTAGGAAGAAGCGAGACGGACTGCTGGAAAGGGACAGATCTCCTCAGAGTTGGAGGGTAAGAGCTAGGGAAAACATGGCCACAGTGCTGTAGATGGTCATTGTCTCTCTACACTGTATGTTTTCAACATGCCAATGGAGTTAATGCATAATAAAAAATAGATTATATTACAGGTTTTCTCAGAATTCTACAACTGTTTTATGCATTATCTAAATTTAAAAACAAAGTTAATTTTTTGGATTAAAAACTTTGAATGAAATTTTTGTTTCCATTCTGACACCATCAATGAAAATTTCCTTTTGAATTGCTCGCCCTCCCCCACCCCACAACCATACTGGTCTCTTGTGCTTTTTTCTGGAAGCAGCAAATCTGCACATGCCTCATTCTTTCCATAAGATATTCCTTCTCTTTGGAATGTTCTTCCTCCATGTATCCAGGTAATTGATTTAGTATGGTTGCTCAAAAATGTTTTCTTCTGAGGCTTCTATTTAAAATAATTAAATATTTACTGCATAAATAGTTAAATTTTGTTATCTCAAATTGTAACATGCCCTCCTGTGTATCCTGCACGTCTAATTCCTTTTACCTATTCTCTTATTTATTTCTTCTTTGCTTTCAGATTAGCAGTTATTGTACCTTAATAAACTAAACAGCTCATTCATTTTTGTATCTTAGTAACTCCCTAATAAATGCTTGTTTCTCAAAGGTAAGATTTTTTTTTTTTTTTACTTTGACTAGAGTAACTTTAGTGGCCACAAAATGATTTAATTACAGTTAGAATGCCAATAAAGTTAGTTGTATAAAGGATTAAACCAAAGTCATTGAAAAAAATTAAATAACCCTTCAACAAACTAAAAAAAATAAAATTTTAATTAATCCAACCTTGCAGAGACTACAGTAAGTAGGCTACTCTGGAAGCATTAAAAGTACTCCTGGTTAAAGACAGTCTCAGGATCACAGTGTGGCTCAGGGCTAAAAGCTCTTACCAATGTCTTAGTTATTTGTTGCTGAGATAGAATACTCAACATTCATAAATTAAGTGAGGAAAGATTTATTTTTAGTTCGTGGTTTAAGAAGGTCTCACAAGGATCATTTGTGGGCAGCTAGAAATAGTGGAAGCACATAGAAGAGGCATAGTTGGAAGAAAGTTCTTCACTGCATGGCAAACAGAAAGTCAATTCAGGGAGAAAGGGCACAGCCACTGTACACCCTTCCAGGTTCTGATAATTGATCTGTCCCTACCGACCAGGCCCCGCCTCCCAACAGCACTTGGTTCTGTAGGTATTCCATGACATCCAAATCCATGTGGTTTTTTGAGGGGACATTCCAGATCTAAACCATAAGACCAAGCAAGAACATGCCCCGGCGCTTGATCCCCAATAATGCATAAACTGGGTGTGATGGCACACACCCTATAATCTGAGTACTCAGGAGGCTGAGGCAAGAGCATCGCCAGAGTTCTAGGCCAGCTTAGGCTCCATAGTGCGTTCAGGATCAGTTTGGACTACAGAGCAGCAGATCATGTCCCCCATGTCCCCCCCCCCCCACCCCAAGAAGTCATTCTTACATTCTTATTTATAAGAAGATAACAAATGAAATAGTCACTGTTAAATCTACAAATTAAAACGTAGGCACTTTTTGAAATTTTGACACCAAAAGTAGTTCCATGATATTCTCTCCTCTACTGTAACTATGCAGAAAACAAGTGGTAAGAAGCAGATGCAAATCAAGGGCATTCAGGAAAATACATGGCCTCAACATTTGAAGACAAAAGTCAGAAAATTTACAACTAGAGAAATAATCAAAATGCTATATGTTTTATAGTAAGATATTTCAATAAAAGAAAATTTCTCAGGAAAAAAATATGCGAAGATCTTCCTAAATTCTGAAGGAAAACATATGGAGACGACCAGTCATCGAAAAAAAAAAGTTGAGAAATCTATAACAAAAACAATAACAAATTGTAACAGGTAAAGACCTTAATATGCAAAATAAATTGTTTTATGTGAAACAATATAAAAGGGAGGTAGGGGCTAGAAGAATGGTTCAGTGGTTAAAGTGCTTGCCTAGCAAATGCTCTTTCAGTTGGCAAGTACTGAGTTGCCCAGCACCACATAAACCTGTTGTGGTGGCCTATGCCTGTAGCCTGTAATCCCAGCACTAAAACCATTTGAAGCATCCAAATATACTAATTTCAATGATTATTTTCATTGAGGAATGAGGAAAAAAATTAGGAGACAGAGAGAAAAAAAAATGAAACAGTAACAATAACTGATCATTGGCTAGACTAGAATCTCCAAGGCTTAAAATAAGGTGAAGATGGTTGTGCCAACTGGGAAGCTGGGGTTGCTGATGGATTTCAAATGAAGACTCCAAGATTTCTGCCATAGTTAACAGGGTGGATACTGGTTTAGTTCTTTGACAATTAGAAAACTGATGGACACACAGATTTAGTTGGGGATAAATAATAAAAACAAAAAATGTATTCTTTCTTCCATGAGATTTACTTGAAAATTGCCTTTTAAATATGAGTTGCCTGAAAATCATATGAATATATAATCTTGGATCACAAAGGACATGTGTGCTTTGGAGTCATGATTTAAACACTCACAGACACATAGGTGATATTTACATCAGGGATAAAAGGAAGGATTTTAGGAGAAAATTTAGAGAGAAGAAAACAAGCTATATACAAAGAAGATCATGATGACAGAAAAAATGAAAACCCAATGGTGTTATTTTGAGGAAATTAGAATTAACTGTTAAATATTGCTGAAAATCTACATAAAAGTCTCAAAAATACCAGTGACTTAAAGGAAATGCATACTGTACTTAAACACACAAATCCTCACTTGAGTTTCTGAGAGTAGCTGATTGAGAGCTCTCGGCTGAAAACCTTTTAAAGATGTAACTGACAAGATCACACATTCTTCCTAAGGTCATGACAACAATCAATGAGCTATTTATATTTATATTTTCTATCGGTTTATTCACCTCAAGATGAACCAGAAGAAACATTTCAGTTTCGCAAGGTCTTTCTGTGGTTTCATTCTAGCTATATTCTCTTTCATTCCAATTCTGATTCTTCTTTTCTCTTCTCACTGCTGTGCATTCCCCAATAAATTTTCAACAATTTCTAGTCCACTGTCTACTTTGCACATAGTCCATGTATAACATTTGCTGACGATACTACATAGAGAAAGTAGACTTAGAGATCAGATTTCAAAGCTGGATCACCCACCCGCTGGTTGGAGGGGCAGGAGGTCTTCTGGAGACTGTCGGACACAGAAAGCCTGACAAAAGATGACACTGCAATTGTTAAAAATGTCCCCCAACAGGGAACTAGGATAGAATACACGGGGGAAGGAAATCCACTGACAAGCATGGCGTTATCATTCATTTGAAAAGCGTTGGGAAGTAGATTGATGGCTTTTGCCTGTGGCACTTTCCTGAACTTTGTGGAGAAAGATAATGGAAGGTTGAGGGTAATTAGTCAGTAATTAAAAGCTAGATGTGAAAGCCAGAAAGCCTCCTTGGCAGCGTGTAAAGATTGTCTAGTCTCCTGCAGCTAGAGGGCAGAGAAAGATGAGGATAAGGTCCAGAATTAAACTTTTGAGTTTCAGAACTTCAAAGAGTATTAGACTTTTAACTGCCCAGGTCTGCTGTGCCAAGGTCAGACGTCTCGCTGGGAAGGAATGTAATCGGAGTCTCTGAAAGAGAACATCTGGGTTGGTTAACTAGGCTGCTAGATTCCCGTGAATTCTCAAGTTTTTAGTAGGAATGGTGCTCCAATTCTCTCTCCTAGAAGTTGACAAACATACCCCTTTTCTCAAAGATATCACAGAGACCTCTGTCTTGTATGAAAACAGCCCACTCCACTGGAATCAACCCCAGTTTCCTGAATAATCACTTAGCCAATAGCTAGAGTTAAGTTACTGTATAACTAATTCAGATAAATATTGTGCTATTTCATAGGAGGATGGATCTATAAACATAAGATTGCCCAACAGATAACAGAAGTCAAAAGAGTACAAAAGGAATAGAAGATAATGAATCAAAGAGAGCCACCCATTTTTATTAACATGAGAAAGTTTATTTTTCCTGGTACAGATGTTAACACTCTTGTGAAAGCTACTGAAAGGCAATAACAATAAAATATTAACATGCTACTTGGGGTGGGGAGGAGGTGGGTCTTAGAATCTGTAGAAAGTGGAGGTCCATACAAAGTGAAGTAGAAATTTCAAAAATGTAAAATGGGTCAAACAGATCTGGAAGTTTAGCATCATAGGGAATAGATACAAGGGCAACAAGCTGTTAAATCTGAATGCAGATCTTCTACTGGGATCTTTGGACTTTTGGGTCCACAGTGCAGGTTGGCTGCTGGACTAGACTTGAAGCCTGGGTCCATGGGGAATGATTTGAATTTCAGGGGCCAGCTGATACCCTACTTCTGCTGAGATTGCTCGCCAGTTTGGATAAAGGAATATGGTGGCTAATGTTGGGGCAGGAATGGAGAGAAGAATAAACATTCCAGTTATAAATGTCCACATAGAAAGAGAGTAAGCATGTGGCATAGAGGGACAGCTCTTTATCTAAGTTGTATGAGTAGTTAAGGTTACTAACATCTCTAACCAGTATTCTAATGTTTAAAATGACAACTAATTTATCTCTTAAGATTTTTTTTTAGTTATTAACAATATAATATACACACAAGAAAATTTATAAAGAAAAGAAGTATATTTGAGTTATGTGTTCTGGTCGAAGATCTGGAGACAACGTACAGGGCTGGCCTTCTTGTCGGCAAAGTCTGGAGGAGATATGAGGCATTACACAGTGAGAGAAAGGCAGCAGGTTACAGACCTAGCCAAACGATTCCACAGCCCACTTGCTCTTGCATGCATCGACCAGTTCATCAATTGCATGAATATAAGCATCACTAAGGAGGACAGGGCCCCAACAACCTTTCATAAACTCAGGGTGGCTGTTCTTGATATAATGTATAAGTATACACCATTTAATGCAGATCAACTTGTAATAATTACCAATTTGCAGAAAAAATTAATTATTTTCACTGTTCTTTAACAATAAATAGCTTCTAAATTAATAATTTAGTATTTTACAACAACTCACATCAGCTATCTCGCAGGTTAGCTAGGCTAAGGGTCTGTCTAGGCGTGGCTTGACTGAAGTCTGAAAAAAATGTTGGCTAGGGCTTAGTTCTCATATGAGGCTGAACTGGCTGTGGGTCTAGTTTCATGTAGCTGAACTCATTTCCTCTGGCCATGTGACTGAAGGGCATTTCCTTTTCTTGGCTACTAGGCAAACTCCATTTCAGTTTTTAGAAAAGTCTCACATTTTCTTGCCATGTAAATCTCAGTGAATCTTCTAAGATAAAATCACATATACTGTCATATAAACACAGAATTCATCTTCCATCACTCCTGTTATATGATATTGGTTATAAGCAATTTAAAGATCTTATACACACTAAAGAGAAGAATGTTACACTGGAGTGTGCTTATTAGGAGGACAGAATTACAGAAGTCCCATCAATTTGTGTGTGTGTGTGTGTGTGTGTGTGTGTGTGTGTGTGTGTGTGTGCTGGAGTTGAAACCCGGTATCCTTGCGTTGAACTATGTCCTCTGCCTATTTGCCAGTTTTAATTTTACAAAAGGATCTGACTAATTTGCTAAGTTTTTCTGACTGGGCTCAAACTTGTGATTTTCTTGCACCAGCCTCTGAAAATGCTGAGATTACAGGCCCAAACCCATTGAGAACCTGTTCACCAAAGACAATGATAAAATTCCAAATTGCCAAAAAAAAAAAAAAAAAAACCCTCTAAGGTACTTTACCATGTACCATTCTCATCAGTGTTGCTCTATTGCCCACTGATAGCTGATGATTACTACTGTTGTGGTTAGGATCTGGAGTGTCCCCCAAAAGTCTCATGTATTTTAATGTTATGGATTGTCTATGGAACCATGTGCTGTTGGTGGATTGGGGTCTAGTTTGGAGGGGTGGATTACAGTTAATTTAGGATTAAAGACTTGTGAGCTAAGACTAACGGGTGTAAATTGGGATTAACGGTGTGTGGTGGCCACACCTTCCACACCTGGATGCAGGAAGGACTAATTACTGGGCGAAGACCTGAAAGGATACGTAAGCTGCATCCTGCCTTCCTTGGGCGATTAGACTAAGACTAGGATTGGGGCTTGGAAGAGTCTCAACTAGTCTCAGCTTGCCTTCCCATTTGTGATGTGGTGAGAAGCTGCCTCCACCTCTCTCTGCCATGTACTTCCATTGCTGCCGGCCGCCCCTGAATGGACTGTGACCTTCTGAAACTGTGAGCTAAAATAAACCTTTCCTTTCCTAAATTTGTGGGTATCAGGTATTGAGTCACAGCAATGAAAAAGTAGCTAAGACAAGTACCATATTTAATATGAATTTTATTTTCTTGAGTTCTATTTTTCATGGTTTTACTCCAAAAGAATATGCTGTCTCTCTAAAAAAAGTTTTTTTTTTTTTTACATGTACTTTTTTCGTTTTTTGAAACAGAGTCTTGCACTGTAGCCCAGGCTGGCAGGCTGGTCCTGAACTCACTATGTAGCCTTGGCCTTATGGCAATCCTTCTATCTCAGCCTCCAGAGTGCTGGGATCACAGGTGTGTTCTACCATGGCCTGCTGCTGTGGTGATGGGGGATTTGAACTCAGGGCCTGTACTTTTTAGGAAAGTGCAGTAATCACTGTGCCATTCTTCTGGCTCTACTTTTTGTTTATTTTATTTAAGTTACCATTTTCCTACAACTGTCTCTAGTTTGCATTATGCAAAACAAACACATTAGAGGAAAAAATTAACTGCAACAGCCAACATTTTCTGTAAAATTCGATTCAACTCATTGGTGGGCTCAAAGTCTAAAAGAAGTTATTACTTTGTCAAAGAGACAAGAAGTTTGACAGAGATAAGTTCACATATTGTTACGGTTGTAGTCTTATAAACATTTCTCTTGCAATCATCTATATTATAACCAATTAAGATTCTCTTTGGAGATACTTTTTCGGTTAAAAATGTCAAAGATGATCAGTTAACATTCCCACAAAAGATAAGAAAATCAGAATTGAAAGAAAAAGATGTCATAGAAGAAAAGATGATACATTTAACCTTTGATTTGAAACTAGCAGATCTTTATTTTTGTCATCTATGAAGAAAGGGTACAAATTATTTCATCACTAAGATATATTTAAATTGTTGTATTTTGAAGCCACTTATTAAACAAGTTTTTTAAAAAAAGAAATACATATAAACAAATTACAAAGACGGCTGTCTTTAATTATGAAGTTATGTTTTTGGATATTTGTGATTTGTACATTTCACTGAATAGATTCTGGATATTAAATTCCTTTACTTAAAAATACTATAATGGTTGAGACTTTGATAGTCTGAGAGATTTGCATTAATTCCTGACCAGCAAGCAATAAAATTGCCAAGAAATCTTTAATCACATTAGCTCTGCCAATTTTACTTCTATTTAGTTAGAATTAAATTGTTGAGTAGTTAGTGAACAATGTTTCTCCTTACGACTAACTTTAGTACTATATTAATAATTTATCACAAGGTAAATATATTTGAAGACACTTTTTATTATACTATGAGTCAATGTTTATTGAAAATATTTGGATTTGACAATATATATGGGTATATATATATATATATATGTATATATATATATATATATATGTTTAGAATTACATTGAAAAATAGATCCATAAATAAGATTTGACTTGGACAAAATGGAATAGGTAATGGTTTCTATAGAGGAGTTAAATTAAAAAATGCCCTATTACTATTATTTTTAATATTAGATGCTATATAAGAAATTCTATTGTGCATCCCACATGATTATGGGTAATAACAGGATAAACATGTTAAGTAGTAAAAATGGTGAAATAATGGCAAAACTTGAAGAATGACAGTATAAAATAATGTTTAAGAAATTGTGAAATATTTTGTTTTGGCATAGTGCCCAAGTGGCATGCGAAAATCAAGTCACCCAGTTTTAATAGAGAAATGGAGAATAAAAATTGTTCTTTAGGTGTGTCTCACCCAGAAACACTTAATTCCATTGTAATTATGCATTTAATTCATTGATTATTTTAAACTTCCTTAAAACATAAAAAATTAAAAATTATTGAAACTAGTGGGATCAATTTCATTATTAATTTAGACAATTTTTGTATTAAAATAAAAAGAGAGAATTTATGTACATAAAATGTATGTTTTAAGAAATGTGTCTATACTCAGTATATCTACTTAAAAATAATATTGTAAAAGTAATGACTTTTAGTCCCTTATTTTTAATCAATGAAATGATACCAATATTGTACATCTTTATCCTCCATATTTATTGTTGGAAATTCAATTCTAATCTCTTTTGTATGTATTATCTACTAAAATATAGGTTGTAGTCCTTCCTCAGTTAGCATGCAAACTCAAAAACACTCCACTGTTTGAGCTTTAAATACTAAATTTTAGTCTTATAAGCATTAATGTGAAGTATCTGCACAATTTCGAGTAGAAGTAATAAAGTAGATCCTTCTATCTTGTTTCTAACTTGAAAAGAAGTTTATATATTAAATAATTAAAATATGATAAGTTTCAAAATAATTGCATATTTTGTGTTGTTAGAACTAGTTGGGAACAGACAAAGCTTTTCTGAAGTTTACTTTAAGACTCACATGAAACTTTTCAGCATGATGAGTAGATGAGATACAATTAGATTTTCCAAATCTAAAGCAAACAAGGTGAAATCAACGTAAACTTTCCTCCTCTTGTGAACCGCTACAGGAAATGCAAAGGAAGAAAAAAGTACAGGTGCAGATGCTTTCAAAAACAGCATGGCTTCTTCATCAATCTCAATGGCTCCAGAGCATGTCTCTGGTATAGTGCTCAAAGTTATCGAAGGACATTATAGAAAGATTTTCTGGAAATTGAATTCTAATAAAGAGTAGATGATCATTTCCTCTTCAAAAGAAGATGATCTTTGAAGATTCTAGGTCTCATCTTAAAATTGCTTCCATTCTTGTGACTATTCTCACACATCACGGGGCTCCCATAGACTAAAATACTTCAGTATTTCCTTTATTTGTTTGTTTTTTCCCCTCATTTTATCAAGACGTATAGTGAAAAATATAAAGTTTACATTTATCTTGAGCATTTTGTGCATATGCATATCTTGGTAAAGTTACAAGACCTCCCCCTGTTTCCTTTTGACCCTCCTCCACCCCAGTTCCCATTATTTTCCACATTAATTTCCATTTAATTTTGATATTGTTGGGTTTGTTTTTGATTCGGTGAGACTACCTGGATCCAGTTTTGATGTTTTCGTGTTTTACTCTGTTATGACACACATTACTCTTGCTTTATATATTTCAAATGCATTGGCTCATAAATATATCCACTTAAGGAATATAATTTTATTTTACTTTCCTAAGTTGAGTTTCACAGCATTCCAGAGCAAAATGGAACCTTAAACTGTATGTTATGAAGATATCTCTCTCTTAAAATTTGATTTTAACTATCATTATGCCGTCAGGAAATTCTTGCCCACATGTAATTCAATCAAATGGGCCAATTTCTGTCCTTTACCTTACAGCATGAGACAAAAGACCATGATCAGCCACTCTGGAAAACTTTCAGCATCCTTCTTGCAAATGCATATTATAAGAACACACTATGCGGCCCGGAAGTGAGAACAGATGCCTGGTACAGTCACATGCTAGTAACCCCTAAGTGTTATGGGCCTGGAACAAAAAGAGGGATCCCTGTCTAACAGGTTGATGGTGTCACGGTGAATGGTTGATTGAAATACCAAGGTGACCGGGCGACAGTCCTGTGGAAGAGAAGAAATTTGACTATGGGCATTGTATGCATGATCATGGAAAAGTTTGTCCATTGATCGTTGCATGAAATAATGGTTAGGAATATTCCTGTTGAAATCCGTTGGTTGGAGGATTACCAATGCTTTGTCTGGGTAAATGGACTGTTATGTACATGCTTATATGCATGGTGAAGTGGGATAATGTGGACTAAGAAAATTATGTTGAATGTACTATATTCATATAATTTTAGAGCTGTTTTCATTTGTATTTCTCAAATGGCATCATGGACATCATAGAGTGTTGAACATTTTTTCATGTATTAGCTAGCCACTTGTACTTTTTTTTCTGAAAACTGTTAATTTCAATTGTTCATTTTTAATTGGGTCTTTGATTTTGAAAGGTCTATTTTTTCTGCAGTTATTTGTATGTTCTATTTATTAAACTCCTGACCAGGTAACTTTCTTCACATCTTGTTGATTGTCTATTTATTCTATTAATTGTTTCTTTTAATGTTGTGCAAATCCTGTTTGTTGATTCTGAACTTTATTTCCTTTATATAAGAAGCTCTGTTGAGAAAGTCTTTGCCTGTGCCTATATCTTCAAGAGTTTTACCTAATTTGCCTTCCAAGAAGTTCAGTACTTCTGTTTTAATACATAGGTCTTTGATCCACTTTGATCTGATTTTAATGCATGGCAATAGGTTTGGGTCTAGATTCACTCTACTGCACGTAGATAACCAGTTTCCCCAGAGCTATTTATTGAAGAGAGTACACTTCCTTCAGTGCATGTTTTTGGCCCTGTATTCAAATATTGGAAAGCTAAGGCTATTTAAGGTGATCTTTGGATCCTTTTTTTTCATTAGTCAACCTGTTTTTGTGCTAATATATGATTTTTATCCCTTTTGCTTCATAATATAACTAAATGTCTTAAATCATTGTGCCACATGCTTGTGTCTCGTTTAGGATTGCTTTGTTTATCCTGGGTCTCTTTTGTTTCCATAAAAACTCTAGGATATTTTCTCAAGATTTTTGATAAATGTTGTTGCTATTCTGATATGAATTGTATTGAATCTGTATATCAGTTTTGACAGTGTAATCATGTTGGCAATATTAATTCTGCCTATCCAGCAACAAGGAATGTCTTACCATTTTTTAATGTTCTTTTCAAATTCTTTCTTCATCTGTTCTGATTTTCATTGTCAAGGTTCTACATTTTCCTGTTAGGTTTATTCCTATCTATTCAATCTTTGAGATGCTACTGAGAATGAGATAATTGTTAGCATTTTCTCAGTACATTCATTGTAATGTAAAGGAATGCTATTACTATTTTTTGCAATAAGTTTGTATCTTGAAACGTTTTAAAATTTATTAATTAGTTCTAAGTATCTCCTGGCAGAGATTTTGTGTCTTCTCTGTAGATAATTCTGTCATTTGTGAATAAAAAGTTTAAATTATTTCTTTCCAGTATGTATCTATGTTGTTTCATTCTCTTTTCTGATTTATCAAAGGTTTTTTTCCTCCATCTAGTGAGATGATCATGCAATTTTGTCTTTGTTTTTGTTTATGTGATATATTGTATTAATTGATTTCCATAGTTCGAACTATCCTTGAATCCCTGAAATGAAACAATCTTGATCATGGAGTATGAATGATTTAATGGTTTATTAAATTCCATTCTCTATACTATTTTTGAGGATATTTGCATCTATATTCCTTAAGAAGTTTGACCTACAGTTTCCTTTACTCTTGTCTTTGTCCGGTTTTTGTATCAAAATAATGTTAGCTTCCAAAGACAAGTTTGGCAATGATTTTACTCTTTCAAATTCATGTAATCATTTGAGAAATATTGATGTTATTTCTTCACTAAAGTACTGGTAGAATATTGCTCTGAATGCATGCTGTCCTGCACTATTGTTTATAAGTATAGATTTCATGATTCCCTCAATTTCCATGCTTTCTATGTATCTATTCAAGATTTCTTTACTCTGTTAAATTTTGTTGTCTTGTATGTATGTAGAAATTTACCTATTTCTTCCATATTCTCTAATTCATTGGAATGTAAGTTTTCAAAATAGTTCCTTACAATTCTCTGAGTTTCAGCAGTGTCCATGGCAATATTACCTTTTTTATTTCTAATTAAATTCATATATTTTTTCTTATTTTATCTAGGTTAGCTAGAGGTTAATCAGTGTTGTCTATTCTTTCAAAGAACCGATTTGTGGGGAGCTGAACCCTAAGATGGCACCGGGCAATGGGCCAAGGGGCAGGATTACATGCCGCACCCAAAAGATAGCACCTGCGTGGCAGCCACACCTCCTAATAAAATGTGATAAACAACTCCATATGTGGAAATCGCGGACTGGCGACTGATCTCCTCATGTGCAGGCTCCTATCTAAAAACGCCACGTAGTGAGATATGATAGGCTTGTGGGGCTTATAAAATTGCTTGCAGCTTAGCGGGGGGAGGAGAAGAGAGGAAGAGGGAGAGAGAAAAGAAGGTGCTCGAGCACAAGGTTAAGAAGAGGCCTGAATAAAGCTTGGAGAAGAACCGCGGCTGGGCTGTTGCGTCTTTCTTGCGGGTCCAGGGAAATGCGACACCAATTCTTTGATTTGTTGATTTTCTTTTTCAGTTTCAATTTCATTCATTCCTTTTGTGATCTTTATAATTTCTTTTTTTCTACTTTCTGGATTAAAATGTTCTTGTTTCTCTAGGACCATATGGTACATCATTAAATTGTTTATTCTGGATTGCTGTTTAATAATATGTGCACTGATAGCTATAAATTTTTACTCTTGGCATTGTTTTAATTGTGTCCAACAGGTTTTACTGGAATGTACTTCTGCTGTCATTAGACCCTAGGAAGTTTTAGATTTCTTCCCTGGTTTCTACTGTGACCAATTGTTGTTCAATAATATATTATTTACTTTCCATATATTTGTATAGTTTCTGTAGTTTCTTTTGCTACTGATTTCTAATTTTATTCTGCTATGATTTGAAAGTATGCAAAGAATTATTTCAACTCCTTTGTACTTATTGAATCATGTTCTGTGGCTTCTGACATGGTCTAGTTTGAAAAATGTCCCATGTAATGCTGAGAAAAAAATTTATACTCTTGATGTTGCATGGAACACTCTGTAAGTATCGAGAAAGCTCTATTGTTGTGCAGTTTGGCTCTGGTCTAGTACTTACTTGTTAATTTTTGTCTGGTAGACCAGCTTACTTGTCATAGTAGGATATTGGAACCCCCTACTATATTTGCATCAGTGCCTATCAGTCCTTTCATGTACAGTAGTTTTTGTTTTACAAAATTGAGTGCATAGATGTTTGGTATGTGTATAGTGATGATCGTGGCTTCTTTCTTTGAATTGTTCCCTTAAACAGTATATAATGCTCATCTTTCTCCTTTTTATTTGTTTTAACTTGAACTCTTTTGTCTAAGAATAGTATCGTTAGCTCCTGCTTGTGTTTTGGGTACAGTTGCTTGGACGATTAACTTCTGTTGTGGTTAGGATCTGGAGTGTCCCCCAAAAGTCTCATGTATTTTAATGGAACCATGTGATGTTGGTGGATTGGTGTCTGGTGTGGAGGGGTGGATTGCAGTCAAGTTAGGATTAATGGTGTGTAGTGGCCACACCTGGATGCAGGAGGGAGTGGTTACTGGGCGGAGACTTGAAAGGATATATAAGCTGCACCTGCCTTCCTGGAGGACGGCACTAGTCTCAACTAGCCTCAGTTTGTCTTCCTGTTTGTCCGGGGAAGCTGCCTCCACCTCTCTCTCTGCCACGGTACTTCGATTGCTGCCAGCCGGCCCCGAATGGACTGTGACCTTCAAGACTGTGAGTTAAAATAAACTTTTCCTTTTCTAAGTTTGTGGGTGTCAGGTATTGAGTCACAGAAATGAAAAAGTAACTAAGACAACTTCCATTCTTTTATTTTCTGTTTATGGCTTTCTTCATAAGTAAAGTTTGTCTCTTGAAAGCAACAGATAGTTTTTGTTTGTTTGTTTGATTCTTTGATTCAGCCCCCTGTTCTGTCTCTTTTGATGGGGAAATTGAAACGATTAACATTCATCGTAATGACATATTTGCTACAACCTGTGGTCACTTCAAGGTTGATTGTTTTGATGCAAAAAACAAAACAAAACAAAAACCAAAAATCTTTACTTTTGTTTTAAAGAGTTTAAGAGTTTGTTTGTGCTGAAGCCAAATATGAGTGATCAGGCCCGGGAACTTACATTCAGAATTTCTCAAATGACATGTTCTAATAAGTGGCAGTTACATACAGTATTTATAGTTACAGAATAGAAGAAGATAGTACATCAATGCATAATTTGAAAACATTGGTGGAAGCATTGGGTAGGCAGGTCACCCTGACATGGGAAAAACTCTGCTATGGGCTCAAATGTTATCTAACAGCATTCTTAGCCCTTGGATTGGTGGGACGCTTAGGGTTTTGCTTTCATGTCTTAAGAGAGTTACTTAGTAGGAATGTTACATATGAAAGGATTTATCACAGAATATTAAGATAGGTGTTGAGGAGAATGTAGACGTGGTCATGAGAAAGGACTAAGCCCGTGACATTCTTGCTATGCAAAATATCCCAATCTCTCCCAAGATTCTCCAGAATTCATTTAGTTAATCAACAGTCTCATTGCCAGTAGGATATTTTCAAGGAAGGTCCGTTACTAATGTTTTTTATACACTCTTGTTGGTTCACTCTTCTTTTTCTATTGTTTCCTTTGCTCTGGGGTCTTTGGCTCTGTTGATCTTCTTATCTCTGACCAAGATTACATTGTTTTCTGCAATACTAGCCTAGGAGTCACCAATTTCTAAAATTCAGGTTTTCTTTACTGTGAAAAATTTTAACGTTTCCTTTTATTTTTGAAGGGGAGCTTTTCTTAATAAAAAACTCTGGGTTGTCATTTATATTCTCATAGCTCTTGAAAAGTTTGTGATTGATTTTTTCTTATGAATTAAATTTTATTCCCCTAAAATTTATGTATTATGCTTCTTCTGCTCAATGTGAATAAATTGGATTTGTAGGCCCGTATAGGGGTAATTTAGCTAAGAGATATTGTAAGATGGTAAAAATATGTTTGCTGTAATCTTCATGTGTCTGTCATAATATAAATCTGTAAGGTGCCCCAAAAGTTTCATGTGTTTGAAAGGTGATTCAATCATGGTGGCTAATCCATTGATATCCTGTGTGTATAAGAGGTTGGGCTTGGTCAGAAGGTTGGATCCCTGGGATTTGACCTGTAAGGATATAACTCCATCAGTAGCTACACCATCTGCTCTCTCTCCATCCTACCCTGCTATGCCATAAGCAGCTTTTATTTTCAGTCAAGCTTTTGCCATGTTGTTCCTCTGCTGCAGACCCCCTGTGTATAGACTGACACCTTCTGAAACCCTGAGCTAAGATAAACTTTTATTTACTTAAGTTGTGGGTGTCAAATATTATGACCTAGCAAAGACAAGTGACTCACACAGTGCTCTTACTGAAGCTGGCTGTATACCAGATGTGTCTTCTTAATGAATATTCACAAAACTCTACACTTGTTTGCCAAATTTTTCTTTCTCATTAGAGGAATTTTATGAGTAAAAATCAGATTTTTAAATAAAAATACTGGTTAAAAATGATTGTAGAAATTCAAATGTATAAAAGTCAGTTCAAGTTTTGTCTTACTAGCACATGAGAAGTCAATGACTGCACCACTTTTATATAACAAATAAAACTGCGATGAGGTGCTTCAAATGAGTTAATTCACATAGAAATCAGTTTACTTTCAGTTAACAATTTAATACCACTCTATAAGAACTATTAAAATCTACATGATTTTTATTACCTATATATTCTAAAAGCAACCTCATATGGTAAATCTGCTCAGGGATATATGCCCATTATGTTACACATTTGTCAATTTTAACGTAATGGTTGTATATTACACATTTATACTAATCAAAATAGTTACTGTTGAAAAAAAACATAACAGAAAACATATTTTCTTAAATTTTGCAATAAATTGAAAATCAATTTTGTTTTGGTCTTGTCTGTTAGAGTTGTTAAGGCAGTAAGTTGTCTGGATGCAAAGACTACACTTATCTCACTGGAGGGTTAAACCGTATGAGAGAGAAATTTTAAGACTAAAATGTTTCATAAAAGGGTCTAAATACTTTCCTTTTGTGTCTGTTTTTTCTTGCTAACGAATTTGGTCTGTAAATAGCACTAAAACTAGTTATTGGTAAGAATGTTAAAGGATATTGTAGGTGTTATACTGCATTCTGCAAAGAAAAATGATAGGTTCTTGCAATTAAATTCAACCATTTTTTATTACTTAAGCATGAAGCAAGAAGTAGAGAATTTTATTAAAAATGGGAATGATGTCCCACAACTTATTTTAAAAACATATTTACTATAATGTAGTCAATGTGGCAGCCTCTTTTGAAAGAAAAATAAACAATAATTTTGGAGGGTATAACGGTTCACTAATGTACACATGTATTCTAAAAGCTCTCAGTCTTCAGTAAGTATAAAACAATGCCTCATTCATTTTCCTTAGTAACAGAAATGAACTGCACCACATACGGTTAGGTTATTATCACTGACTGGAACTCAATCTTTGCTTGTCTATTTATACCAGCACAAGCCATTATAAAAAGAGGGATGTGATTATGTGGTAAAGATAGACTTTAGGAAATGATTTCAAACAGGCCTATGAAGCATATTATTTCCTAGCAAGCTTGTATTATTAAAATAAAGCCTTAATATGCACCAAATTGGAATGCTTATAAAATTTTAAAATACTTGAATGCTTTCTTCATTTAAATGATAACAAATGATAATAGGGATTATTTTTTACTCTGAAGAAATTCTTTAGAGTAACAGAGAAAATGTACATCACTAGCATGTATAAATATGAACTTCTAATGATAATAAACATTTACATAATTCCTGTGCAGATTGAACACTGAATATATGTTTATGTAATCACATAACTCAAAATGTAGAATATGAAAGCTTGGTTCCTGAGCAGCATTTTGTTAGGTCATTAAATGATTAACTCTTCTCTTAAGCAAAGATGTCATTCCATGATTTTATCTGTTATTCTTCACCTAAATATCCATCCAGATTGCTTCATTCTTTGCATCATTAAAGAAGTCAAGGCCACCGTATCTTCTTTAGTAAGACTACCTCACCTCTGATTGTCCTTGTTTCTAGTGCATACACCTGTGGTGACTTGGCCCACCCAGATGCCGATGTGAGCATGTGTACAGCAACTCTGAGGAGTCCCTATTGTCTTCTCACTTACCCAAGGCTAAACTCAAATATTCAGATTCCTTAACATGACAAACCTGACCTGGTAACTGAAGCTTCACCTCTTTTTTATTTTTTATTTTTGCAACACACAGACACCATCAATTTATATCCATTTAAATCTTCCTGTGTTCCCCAGTACAACTTCTCTGATTTGTACTGTATAAAGGTATTTCGTCTCCAGGTTGAAACCCTGTGCTAAATCTTTTTCTCATATCCTTGTTAGACTGAAGACATTAATTCAGGCATTTCCCCCCCAAAGCAAAATCTTCTTTACAAAATTTTAATGAGATGCTTACTCATTTTTTGTCATGGATGTATGTATGTTCATTTGAGTTGCTAAAATGTTCCTAATTTTTTTTAATATTTGGGTTTATTTTTAATTTATACCATAAGAAGTGATGGTAAGAATTATTTTTTGGTGGAAAAAAATTCCTGGAGGGAATGGAGACAACATATATTAGTAACATTTATAGATATGAGCCATACCAGACACAGTTTTCCACAGGACCGTCAGGTTGAAAGTAAAAATTGCTTTTTTTTATTTTCCTCTTCTCCTTAGTGGTTGGAATGTGAAAAAGATTCAGTGAATAGATGTGAATTAATGTTCTTTGATCCTGCAATAGTTTGAGCTACATGAATATTGACATAAAATGCAGTTTTATATTACCATTTAACTAAAAAAATAAAACATGTAGATGATTAGTGTGGGATCCTGACTGGGCCTGGGATGATTGTAGGTAGAAGGCGGTTCACACTCTGATAATTTCTTTTCTGCCTGGATAGTGGCTACTGTTCAACCCAGACAGTCTCATCAGAGCCAGTCTAGGCAGGGAGTCTTATATCTAACAGTGGCCTCTAGAATTGGAGTGGGTGACGTCAGTGTTGGCATTTATCACAGCCATCAATCTCATTGCATCCCACCTCTACTCTGCTAGCTACGATTGCATCGAGGGCCTCAGAATGTCCCTCCCTAGTAGGTTAGTAGATACATTTGCTACTAGGGGTCTAATAAGACCTGCTGTTCCATTGGGATCCTCTTGTCACATAAGCTTGAGAGGGGCCTCCAACTCCCATTAGTTGAGGTCTGCTAAAAGTTCCCAATGGGAAGGCACTTCAGATTGTCTTAAAATAGTCTTATCACCCCGCTGTCAGTTAAGCACTTGCACATTTTACCTCCTATTTCCAAGGCTAATATTGGGTGCGCTCCCTCTAGTACACTCAGTACTCACATTGTGTCATTGGCTTTCCCTCTCATTGGCAGGGCTAAGGGCTGCTCCTTTCTGAGTTTAAAGGCTCCAGGGGCATGCCATTCTATCGAACATGGAGCAGCAATCTCTTTTCCCATGAAAGCTCTTGCAATGGTGTGGGCAGATAGTTATAGGGAGAGTGGCAGCAGGTCTTATTAGACCCCCCAGGAGCAAATGTCTCCACTAACCTACTGGGGAGGGACATTCTTGGGGGCCTAGATGCAATCATTGCTAGCAGAATAGAGGGGGGAATGCACTGAGGTTGATGGCTGTGATAAATACCAATGCCAATGTCACCCCAATTCTAGCTGCTGCTGTTAGATATAAAACTCCCTGCCAGAACTGGTTCTCTGATGAGCCTGTCTGGGCTAAACAGTGGCCACTATCTCGGGAGAAACGAGATTATTGGGGTGTGAGCCGCCTTCTACCTCAAAATCACCCAGGCCCAGTCAGGGCCTCACAAATTAGAATATATTTAATCAGGAAAATGACATATTGAAAAGCTCTCATTTGTATTTGTAAAATTCCCATATGTCACTCTCAGAAAGCCTAAATGGATTAGTTGGCTACGAGATCAAATGATAATAGTGCAAGCCATAGCACTTCCTGTTTGATTGCTGGAATGTCTTGATGAAAAATTCAGGAAATTGAAGAGAGAGAGAGAGAGAGAGAGAGAGAGAGAGAGAGAGAGAACAAAAACAATGCTTTTCAACTTATCAGCAGTAGTTTCACATGAAAATAGAAAGTTTCAAAAAAGAGTTGAAAAAAATCAACTGATTTTAGAAAGCTTTAATTTGTCAGCTTTCCCCCCCAAAACAAGAGAATGCAAAAGTCATTTCAGTAAATGGTTTCACAAATCTTCCACATTCTTCTAATGCTATATTTAGTAGGTTAATGAGCTTACTGTTTTTAAGTTGCAAAACTACTGATTACCTGATAATACCAAGATATAAAAAGGAGAACTCGAAGACAGTGTTCACCTGTAAAGAGATGGACACAGAATAGTTTTCCTTGTCACAAATATGTTCCACAAAATCCTAATCTTTTTTTGTAAGAACTGACTGCAAGTTTCTGTGAAGATGAATACATAGGCAAAGAAATGCAGGATTTGGCAGAATATAATTTATTGGGGACTTATAAGTGGAAATATGGTTAAGAGTGACAGCAACACCAGTGAATCCTGTTGAATTGGTTCAGAAAGACGGCATACGTAATGGTTATTACAAAAATTATTTACCTCAAACAGGCATGCATCTGATATATCTTAAGCTAATAATGAAGAAAACAGGCACATGCCTGGGGTTGATGGTACCAGGGTCCAGTTGCCACACATATCAATTAAATGATTTTATTGTTTTCTAGAATGATGTGAAATAATGTGAGGAAGGAAGATTAAGGTTACTTAGGCCAAATTATGGAGGTGACAATTCAAGACATGCTGTAGCCACATCAAGCTGAATCCCATACAATACAGCTGACATTCATAATGTGTCTTGAGTTTCCAAGAGAAACTTAGCAGGTGGATGTAAAGTGTTTTGAGTGTGCTTGCTGAGTCGTAGCACAACACCAGAGGTAGATGCATAAAAAGAGAATATCATTCTACAGGTAATAATAGCAATCAAGCTCACCCTCCGGGTGCTTCAGGAGCCAAACCTGGGAGCTCAGCTCATAGACTCGTGACACCAAGCTGTGCCTGAAAGACGGAGTCTCAGAACTTCAGAACCAAAAATATTTGTCTTTTCAAGTGCTTCCTGCTGAGGGCTAACTCAGGTTCATGTGACTGTCGTCTTCTTTAGCCAGTATAGTGGACCTGTCCACTGATCCATCGAACGGATGAAGAACAATAGTCCATCCGTGACTCAGGAGTCCCACGGAAGTCTAAACATCCTTAATCTATATACAGGGGATCGCGTTTCCTTCTATGTTGTATTGTGCTAGCAAGTCTTACTTGATATCCCACTCCTTTGGATTTCATGGCAGGCCAGTTCTCTGAATCTTCTTGGAGTTGATCATCCACCTCCTTGTCCACGGGTGGATACTCAGTTATTCTGTCTTAGAGGACCAGTATTCTCCATTCAACACAATACATCAGCATAATAAAAACATATTATCTGTAGGGAATGAGAACAGACTAAGGTTCTGAACTACTATGGCCTGATGGATATTAAGATGATGTAAATATCACTGAGACAGGAGAAGGAATGTCCATTGTCTTCCCTTCTGAGGAAAGGTGAATTGGTCCAGTTAAGCTAAAAATGAGCATTAAGAAAAGGTAGTGGCTAATTCCAGAAAGGCATAGACAGAACCAAGAGAGAATATTCTTTTATTCAGGAGTTGAAAAATGCTAGCTATCATAGCATGGGAGTGGATACGAAGTATTTTCTTGTTTATCTCTGTGTAGTCGACAATTCTCCAACGTCAATCCACATTTTTCACAAACCAGACAGAAATGTTGAAGGTTTCATAGAAAGATTATAAAATTCCAACCCATAACTTTGCTATGGTTTCTCCACTCTCGGCCTATCAACTCAGCTGCCTGTATTACTTTGTAACCACTACTTTTTTTAGAATTGGAAAGGCTGATTTTCTGTACTCCCTTAATAATACAAAAAACATCCAAACTATGAGTAAAATTTACCATGGAGGCCTATATTCTCTTTCATGATAGAATATTCATCAATAGATCATTTTCAGGGGTTTGAATGATTAGTAGTATAGACAGAATGCTGGGAAGTTTTCAAATTTTGAGATTCAACCCACATAGCCAACAGTCACTTTCCAAGGCCATAGAAAGTAGTTCAGGGATTTTATAGATTAGTGTAATCACAGTGCATGGGTCTGTAAGAGTAATGGTCTTCTTTTGAGAAAACTAATAAGCATTGAGCACTATAGGAGGCCTCGGGCAGCCTCTTTCAGCCCTCACCTAAAGGGAAACTTGGGCCCATCTCTAAAGGAAACAGGAACCCTTCTCATTTTATCTTTACCAGTAGCAAAAGAAAAATGTTGAGTCTACTGTAGGGCTCCTTTTCTTTCCATAAAGCTACTGAATGTTTTACTGCATCATTTATATCTATATTTTCATGGTTGTTACTTATTCAAACCATAAGAATTATTGTAAACAAATGATCTTTTGGTGAGTTCTCTTAAAAATAACCCAGAAAAACTAACAATGTGTACACTAGCAAAAAATAAAAAAGAATTAACGTATGGCTAAATCTATTACAGAAATTCATAGAGGATTGCACTATGGAACAAAGACTAGTAATGACCTTAGATTTCCTGCTCCCATCTCCATGCGCCAAACTCAAGCTCAAAGTCAGAAAACAAAAAACCCTACTGACATTATGCAACTTGGTCAAACACCATAGAAGCAGTGTTTTACGTAAGTAGTAGAGAGTTTATCAAGGAAATTAAATAGAAGATACTCAAGGCTATTGAGTATTTCCTTTCCTTAGCTATATATGCATAATTTTACTTATGTATAAATACATTTGTTTGTCTTTCTCAATAAGAAGGCAACACCATGCAATTAAGGGATTTTTCCATTGAGCATGCGACTCAGTTTTCAGTATTTGATATAGAGGCTTTGACAAATTTATTTGTTGAAATAATATGTGTTGATGAGTATGATTATATCTGAATGTAATAGAAGAGCCAATGAAATGCATTAAATGGGGGTAGGGAGCATAACTCTGTGTTTAGACCACTTGCTTAGGAAACATTAAGTCTAGGATTTGATTCCCCAGCACCACATAATTGCTGGATGTGGTGGCATATCCTTGTAACTCAGTACTTGGGAGACGAAGGCAGGTGGATTGCCACGAGTTTGAAGACAACCTTGGTTAAATAGTGAGTTCAAGACCAAACTGGACTTAGAGTGAGACTCTATCTCAGACAAAATAAATCACCTAAAAGAAGAAATATTATTTCTCACATGTTTAGAAATATACAGGAAGACCAGTTCTAGGATATGCAATTACTACTTTTATCTTGCCTCACATCTCAGAAATGTTCTCCTTCATACTTACAGGAAAACTATAATAATATCTTCAGGAAATAAGAAATTTCTCTGATTTCTTCTATTTAATTGAAGATGAACTATCTTTTAACCAAGTTCATTGCCCAGAATTTGGTTACATTACCATTATAATGTTATGAATAGGTTAGAAATTATGGGCATTATTTTCTCTTCTCATCAAGGGATGTGGCCTTTCTGGCAAAGGAAAAATGTGGAATAAAGATTAGCAAAAGTGCAAGAGAACCAGCAAATTCACCAGCATGTCACCAGGTGGTTGATTTTCAGCCAGTGTGTATGGCTTGTACATTTGCTAAGCCTTTACACTTCTAAAACCTTTTGCTAGCATATACTTGGTAGAGAATTAAAGGTTTATTGTAAGGACTGCATTTTATTTGACTTATAAAAACTCCACAGTTAGTCTGATTCTTATTGTTATAGCTAGTCTTCTTGTCTCCAATGTAGTTTTTGATTTTTAAAGTTCTTTGGCATCAAAAGTATTTTATGTCACAAATATACTTGTCATATATGTGTTTTAAATGTTCATTGTCATGTAACTACATTCCCCATATCAGGAGTAATGTCATGCTCCATTTTTAACAGGTGCTAAGAATTTCCTTTTAAATATATTTCAAAAATTTCTTGTATTTCTTTTTCCATCAAAGACTGTACTTAGGCATTATCTAAACTTTAAATGTCAATTTAAAAGAGATTGATATACATATATATGTATGTGTCATTTTTGGTCTCTTTTGGAAATGTTCCCAGGAGGAGGGTCACTGGATCAAAGGGGATTTTTTTCCAGTGTTTTGAGAGATCTCAATACTGCTTTCCAGAGTGGAAGTATAAATTTACATTCCCACCAGCAGTGCAGGAGAGTTCCTTTCTCCCCACAGACTTGCCAGCACTGATTACTATTTGACTTGATTTAGAAAATTCTCTCTGGAGTGAGTTGATATCTTAGCGTTGTTTTGATTTACATTTCTATTATGGCTAGGGATGTTGAACATCTTTTCATATATCTATTGGTCATTTGAACTTCTTCCTTAGTGAACTGCCTCTTCATTTCATTTGCCCACTTTTCAATAGGACCCTTTATTTTGGTAGGCTTACTTTTCTTCAGCCTCCTGTATATAGCAGCACAACTAATAATAATTAAAATATGGAAGTCACCAAAATACCCACCAACAGACCAATGGATACACAAACTGTGGTACTTACACACAATGGAATACTACGCATCTGTAAAGTCCAACAGTGTGAAGGCTTTTGCAGGCAAATGGAAGAAACTTGAGAACATCATGCTTAGTGAAGTGAGTCAGAAGCAGAAGGTGAAACATCGGATGGTCTCTCTGTTATGAGAAACCCAGATCAGAACTATCTCATGGAACTTAAAATGAAAAACAAAATGAACCAGGGGGGTAGGGTGGGGAGGGATGGAGGGGTGGATAGGGAGATGGACAAAAGACCAGTGGGAAAGTCCTTTTCACCTTGATAAGATACATATGTGAAAAAAATGCTCAACTTCGTTGTAAACCTTAAATTTTGCACTTATACATGTCAATAAAATGGGGAGAAAAGAAAAAATATTGAGTATTTAAATCTGAATTTCTTCTTTAAAAATTCAACATTAAAGAAAGTGAAGCTACCTAGTCAATAATGCTCAGTGAAATGGACCAAGCGCAAAAGACTGACCGTATAGATGGGTGTCCCTCTTAGGAAAATGCACAAAAGTAATATCAGGAAAAGGCCCCCACATGAATGGCAGGGTAGAAAGTGAGTCAGTGGTCAGATAGGACAGGGGTGGACTTCTGAAAAATGGGTGGACATACACACATACTGATCCCCCACACCCCATGGCCCTAAGATGTTACAGAATTCGGTTCATGTATTTACAACAGAAAGGTAAAATGTTGTGTCATGTGAAGTTTTTGCCACATTAAAATTAAAAAATAAACATTGTTGATTCTTAATTAAAACTGTACTTATGATAATGAACCTAGTTATGCCTAGATATAAATATTAATCTGTAGTATTCATTAAAATAAAATCTTAGCCATTATTTTGTATGATCTATTGTTCTTTCACATTTAGTTGATAATTTATTTTTTAAATATTATGTATAAATATATTAATAGAAATAAAGCATCATCAAAGGAATAAATTCCAAAGTTTAATGTTAATGGAACACTATTTTTATTTCTCCATTGTTTACGGAAGACTAGTCTTCCTTTCTACTTTTTATATTTTTTATCAGAGTCTATCAAGTTTGTGATGGCAGAGCTTATATAAAATTATATTGATATATCTATCATCCATCCACACCTTTCCTGCCCAATGCTAAATCATTAATTTTCTGCCTTATTTGCTCAATCTTAAATTTGAAACCCTCACTCTATCTCTAGACGAGACTCTTAAACACCACATCAGATCACATTTATACTCTTTAGATATAAACATGAATACATTATTTTTGCTCAGAAGTGCATATTAGCTATTGCTTGGAAGTTAATGATGTCTGGTAGAATGGCTTGTTCAGTATCAATGATTAAGAAAATAACTGCATTTGGCTTTTTAGTATTACCTTTATTTTTGCTCCTATGAAATTGAAGTCTTATTTAATCAGGAAAGCATACCATATGTCTCAATCTCTGCCTTCTCTGTTCAGAAAGTTCTTGCTCCACAACATTTCGACAACTTATTTCGGTTCCATATTTTGAAACTGCATTCAATCTTAGCGGCCACTATTTTTCATAGTGCCTTTATAATATGATGTGAAAATCATCCATTTGCATTCTTATGACAAAATCTACCTCTTTATATTCTAATGATATTGTTTCTGACATGCTTGATGACATTTCTACATCTAGAAGTCCCTTGAGCACTGTATCTATTTGCATATATGTGATTGATACACAGTATTTTAAATCTGAAGGGGAAGAAAATACTTTGAAATATTTTTAAGATGAATTTCTAATTTATAATATAGCATTGATCATAGTAGTCATTCGATTAATATTGATAAGCAATTGGTATTTGATATACCATATGTTTAGAGAAGTGTTTGTAATATCAGGAAGGGAAAGATTTGAAATTTTAGTAATCCCTTGAAAGTTACTGTTTTCCATAACAAAGCTGTCTAATAGACCAGTCTGTGTTCACAGAAATAGTCTATCTTATTACTATCAAATATGGAAGGCTTTCACTGATTTTGCTTATTGCATACTTTAAATAAGGATAAAAATGACTGGGAAACTACCATTTTATTTATTTTTTTTTTGATTTGCTGAATTTAAATTAAGACTTTCTTATGGCTACAGTATTAGAAAAAATGCACATAAACTTCAGGAGACTTGGATGAGTTTGCTAGGTAGCATTGGATAATTAATATTCTAGGATGGCTTTCTGCTATATACCACATCATTATCTCTGTGCTATTAATTTCCTGTGAGTGCAAATAATGTGGATACTCATCTATAATTATATTTATTTGAAGAAATAATTACATTTTCATCTATTTTCCTGAAAAAAATGTTTTGTTATACTTTTATAACAAGTTACATACAGTACAATTTGTATTTTGTAGTAAAACTTTGAATTTTGTCATGCACATATAATTGTACAATAGCACTGACAAGATATAGAGTAGTCATATCACTGTAAAAACAACTTTCTCATGCTTATCTGTGGACAATTTCATACGAGCTTCTCTATTGAAAGCAGAAAACTTTATTTCACTTCTGAGAATCACATTCTCAACAATGCATTGGAAGAATTTTCACAAATTCCCCAAAGAACATAAAAACCATCTCTGAAATTGATCATGAAATACGAGAGCAACTGCTAAGTGATGTCCGAGGAAAGACTGATAAAAAACAGTTAAGAAAGTGTTACTGGCAAACTAGAACCCTCAAAGGAAGGGATGAGGGATTTATTTTTCACAGGGGAATGAGATGAAATACTATAATGGGGAGGAAAATTTTCATTTAAGAAAAGACGATGGACTATTGATATGTGTACTCATTTAAAATGATTCTCTAGTGCTTTGAATAATTAAAGCAAAATAAATTGTGTATTCTACTTTTGTTTATATCATGCTAATTATTGGAACAGACTGCTTTATTTAAAACAGAAATATAGAAAAATATATTTACAGTGTGTGCTTCATGTTTTAGAACTTCATCTGTATTTCTTTTTTTGACAATGTCTTGATTTACATTCCTGACTGGTAGTCCAGGATTGCCTTGAATTTACGCAATCCTTCTGCCTCAGCCTCTGGAGTACTGGTGTTAGGGGTATGTAACACAATACCCCACTTTTGTGGTACGAGGGAACTAAACTCAGGGCCTTGTGCTTGCCTTTGTTTCATTTTTAAAAATAAATATAATAGCAAAGAACATAGGATCAGGACCTGTGAAATGTTGGAGTTCTTGGAGGTAGCACAGGCCCAGAGTTACTGTTTGCCTGGAGCTTTTGCCAATGCAAATACGAAGCAGAGGAATAACTATGAGATCAATAGAATAATAGATTCAGAGGACTTTACCATTTTTTTCTGGCAGGTTTATGAAGCTGAAAATACAGGAATTAAAATCTTTGGACCAATAAACTTTGCATGATTTTTATTAGAAATTTTTTTTCTTGGGTTAGAATCTATCAAAAGTGTCGTTGTGCATGAAGGATGACTGCCTAAACTATAGAAAGTCAAAATATAATGTGTATGGTTTGGGATTTAATTTTATTCCCTTACAACAGAAAGATTTGCCCTCTTACTACTTTATGTGTTCTCTCAGGTTACATCAGATTTTAAGGTTAAAGCCAAAAGCATTAGTATGGCACAGCAAGCATGATGACCACCAAGTTTGCCTCAGTAATTCCTGCTGCCTAAGTCACAGGAGTGATTGAAAGCCCCAGGAAAGCATTTCTATTACTGCCAAGGAGAACTAGTCTTAGAGACGCCACATTCTTTTTGATTTCTACTTTCTCTCCCAGGAGGAACCATTACTATACTACTCAAAACTGACAGTTCCAAATACAAATCTGAAGAATGACAAAAAAAAAAAAAACATTTCTGAATTTGTAGAAATCACATTTCTGTTGTATTACAAGGTAACTTCAATTATTCAATTCTCTTAATTTTGATTGTTTAAGGACATGTTATGAAAGCAAATATGAATTGCAGATTGAGATTAGTTCACATTAGTTCATTAACTAATAATCAGAATGTTTTAGAAATATGATGTCTAATAAAAAATAACAAATAGGATTTCAGGAAGCGAAAAGCCTATAAGCAGAAACTCCTGAAAAATGCAAAGTGTAGCATATGCCAATGAAGCTAACCTGTGGAGAATCCAAACAGATGTAAAATAAAAAATAATAATTCAATATTCTAAGTGATATGAGACACAGGTGCGAATTTTGTCCAATAACTCAATTTTTTTAAAAAAATTTAAACTTGAAAACATTAAAAATTAACAACATTTCAAATAGTAATTAAAATTTTAAAACTAACTTGGACAATTCTGTAAAGAGTGAGTGAACCAGAAAATAAAGCTCAAACAAAACAAAAATAGATGCAAATACGGAGGACAGTTTCTTAGAAGTTACAGTGAGATCTTAACACCTTGAGAAAGGGTCCCAGAGGCATGTAGTTAAAGGCAGCATCCTTTCTGTAACAAAAATGGCTATGGGCTACAGATTGGTCAGGCCAGACCATCTACTTGTAATATATTAAATAACTAATCTACTCCCAGACACATAATATCTGAACTATGGGAAGACATCTAAAAATTAGAAAAAAAAAGAGATTATCCTCACAGAGGCAAGACTGAGGTGACTTGGTTACTCCTCAACAGAAAAGTAAAGAAACAAACAACAAACAATAGGACGTGATTCCTTGATAAAATAGAAAAATACTTCAGAATCGAAATGAAATGAATCGTTACCTGGAATTAAGTACCAAAAAGAAGCAAAATAGATATTTTGAGAAATCAAAATCTTGTCATACATGAAATCTACTAAACAGTAATACAAATCATTTTCAGTTATAACAAAGATGATTCTGTATGAAAATTCAACAATGAAAGGGCAAATAAGTTTAGTAGTTTAAATTGTCATTAATTGAATAAAACAAAAAACATAATGATTTATATATACAGCTTTCATTCCTTCTGAAGGTTAATTTCATAACTGATAGCATATAAGTGAACGTGAGGACTATGTAACATAAAAATGTAACGACTAGCTGTCAATGTACTAAATGAAAACAAGTAATTTTATAATCGTCATCCAGAGAATAATAAATCACAAATAAAATTAATTAAAGTTAAGCAGAAAAAATGATCTAGGGGCTGAAGGCATAGCACAGTGGTTAGAAGGCTGGCCTGGTAAATAAACACAGGCCCTGAGTTCAATTCCCAGGCACAAATAACCTGAGTGTTGTGGTAAATGCATGTAATCTCAGCATTAGGGTATCTGAGACAGGAGCATTGCAGAGAGCTCAGTTTCAGTGTGTGTTACATAGTGAGTTCAGACCAGCCTGAACTACAGAGTGAGAACTTGCCTCAAAAAAAGAAAGAAGAAAAATACACTAGTATTTATAAAAATAAGAGATTTCAAATTAAATTTATTGTTATTATCTTATATAATTTATTAGTATACAATTTTTTTAAAAAAGATTCTATGGCCTTAAATGAGGAAACATATAAATTGTAAAGCAATATGTACTGAAAATATATAGAGATGCCTTTCAAAAACAAGTCAAACGATAATTGTATAGCTACAATAATTGTTTGGAAAACTATCTTTAAAGTGAAACAACACTCTTGGAAATAATTATGCTTATTCATAATAATTAACAATTTATTTCCTAGAATCATATAAAATTTCAAATTTCACAAAGCAATATATTCTCTGTCTTGTGGCTGGACATGTTTCTGACAATTACAGCTTCAAAGATGACAGCTTTATTCAGCTGACAGTTTCAGAGCACATACTCCACGTTGTCTGTGGCCCCAAGGCAACGACACCACACCAGGACACTTGTCTTTATCTGTTACACTTGCTAGCATCCAGTTCTTTTGAATTCCAACCTCAATTGCCCATTGAGGTCTGCTTACATCCTTTCAGCCTTTCTGTCACATGCTTCTTCAGACTTTTCCAATGCCTCTCAGAAGACAATTCTGAAGGCTTGTGAATCACGCAATCATATAGGGTCACAGCAGTGAGCTCTCTTTCTTACCAATTGACTGCACTGGTCAACTTTGTCATTCCTGGATAAAATACTCAACATTTGCAACCTAAATAGAAAGAGAGAATTCCGGCTCACAGTTTCAGTGGTTTCAGTCCTGTTAGGCTGGCTCCCAGGCAGGATGTTGTGGTAAAAGGTTGCTACAAAGTAAAACTCCTCACTTCATGCAGAAAACAAAGCAAACTCATATAGATCTGCACTACATTTCTCTGAACTCTACTCTGAAATTAAAATGAATAACTCTTAATTGGTGCGATAATCTTAAAGAACCTCTAATGAAATCTACTTGAAAAAGCAACTACACAATTTGTATTTTCAGTTCTACAATTTTCTAAAAATCTTGAAATTATAGAAACAAAGAATAGATAATAAAAGGAATGAGTGTAGGGGTAAAAAATAATTTGGTTTTAATGAAAAGAACCATTCTGTGTCTTTACAATATCATTGTCTATGTGGTACTTGTGTTGCTACATGTTTCTTCAAGATGCTCCACTGTAGGTAGACTGAATAAAGTGTATGTGGATTATTTGCACATTATTTTAACAACTCCATGTGATTTTAGAGTTTTTATTATAATCATTACTGTGTAATAATTATACAATTTAATGAGTCTATTGTGAAACTTCTGAAAATAATTATCTTGAAATGAGTTTAATTTCAAACTTAAGCAAAGCCCTGCAATAGAGATGCATCAGAACACTTTTAAATTTATTTTCATGAGGTTAGATTGACCTCAAAAATAAATCTTGACCAAAGGAAGTATAATTATAGGCTACCATTTAGGACCACATATACAAAGGCATTCAACAAAATAATACCAATAAAAACTCATAAATATATTTAAAATAGTAACAATTTATGACTTAGGTCAATTCCAGGAAAACAAATTTGTTTAACATTAAAAGAACAAGTCAGGCTATCCACCATAGTGATTTACCATAGGTGAAAATGTATATAATCACTTCAATAGTTGTTAGAAATAATGGAATACATTTTAACATTAATTAGTTTTTAAAATACCAACTTATGTATACATCTTTAATAGTAAAAATGCAACAAAAACCTTACCTATGGGTGAATATTGAGATAGAAAATAAAATAGGAATTATTGCTGCTACTGATGTAATTTGAATATTTCACCAAATAATAAAAAGGAACACTGTGATTAATTGGTTCACCCCAGTGTAGTGATGATATGGTGACAGGGGCAGAGCACTGGAGTCCGGGCCTGAGTCAAGTTGTTTAGGTCATTGTGAGCGTGATGGTGGAAGGTTGTTTCCTTCAGACTCCTTGAGATTTCTTAATAAAAGATTACATAAAAGCCTGACTTGGCACACTCACTGTTCTCTGCTACTGGGTTGAGATCTAATCACTTGCTAGTTGCTGCATTAATTCTTGCCATTGCTATCTGCTCTGACGTGAGGCAGTCAAGAAACGAGCCAACGCCATGCCCTTGAATCTCTAAGACTAGGATCTAAATGAATCTTTTATTCTTTGTAAGTAGACTGTGTCTGATATTTCATTACAATGACAAAGTGACTACATTACATATGTTATTCAACACTATATTATGCTTTCTAGTGAGTGAAACAATGTTAAGTGAATAAAGTATAGACATCGGGAAGTAAGAGATAGGTGGTAATTATGGGCATATGACACAATTTAAAGATCTAAAAGAATGTGCAGGTCTCTTACTATAAGTAATAAGTACTTAAATAAGAGTTTCAGCACTTTTCTGATGCTGGTTGCAGTGGCAGCCAATAATAATCTTGTCATTATATTTTCTTAGTCATTTCATAAAGGAAATGGAAAATTTCATGATGCTACAAAATTCTCAAAAGATTTTCACACATTTTCTATTTTTTAAAAAATAAATCTGTAACATGCATATAAAAAGGACAAATCAAATTTCAGTTTTAGTTCAGTTTAGTTATGTATACCAAATTGCACTTTTGGGAAACAAATACTTAGATCATAAGATATTTTAGAACAAGATGGCAGAGTTGAATTTTCTGGTGCAATAACAATTTGAACAGGTATCCAAACAGTAACAAGCCTCCACAAAGAAATCAAGTGGGCCATCTTGGCAGCTGCAAGCAGCAAGTGAATGAGAAAATACAAGATGAAGGGAGTTAGAAAGGTAGATATCCTTCATCCCTCTACACAGAGAATGAAACGCAGAAATGTATACTCTCTATTTAGCAGGAAAGGAAAATGAGGGTCAATCAGATCAATATCAACAAAATGTTAGCCCAGGAGGGTCCCCATGGTCACAGGCTGCAAATAGCTACTATGATTCAGCCACCGACCTTATCCCTGGGCCATGCCAGATAGTGCGCCCCAGGCCCCAGGTCTGCCCAAAGACTCAGTGTTTAGGCTAGCTCCAAACGGAAACTGATATCCTTGTTCTGTCACTTGGCTACATGTCTAGCTATCTTTTCATTGCTTTGATCCAATTGCTCAACTACATCGACAATGTTAGGAGAGGAACATTTTATTTTAGCTTACGGGTTCAGAAGGTCACAGTTTTTTTATGGCTGTCAGGAAGAGTGGAAGCACATGGTGGAAGCATAGGTAGAGGCAGCTTCTTATGACATTGCAAACAGTAAGCAAAATTTTCTATTTGAAGGAGGAAGACAGGAAGTAGCATCTACTTTTCCAAGTCCAGTCCCAGGGATCTGTCCTTTCAGGATCCAGCCTCAGTGTTCCACGCTTTCCAGATTTAAGCCCCTGACAGGCCTACACACTTGTCTTTCACCACACACCTATAATTTCCGATAAGCTCCTAATTCACTCTTCCAGACAGGACCCCCATCTGCTAAAAGCACATGTTCTATAGATAGTCTATGCATTAGTTGCTTTTTCATTGCTGTGACTCAATACCTGATTTATTGTAGCTTACAGTTTCAAGTAGTCACAGTCCATTCACAGGCGGGCTCCTGGAAAATGATGGAAACATATGGCAGGGCTGTAGCAGGGGCAAGGCCACATCCAGAGCTCCAGCGGCAGAGATCCTCACAAAACGGTGGCACAGAGAGAGAGGAAGGGAGGAAGGGCAGAACTCGCTTATACCCTCCAGGTCAAGCCCTAAAGTTCCTCCCTTTCTAGCTAGGCCTCACCTCCCAACCCTACACAGTATCCATATGAACAGGAGGCTTATGGGGGGCACTTCAAAACCAAAGCACCACAATCTATAACATCCAATACATGAGACTTTTGGGGGACATTTAAGATCTAAACCACCCTTCACAATAAGCTTGCCCTAGGATCTCTAGTAACTCTGCCAGCTGTGTGTACATATTCTTTAGGTCAGTACCTAAAGTTACAGGATTCACGCCTGCCGATCACTAGACCAGCCACTGGGACCGCTAGATTCCAGTCCTGCTTCTATAGACACAGGCTACATTGCTACCACAATATACATCGTGTTGGGTCAGTTCTAGTGGACGGAGGCACCAGCACCAGTCAACATTACAGACCAAGGCTCCAGATCATCCAGTGGGAGGTACACTCTAGTCTTCCTTAAAAGGAGTCAGGCTTTAGGCAGCAGGCTATCTTTAATGAACTCATTTTAGGTTCACCCTGTGATCCTAGGTGCCAAGTGCATTCTTCCAGCTGTTCAGCCTTTATAAACTCAGCATCAAGGCAACCCTCAATGCTGTGCCAGGCCCTGTGCAGCTATTATACTCTGTTCATGGATCTAGACTACAGGGCCTCTTCCAAGATCCTAATAAATAGGGCCACACCAGTAGAGTGAGGTTCACAACCCAATTCTGTGGAATCAACTTTTAGTCTCACTTGGTTGCTGACACAGGTACCAAAGTCCAGCATTAAGCCTTCCACCCTTCCACAATACGCTGAATGTCCTTCTCAGAATTCATAGATGGACTGAACAGTATAATGAGAGCCAACGTGCAATTGCTAAGTCCTTAGCGACTCAAATATGTAGATATCAGCGTGAGGAAACAAGAAGCAAGAAAAATCTAGAAAACATAAGACCACCAAAAGTACATAGTAATCACGCAGTAACTAACCCAAAGCAGTAGTGGTGATATATTAAATGCATGACAAAGAATTTAAAATATTATTAAAAGTATAGCAAATTTGAAGAAAATATAGAGAATAAATCACTGAAAAATTCAGAAGGGAACAGTAAGTGTATAAATTGTGAATATTAATAGGGAAATTAAAACTGTATTTTAAAAACCCAATGAATTTCAGAGTTGAAAAATACAAGTTATTAAAAAGGAGCAACAGCAGAAGCATGTGTACAGTATATGAAATCATGCAGGTTGACTCGAGGTACTCATGACACAATGCGTAAAAACTTCAATATATGCTGCTGATTATCAAATATACAATTTATTGTTGGTTAACTTAATAAAAGAATAGAAAAAATCTGACTTAATGAATATATCTACTGTAAGAAATGTTGAGATTTCAAAAAGCTTAATGTGCACCTTTTAATACTTTTTATATTAAAATAACAAAAATAAATATCAATTTATAATTTCTACAACTATCGATTTGTTTTTTTGTTTACAGATACCTTATAACTATTATAAAAATAAATCATGTGTTTTACAAAATAACACAAGTGCAGTGAAAAGAATAGTATAAATGTGCAGTTTTATATCTGAAATTTCTATATTAGCAGATGACAAAAAATTAGTATATATTTTAAATGGAAAATGTGATTTAAAAATGTTTTTATAGCTACACAGGTAGAAAAAGGAAATGTTTCAGTAATTATTTTTAAAAATACATACTTTTAATGCCGATTAAAACATGTTTCAATTTCTTAAATGTTAGCCAAACTGAGAAATACTAAAGTTTAATAGTGAAAACTACTATTTTACTGTGTCAAATTTTATTGATTCTTCTTATATTTTGAAGGGATATTTTATCAATATATAATATAAAACATAATAAAGTTTTTACTAAAAATAGTATTTTTTGTACTTTGTGGCTTTAAGTATTCTCATATTTTATTTCAAAATATATTTTAGAAAGAAAGTCACCTGTGCATACAGTTAAATCTAACATTTCCCACCAAAAATAATTTCATGTATTCAGTGGTGGAAGAATTGGAGGATAACTAGATTATGGCTTATTATGCTGGGAGAAGGCTGGTCATGACTGGCGGTGGGTTTTCGGAGGGTAGACCTTGCACTGGCTCTTCTTTCTGTCTGGGTTTCTGGGTTGACATGGATTGGTCAGCTTTCCTTCAAAGCAGTACTGCCACAATGTTTCCACCTGGCAACTGCCCAACCACTAACTGGACCCACTGATGAGCTGAATAAACCTTTTCTCATTTAAGTTGTGTCATCACATACTTTGTCCCAGCAACAAAAAGAGATGGATATAATCTGTTACTAGTACTACACATCTAATAACGAACAAATCTTTAATGAGTTGGGATGATGCCCAACACGTGGTTTTCAAAATTATAATATGTCGTACAAGCTTAAATTTTATTAATAGATTGAAACATTGCCACTTGTTTTTCTTAGAGTGGCAGGCATATTTTCTCACTTTTAAAAACTTGATCAAATGCTGAAGTCTTAATAACCATGATTTGATTCACATTCTGTCAGAAAGAATATTTTTAGAAGTCTTTCTTTATAGTCAAATATTATATATATATATATATATATATATATATATATATATATATATATATATATATAATGAAATTGTCTTTAGTGTCTTAAAAAATGCATAGCCCAGTCAAATTGAAAAATATTTCAGGTTCACCTAGAAATAGATAAAGTAATAACTGTATAAAAGAAAGAAAGAAATCCTTTATCAGTTTTTATATTCCTTGCAATTCAAATATATAATATACCCATTACCATTCCTCCTTGGATATTTTATTTTTTAAAAGATTATATATATATATATATATATATATATATATATATATATATATATATAATCTTGTAGTATTTTTAAGTAGATAGGATCACAGGAGAATAAGGAGAATTTGATTATGTGACAGATGGTTAGGACCTTTTTTCTCATTTTTCAAGCAGCTGACCCTTAGTGTGGAAGCGTTCATTTGTGCCAAAGTGGTACTACCAAATCTGGCTTTAATGTGGTTAACCTTTGGGGATAGAAAAGCACAAAATACTGAAATGTACATGCCAATATTCTTTTTCACATTTGAATTTTATTCACAGATAGAATAACTGAAGGGATCAGATATGTATTTCAGAGTTTTCAAAAGACTTTGAGGACCGGTGGTCTGAAATATTTATTAATGCAATTATAAACTCTCAAAACAGTTGGTATAGAAAAACTTGTATCAGTAAAATGTCATTAGAATTTATCTGAAGAAAGGAATGAATGAGGCAAAGTCCTCATTAAAACAATTTCTATTCAAGTCCTAGAGGATGAATTAAAGTAATGGAATTTTGTGTAGGTTATTAGACATTTGTTGTTAATGAGAAAAAATTATATATATATATATATATATATATATATATATATATATATATATATATATTTACTAAACATTGACCCATTATTCAATTATTTATAGACTTTTTTTTTTAATATTATGTAAATATACTGAAATGGAATAAAATAAAGACTTAAGCTTATCAGTAATATAAATAATGATGAACTTATTGTATAATTTCTAATGAAAACACTCCTAACCATCTCAGTTTTTATCCTTTCATAATGGTTATACAACGCAAAACTAAAATTCAGGTAAATGTACTTAGATATTTGAATGAAAATTTTATGCTATATGATCAATAAGTATATACGCATCCAAAAACTTGTTTTAATAAAACATTATGCTTTCATTTGAACTTTATCCCATTTCATGCTAAGCTGAGGTGTTGATAACAGAAATAATTTTCTCTTTTAAAAATTGATAAATACAGGTGACTAAAAATTTTGTTGCATAAATTTCAGAAATTATTCTCTAGATTTCTTCTCTGATATTCAAAAGAAAAAATATCTCCAACATTTCAATTTCAGCTATTTTATCACCTTTTCTGCTTGACAAAGTATGTGCTTTTTTTTTCTTATTTTCTGATGATTTTTATTCTTACATCCTTAATGCAAGATGATGTCTCAGGACCTGAGGTGTAGCTTGCAGTGGAATGGTTGACTGGTGTGGCCAAGGTCCTCAATATAATCCCAGCACTATGAAGAAAGAAAAAATGACCATTGTCATCAAATATTGATCCTGACATTTGAAGGGATGACTAGCAAAGTTCTCAGTAAATGTTGATTAAATTATTACACACCAGTGGTGTAATGCAATGCCAATGTCTGTCCTATAAAGGGTAAGTATCGACATATACCATCCCAGAATTTCCCTCTTTGACATAAAGGTTACTAGGATCTAAAGCCAGCTGAGGGACAATAGATGAGAGCAGGGCATTCTGATCTTCTCTTCTCTCAGAAAGCAAGAAAAAATATGAGAAAAGCAGCAACCCTGTGTCAGAAAAAATAAACATTCTCCCATTAGAACACACAAATGAAAGAATTCTCAAGAGAGAGATCCTATTAAAGTCATTATCTTCCTTTAGCATCTCTGAATAATTCAGCCTTCCACACTCACTTATTCATTGACCCTGGCACAAACCTATGCTAAGCTTCGTCACTTCAGATCTTCTTTGCCTTAGAAGGGTCCAGAGTCCTGTGAAACTTAGATTTGTATGATTTTCTTAATGTATCTTGTAGATATATCAGTTTATCTCTCAGGTCTTAAATGTGAACTTTACCCAGAGGTAAAATTTTGCCTGTACCACATATACTTAACAAATTTGCAGTTTAAATGAATGCATATTCTATAGGGCCATGGTTTGCAAGCTTTTTGACCCCAGGGACCATGCGGTTAACTTGAAGACCATTCTTCCAAGGACAGGGGTTGTAGGGAGGGGGTACTTGGTATACCGTAGGTGTTTCCAGGATAACTACGGAATGGGACATACAGCAAGGGGACAGCGGGGAGCAGAGAGCTCTTTGCCCTGTGAGATCAGCCCTGGCATTAGAACTTCGGAGGTACACACTGACAGGAGCTGTAGTTTCCACTGGCCACTCATAAGCTACTCACTGTTCATCTGTCTCTGCTCCTCATTATTCCAACTAAGGCCATGAACCAGTATACAATCCTGGGAGGAAGGGTAGGGTGGAGAATCCAGCTATAGATTTTTATGTAATTATGGAGACAGAGGCTCCTTCTGTTGTCCAGGCTGTTGCTAAACTCAGCATGTCTCTAGTGGACCTTCAAGGATCTCAGGGATTTTTGTACCATTGTGCCACTATGACAGCATTTCAATCAATAATGAACTATACACAGCATGAAGATATTATAATGCAGCTGAAAAATTCATACACTCTAATGATACTTGATTATTCTAAAGTCATAGCACAATGCCTATCCCAGTGTTTAAGATGATTCTGGTGTAAGCAAACATATTGCACTACAATGGACATAAATGTAGAGAATATGTAGGTTCAGTACATAGCATTGGATAATTATCATACTGCCTCTTTTTTGATGAAACTGTAGAATACCGTCAATGCCTTTGGAACAAAAAACCTTGCATGTGCTGTTCAGCTGTTATTTATTTATTTGTTTCTGGTAATATTTCACAGAAAAAAAACCTTGAATCTCCAGGGGGTAAAATTCACCCCATCTTGTTTCATTCCTTGATTCTGATTTTTTTTTTCCCCAAACTCTGATGAACTGCTTCTCCATGCAGAATTTCATTTCCTGGTTGAATAGAATGAACCACCTAAGAGAAGCTCCAGCCCAGTAGCTTGTATTAAGCAAGTATGTTTGGTCAAATTTAAACTTTATGTCAAAGAGTAAAATGCATACAAATTTGATCTAATTAAACAGTATATAAACATTAATGTTCAAGCTTTATGATTTTGAAAAAATATTCTGATAGCAATTGACATACAAAAATCACCATTAAATTTTCTTAACATAGATCTGAATATCAACCAAGTCCTCAGTCCTTTTAATTCACTTGTTTTCTCATGCTGTCTGCTTTGTGAGCCCCACCTTCCTGATATTTGAAGTACACAACTGAATGAATCTTTTAAATAAAAATTTTCAGGTAAAAATACATAAATAATAATAATACATCTTATTAACTTTGGGGTTTCTTTCCTTTTGAGAAAGTAGCCCAGTCTGTTCCTGAACTCACTGTGGAACCTAGGCTGGTAACGAACTCGCTATGGAGCCCAGGCTGGTCTTGAACTCACTATGGAGCCCAGGCTGGCCTTGGACTCAGGGAAATCCTCTTATCTCAGACTCTCGAGTGCTGGGATTACAAACCTGAGCCACCATGACCAGCTTATGTGGGACCGGGGAATCGAACTCGGGTACTTTGCTCTTGACTTAGTGTTTTCTAAGTGAGTGCTTTAGCCACTGAGCTATCCCTCCAGCCCCTGGGGTTCCTTTAAAGAGAGTGATCCCAGATGTTATTTTGCCTCCTTAAAATGGCGTTGACTAAAGTAGCGCAGCAACCTGCTCCCTGATCACTGCTGTAAGTGCAAAATGCTGCTTTACTCCCTCCACAGTAAACAGTGCAGGCTCATTACAGTTATTTGGCAGTCTGCCAAACCTCAGCTACCTCACTTGTCCATGGGTCGATCTACCTGTCGTAATTTTCTACACTCTCATGTCACAGAAAGTTAGCCTACTGTATGGGCTAAAGTAAATATATCTCCATTCTCAATATCTGGGAGTTTCAAAAATATCAAGTTTCCCCACTGCTCATTATTAAGTATGAACAAAACTAAGGAGCCTAAAATACAAGTAATTGCCTTTATACGTGTCAAGATAATGATGTATCAGTCAATAAGCTATCCATGAGTGACATCAAAGAGTTGGTATAAACAAATGTGATTAAATTCCAAAAACTCATACCTTGTATTTGTTCAAAGTGAAGCTACAAAAGATATCTTTACACAAAATATGTTGATAGTTAATTTTAAAGTGAGTACAAGATTTGGAAGAAATCTCTCCTGAATTTTAAACATGGAGGAAAATTCTGATTCTTTCTATGACCAAAAAATATTAGTTCTCTGTCTTGGTGGGTTGAGTAAGCTTCTTTAAGGAGGAACAATTGAATTAGTTACAGGCTATAACAGCAAGATTGACATAGATTCTCTATTTTATGAATATAAAGAATGTCTTGATTCTTATTTCTTATGTAATGTATCACATACTTGCAATGAGTAAAAGTGAAAATGTTATTTTATTAAAAATTTGTAAAGATTTGGCTGTATTTGTATGATAGGTTTGTGTGTGTTCAACATGATTATAATCTTGGGAGAATAACTACAATTATTTATATATAAGTTTAAGAGAGAATTTCATTGTATTTTAGTCTTGTTTAAGAGTGCTTTCTAACATTGCTTTGAAGAAATAAAAAATTGGACCTTTCCTTGGGTTGGTAGGTAGTTGTACATACGTACATGTCTGCATACCACACACACACACACACACACACACACACACACACACATGCACACACACACACACACACACACACACACACACACACTCACAAACACACACACAATGGTTTAGGGAAAAAAGAGGTTAGCTTATTATCAAAGTAATTTATGAATTAAAAGGAGGACTGAAAATTAGATATTCAAATCAGATTTGCCAAGGAATGGTTGAAGTATATAAAAGGGGGAAAAAATCCACCTTTTTAACTATTATAATAAAAATAAATCTGTGTGTCTAAGAGATACTGAATCCTCATATTCACTGCATTACTAGTTACCATAGCCAAGATATGGATGGAAGTCAACTGATGTCCATAAACCAGTGAGTAGATCAAGAAAATGCAGCAAAGACTGTTTTATAACAATAAAACGCTATTCTTTTTAAAATGTAAATCTTGTTATTTAGGAAAACATTTCTAAACCTGGAGGACATGTTTTTATGGGAAATAAACTAGCCACAAAAAACAAATACCTCTGTTACATTTGAAAGAATCTTATCTAAATGTGGAATCTAGTTTTTTAGTATTTTTGTTCATTAGATTTTTTTTGAGGCAGATTCTCATTCTGTAGTCCAGGCTGGTCTCTAATGCACTCAGTAGCCCAGGCTCACATAGAAATCACAGCAGGTCTCAGTCTCAGTCTTCATAGTGCTGGGGCTACGGGTGTGTACTAAGATGCCCAATTTATGTGGTGCTGGGGAACCGAACCTAGAGCCTTGTAGACTTCTGAGCTACAACCCCAGACCCTAGGATCTAAATTTTTTAATTCATAATTATAGAGAGTTCAATGGTGATTAGTTAGGATTGAAGAGATACGACTTAAAAGTCAGGAGTTATTTAGAAAACCAAACTCAAGAAATACATTTCCCCATTTTATTAATAAAGATACATATGATAATGTTCACATTGAACTTCAGTGTTTTGTACACAATAAAATGTATCCTTCATTTTCAGTATAATTGAAAAGAAAGAAAAGAAAGGGAGAAAGAAAGAAAGAAGAATACCACATAGAGCTCTTACAGGTTTAGCTAGATGGTGCTCTAATGCTTAAGTAAGGAGAACACAGGGATAGGTAAGCAGCATTGAACCTCTCGTAATTTTGTTGTTATGCTAACATTTTTACTTTAGTTTTATCTGTAAAAAACTAGTTGGATGTTTTTATTACCATTATATCATATTTAAATTATAAATCAAATATTCTGAATCATCATAACAAACAACAAAAAAATCAGAGACCTTAAAATTTAAAAGCTTACCATGTTTTTTTTTTTTTTTTTTTTTTTTTTCACTGTCCAAAAAAGTAGCCAAGCTTGGGGTGTACAGAAGTGAGATGTAGGATTTCCATTGAGTCTCCAGAGAGTAAAGCAGCTACATCTGAACTAGAGTTGTAATCAATGGGGTTTTCGTTTCGTTTTGTTTTGTTTTGTTTTACTTCTTCGACACTGTTTCATAAAGTAAAGAAAGTAGTTACATTCCAACCCAGGAGTGATATGGGGTTCGTCATGAGAATTTCACTTAAGCCTAAAGAGTTTATTATCATAATCTTAACTGAAAAGGAGTATAACTTGTAAAAGTCATTAAGAATTTGTTCAATGTACCATGTGCTAGCAGGATGGTAGGGCTGGTGTAGTCTTTAATCATCTAAATGAACTAGTGTCATTTTGGTTGCCTGAGTGCCGTCCCCTGAGTAATTTTCACTGGGACTCTTCTATAGGTGGACTATTGTCAAAATCTTATGGTTGAGATCCAGTCTTGGTTAATGTTCATAACAGTTTTCTCTTTCTAGTATTTAATGAATATACTATATCAGTATCATATTATTTGGCTTAATTTTGGCAAATCTTTGATGTAGTTTTATACTTTTTTTTCAAAAAGACAAATAATTTATGTAAGTGATTATTGGAAGAGATTTCTGTTGGTATGTTAGTTCATGTCCTAGCATCAATACAGTAATGAAAGAATCATAAATAATAAATTTTTCTCTTGTTAGCCTTTTAGAGTAACTATTATTCTCCAACCTATTTAAACCATGTTATTATATTCTATTCTCAGTTTTATTTTATCATTTTTATATCCAGAATTTCCTTTTGAAAATGATAGACACAAAATATAATGCTGTGTTCCATTTTACTTTTCAAGTTTTGAGTTCCGTTTTTGTGATAAAAAAATTCTTGTATTGTTCTTTCTTCATTTCTTCACATGTTATGTAGTTCGCATATCGTGTTAAATATTAATCATGGATAATGAGAGAGCATTTAAAAGTTGGAATATTCTCTTGAGTGTCAGGGAGTAGGGAACGCACTTTCTACAATGAGGGTTTCACATCAATACTTTAGTCTATTCCTTGAACTTAAGCTATTTCATATTAAAATTTCTGGAAGAAAGAGATACTTCAAAACTATTTTTGAATTTCAAGTTTTTAGACTGAATCTTGGTTTTATAAGAATAAAATTCCTAGAACAGCGCAGGTTCTTATATTTGAATTAGTTAGAGAAGAGATAAAACATGTTAAAATAAAAACTATTTTACTCTTATTATAATACTATTACAGCTATAAAATTACTACAAATTTAATGCATTACATTTTATTTTGATGGTCTTAGAATTCTGAAAACCAGCTGTGTAATATAAGTCTGAAAGATAAAATGTCAGCAAGCTTGATTCCTTCTAAAAGTTCTGAAGAGAGATTCGTTTATTTTGACCAGAATCATATACCAAGAAAGAAAACATTATTATTTTTATTACTGCAGGTCTTACAATCATAGATATAATTTTCCTCCACGTCACTTAATTTTTTAAATTTTCTTCTGTGTTTCCCCTACTTTGCAAGCATTTTAGACAATGATGCAATTTTTGTTTCATCTACTAAAATTAAATTTTAAAAGTCAAGGGTAGAAACAAATTTATTGAATTTCCCACATTTGAACTATTGCCATACTTTTACTTTCCCCTTGGTGCTCCAGGATTCCTGCCAACATTGTCCCTCAAAGACCATAAGAGTTTATTTGAGCTTCCTTCTTAATAGATTGTCTTATTTACCCCTCATTGCTACAGAGAGTCTGACTGGGAATCGGAATCTGCAGTGACAATCCTCCTCTTTCTGCACTTAAAATAAGACATCTTTTTTATTCTTTTTCAGTTTCTTATGAGAAATCATTTCTCATTCAAATTGTTATTTTTCAAAAATGTAACTTTTTTCAAGATTTTTCAAAAAATCTCAAGATGGTTTATAGTTTCACAATTTTGTGTATAGTAAGTCTTGGTTTAAATTCCTTTTCTATGGTGTTTATAGTTTTCCAGGTTTTATAATGTATCGAAGCTTGTAGATACTCAGTTAATTTTTTCCCAACTTGAAACATTTTAAATCATTTCTTTCAACAATTTACTTACCCCACATTCATCCTCATCTTCTCTTATATTATAATGACAGCCAACAGTAGCTTTTTTCCAAGGTCCCTAGGCTTAGTGGCAGCTCTTAATGTTTCTTTGAGTTTAATCACTCATACTTTTCTTTTCTCCAGTATGTTTTCCGTCTGTCACTTTAACTTGAGTTTTATTTCTCTATGTTTTCCTTCTAAAGTACTGTGTTCATTTCATCAGTAAGCATGCTGTTTGTAATATCACTGTGTTCTCCTGTAGGCTCCACCCTCTTTCTCTGTTTCTCCCTTTTTTGCTTTACCAAAGATTAAACACAGGACCATATGTGTTCTCCTCTGAGTTACAACTCTCTAAACCCGTGATTAGAAATTGTAGCGCACGCACAATATTTGTTCTACAACTCTTTTCAGATATTCTCACACTTATTCAAGTTCAGTCTTGGTTTCTCTTGATTGTGTTTGCTCATTTAATGTAAAATATCATCCTCAGTATAAAAAGTGATTTTTACAATATGTACACAATTGGGAAATTTTAAGAATCTCTCAATTTCTATAAGAGAGATAGATGCAGGAGAATGGCAGGTTGCTATGGAGTCTTGCCTTGGCAAATGACCAATGCGGGAAAACTCTATTTCAATACAAAATAATTAAAGTAAAATAAAATAAAATAAATATGAAGCAGAGGCTTCCAACCCGGCTACTCCACACCTGGGCCCTGGGCAAAGTGCTCCTGGATAACCTGACTTCTCTCACCTGTGGGCTAGGGCCCCCTCTGCTCTCTACAACCTGCTCCCACTAAAAACAAAACTTCTAGGGATTCTGTAACCTGTTCTGCCTTTTCTGTAAGCATCTACGTGATGGATTCCTCCAATTAATATATCAAGAGGATCTGCACAATTTCCAGAATATGTCCTGTTCATGGCTAATACTAGATCCACTGACTAAAACAGATGGGAGTATACTATAATATTTTTAATTTGATAGAAATTGCCATGCCAGAAGTGATGTGTGACACAAGACAACATCATCATGGGGGGTGAAATTGTGTGCCCCTTTCTCAGGCCATTTTCTATGCTTATCACTTTGTAAATACATTAACAAGCTCTTATAATTTTTAAAATCCACTGTATTGTTTCTGGTATTAGCTTAACTTACACAAGGTAAAAAACTATAGTCAAGGTAAAAAACTACAGTCAATATCATCTTTATATTGAATCTAAGTTAAGCCACCATTTTCGGGAGGAAGTTGAAAAAGATGATTTTCATTGAGAACCATGGATGATTTGTATTGAAGACTATCGGTCTTAGTCTCTGGTCATGATCATAGACTCAAGTTTCAACTCTCATAATGATATTTCTTAAAAAGCTAAAATCTAAACAAGCACGGTCATGCAACTACAATGAAATTGACAAAACTTGAAGGAAATGCGTGTTAACAATGAAACAATTAGACAGAACAAGTTAAAACTTATCACAGTCACATGGTTCCATTCTTCGCTTGTTTTATTGAAAATATTTCCATTGGATGACTCTTTGTAGCACCATTTGTTATTTTTTGTCACTTTGCCTCTTTCTCTAAATCAAAAGATTATGTGATTCTTAGCCTAGAACATAAGAAATTACAGAGATTTTATAGGTAATAAAAAGAGTTTTTGTTAATCAAAAAAATAATAATAAGATTAAGAACTATACCTTGGGGGCCTACAAAAGATTTGCGCTCATATTCTGAAAATGAGCTGAGTCAACTCCTCCACATAAGGGTCTAAAAGCTATCAAAGTGATTTAACAGTCTTCTAGATTAAGTAAATGGTTTAAAGGAAAGGTAATTCATTATTATAATATATTATTTGTTTTATCTATATTAAAATTAAATGATTATTCAGATGAAAAAAGTAATTACTAATCAAAAATTAAAGGAAGCATGTTAGGTAAGTAAACCCATAGGTAACATAAATATTGGAAATAGTTAAGAAAAATTTCAAAAAAATTGTAAATAAAAAACAATAGTTCAGAGGAAAACAGAGAAAAGAAATAGTTGAATATAGGGAGAAATTTTGGATGGAAAATAAACTCTAAAAGATCCAGGAGGAAATTTTATAAATACAATATTTCACTGTAGTTTTTGACATTAATAAAGTTGGTTATAACAGGTGAAAATGATATAAAAATTGTGAAATTTAAGTATGAAAATAATAGTAAGAAATGAAAGTACCTAAAATCGGGGAGAATATATAAAAAAATTCAAGTCATTAGAATAGGCATTCTTGGAAAAGAGGAAAGAAAATGGAGAACATAAAATTTTCCGAAGCTGAAAAAGATATCAACTTATCCTAGTGAAATTTAAACAAAATAGATGAATTGCAAATGTGTAACATAACACAATTCATAAAATTTCCTAACACAAAAACGATAGGGCCTGGAGTGTAGCTCAGTAATGACACTGTTTGTCTAGGAAGTTCAAGACCTGGGTTCGATTCTCAAGCACCACCAAAACCAGGCATGGTGATGCACGTCAATAATCCCAGCACTCGAAAGGCTGAAATAGGAAGTTTGCCCCGTGTTTAAGACCAGCTGAGTTTAAGATCAGCCTGGATTATAATAGCCAGATTGCATTACGAGGAAAAGAAAGTAAGCATAATAATTGCTCAAGTTTTAGATACATGAAACATAATTTAGCAACCTAATTGAAATTCTGAAAGAAAATAAACCAAACTAAGATTCTGTATCTAGAATCTGTTTCAAAGTTGAGTGTAAAATAAAAACATTTTCGAGAACACATAAGTTCAGAAAAAATTTATACAAAACAAATGTTTATATTTTGAACAAATAATTTTACATGAATGTCTGAATTTATAGAAAGATGAATATAAAACATAAATGCATGGATAGATAAGAAATATTGTTTTAAAGTATTCACACTATTAATGATTGATTTATACTAACACATTAACAACAGTGTAAGGTAGAATTTATAGTATATATATATATATATATATATATATATCGTATAAGTGAGTATAGACTATAATGGAAAGTTAATCAATTTTAAAGGGCTTACACTATTAAGAACGTGAATATGTTTATTATTGTTGACTGTCAACAACTACAATCTCTAAAGAAACTCCTAAAATTAATGAGAGATATAGCTGAAAAATATACTAGAGAAAATAACAAAGTTATTTTTAAAATCACTTGATTGTCTTATGAAAAGAAAAAGAATAGAATGCTATATTTTACTTCTCTTAAATTTAGAATCTTTTGAGCAACATATCTATGGAGGTTTTTAAATGCTGATTTTTATCTTTTTCAATGTTAAAATTCTAAACGAATCACATGTACTTTTCTTTTTGTGTTTTGTTTTCCCAATTATTATTTTTATTAGCATGTACTTGTGATACATAGTGACCACATTAAACTGAGGAGATTGGTGCACAAACATTTGCATTCTCATCATAATTCCCTTTCCTGCTTGTGTTTTCCCACACCTCTTTCTCCTCCTCCATCCTCTCTCTCTGTTTGCAACTATCAGTTTTTTCATTTTGTTCTTTCACTCAGTTGTACTTCGCACATCTCATATTAGAGAAATCGGGATATTTACCTTCCATTTCTGATTTATTTCAGCAACAGTAATGGCTTCAAGGTACATCCATTTTCCTACCAATGATGCAAATTTATCTCCTTTTATGGCAGAGCAGTGCTCCACTGTGTATATAAACTGCAAGGAATGTCTCTAGGTCATGGGGTTTGAATATCAGAAAACCTAAATTTAGTGTTCTTGTCAGCCTTTCTCATGGAGTTATAAAATACAAGTAACATGGCTCCAGGGAGAAAGAGAAATCTGGAAGTTCTCTTAGTCTATTGTTAAAAGTAAAGAGTGGCATATATAGAGGCAATTGAAAAGTGTTATAATTATTTGTAATGAGATGTGTTTATTTCTCCATCTCATTTCTCCAGGATCTCATTTCTGTGATTCACATACTTGTGATGCTATAATTAAGATGTTTTAAGCGTTAAAGCTTACTACATGACTACTGTTGTATTTTGTGAATATATGATGCTACCTCATATTTCTAAGTCAATGCAAAAAATGTAAAAACTGAATGCATTCCAGTAACATTTTTTTCCAATGCAAAATGCAATTTCCCCCTGAGTTTCATGGAGAGCTCGTGGTGGATACTTAAGAGAAATGCTTCCAAAGTTATGTATTGGATTTCTTCTCTTCACCACAGGACAAAGGCTTTCAAGTGAGAAAATGTGAAGTTAATAAACCTCATTTTCAATACATCCTGTGTATCTGCAATTCTCTGTTCCTTTAGCCAACTTTCTTTCTAAACAAGAAGAAAATTGACTTTTAGCCACAAAGCATGCACACATTACACAGATTATAAACTTGTCTACAGCCTGAGCTGACCGCAGTATTGTATTTTCTAAAAAAAAAAAAAAAAAAAAAAACATGGAAATAGACTACATGTGCCATCTTTTCAAAATCTATTTGGGAATCTTTGCTCTCTGTGACTTTTTATTCGTTTTATTCACCAATATTTCTAGGTTCTCGTACGTAATCTAAGTTTGCTGTCTTCACATTCTTTGAATTTTTACAGTGTAGACTTCCAGGTGTGCTTCCATCTTTCTGACAAGGTGTCCATGGGGGTCACGTGGGAGCTATTTGGAAAATGACCTGGAGATTTTATAACTTGGACTTCAACTCAATGTTACACCCCCCCCACCCCCCGAAGAGGAAAAGGCAAATTCTCTTCTCTTCTTCTTTTTTCTTTCTCTGAAAAATAAAGGAAAGAAAAAAAAAAGACTTTCCCAAAACAGCAGACTAGAACACATGCTTTTTCCTTCCAGGTTTGTACAAACTTTGTTCTAACACTCCTCTCCTGAAGACACGTCGGGGGTGTTCTTTTGGTAGTTCACGAGTCTTGTCGCTTTTCTCCAGCGGCCAACCCTGCCCTACTGTTCACTTTGTCCCATTGTTACAACAGACACATATGAGGCCAAGTGATGATCTGTGAAATCGGCAATGCAGCGTGCTGAAACCCAGTGTAAAGTGAGAGCTAGAACAATTTAAAAAAAAATCTTGATCTTCAAAATCATAGAGAAAATAGGAAAAGTGAATGAAGACAGGCTATTTAAAAATATGTATATGAGGTATATATCCTTACTTTTAATGTAGATCACAGCTCCATATAGAAGAGTCATTATACAGGAAGCACACTAAAAATAAAGTGAGCTCTTTGCTTGAAATACTCATTAGAAAATTTATTAGGCTTTTTATTTAAAAAGTCATGTTTACAACATACTGCATAGTTCCCATAATTCAGGGGTTTTTTTTTTTGGTTTTTGTTTTGTTTTGTTTTGTTTTTGTTTTTCAGAATAAAAGTCAGGTAGACAGTCTAAGCAGTCAGTCCCTAACCCTTAACCTCCAGTGGTGAAGATTAGTAAGACTGATAGGACTGGACGCCAGAGCAGTCCAGCAGGGATCGGTGGCAAGTGGCCAGTGAAGCTCCGCCTCTTGCAGCTCCGTCCTATAGGGATTGAATGGTGCTGCACATCTGGCAGGAGGCAGGGCTTCACTCTCTTGCCCTCTCAGGTTGCTTCTAAATTTCAAGCTGTCCTCCAAAAATCTACTGCATATCAGGTATCAACCTTCCTCTGCCTTGTGAGAATCGTCTTTAACTAAGCTGGTCCCTGTGTCAAAAAGATTAGTGGACAGCTACGCTAAAGGAGAAATGTTTTTGTGTATCCCAACTCTGAAGGAGTTAGCTTGACTAATGCTAAGGACAATTTGTCAGCAAAATGACCATTTTTAAAATTTATTTACAGCATTTATCATCAACACTCTATTTTTCCCTAAACCAACGCTCTACACCAGTAGCACAGTGTTGTGAGTGCGTAGTTGTGAGCGAATGCAGTCTTTGTATTTCTCCTTCTAGAGGCACACACATGTTTGTGAACGGAATTATCATAGATGTAGCTATTTTGGTGAATTGAACTTGTACCACTTGACACTGTAGAGAACATGAAATTTAACTTTTCCTTCTAAGGATTACATAAGAGAAATGAATATCAGGAATAAAACACTTTTTTATGTAGCTTGAAGTGACATGGGACACTTCTTAAGAAAATGAAGACACGAAGATGCACCTACAGTTGAGCACATACATATTGAATTGAACAAAGTGTAATAAATCACGGAAATGTAATAAACATAGGTAATCAGCCTAAGACGTTGTTAATTGATTCGGAAAGTTGCTGTAAGAAGGTTTGGGGTAGGAAGGTTTTTTTTACACAAATTTTCCTAGGCTGCTTCCTGTTGTTGATGGCAAGTTTTATTTTCATTTTGGTCTGGAAGGAAAATACATCTCTTATATGAGAATTTCATCTCTCAATTTTAAGAAACAGCATGAAGGTCAGCACGGCTTCTTTGCATTTATTGCTTTTCTAGGGCTTTTAACTGAAAATTATCAGTCCTCTGGAAGAACATATTTTAGAATGGGCATTCTTTGCTCCTTTAGTACAACTGAGTACAAGAAAGGCCCTCAAATATACATTTAAATTAATTTTAAGGACAATAATAAATTTACAATTCCTTGAGATGAGTTCTGTGATATGTGTCCATATCTTTACTTCAGAGATGAACTCAAAAAGAAAAAGCCAATGGATAGATTATTCAGGAGATGTATATTTCAGTTATACACAACATTCATGAGACTTGTGATTGCTTTTAGATTAACCCTAATTTTACGCTGACATAAGCAGTAGACTCTGACTCACAAAAACGGAGTCTAAGTCCACGTTGGACTATTAAATAACAAAGATCATAGAAACAATCAATTTAGGTCATGGCTGACCTAGTCCTGATGTCTGGGAAATCTCCCTGAGAGACACTGGGCCATCTCTGTATCCTCTTTACGCACTTTTCATTGATTCCAGATAATTCTAGCATGCCTCTATTATTCACAACTTTCACTTATATGTCTCTATTGCTGCAAATTACTTTAATCCAATGTGTACTGTTTACTGTTTCTTATATGGATATATTAATAGTAAATATATTCAGAATTAATAAACACCATTCTGTTAATGCTATGTACAGATCCACTGAGAAAAAAATCCGAAGTACATTTCCTGGACCCAAATTCAAGACCACAAAAATATGCAAAAATGAGAGGAGTATTAGAGATATGGATGAATATAAAACTGTATGAAACATAGTAGGCTTTATATTTCATAATTAGCTCTTCAACTTATTTCCAATCAAGAGAAAAAAAAAAACCTTACAATGAATAAGCAAAATACATGGCTGAAAAAGCTACAGTGAAAAACTTGTGGCAAACTCTTGACCTCTGGAGTAATGGCTGTCATAAAAACGAGGAAATCATCAGGAAGAGAGCTGGGCTGCCGGGATGCACAACAGGCCTGTTGTGAAAGTGAAGTCTTCCTGTCAGTGGCTAAGTATTAATCTCTGGATAATGTCAGGACCTTTTAAATGTCACAATTTAAAAAGGGATCTGGGTCCCTCTTTCTGCTCTAGATGGGATATTGTGTCTGGGTCGCAATTAATGTGTAGCTGTTAGCTTTAAATTTTCTGAGTTCTGCCTTATCATCAGAGATGGCAATAGCCGTATTTAGAGAGAAAGAGAGAGAGAGAGAGAGAGAGAGAGAGAGAGAGAGAGAGAGAGAGAGAGAGAGACTGAAAGAAGTTAGAAAGTACAGAAGAAAAACAACAACACAGTTGGGATTGGAATTTTGGCCTTCAGTTAACCTCATAATAGGAATGTGGTAAGGCCGAAACTCTACAACAGAGTTCAAGTAAATAACTGAACTTCACTGGATTCTTTTGAAATTTTAAGTTCTTTTAAAGAAAAAAAATCTATTTAGAGTATGTATTTGTTTAATATATCTGATTCCCACTATTGGAAAGTATAATAATTAAAATAAAATTTCACAAATCTGATTACTTGAAAACAGATATTTGGTTTCCTTTTGCATTGAATGTCTTACTAAAAAAAAAAAAAACCTTGCCTATATCTTTTAGATTTTTGCCTACTGTAAAAATAATGAACAGATTCAGCCAAATTGCAGAATATAAAATCAATACTAAAAAATCAGTAGTATTCTTCTCCACTAGCAGTGACCTCACTGAGAAAGAGCTAGAAGAATAATTCCATTCACAATATCCCATCAGGTAATACACAGGACTAAACCTGTCCAAAGAAGTGAAGGACCTCTACAAAGAAAATTATATTATACTGAAGAAAGAAATTGGAGAAACCATAAAAAAATGGAAAGTTATCTTTTGTTCTTGGGTAGGTAGAATTAATATAGTCAACATGGCTATACTTCCAAAACTGATATACAGATTCAATGTAATTCTTATCAAAATGCCAACAACTTTTTCTCACAAAACTTGAAAAAAAAAACAATTCTTCAATTCATGTGGACCCAAGCGAGACCTAAAATAGCCAAAGCAACCCTGAGTGACAAGACAAAAGTAGGTGGCATTATGATTCCAGATATTAAGTTATATTACAAAGTAACAGACAGGTGGATGAATGAAATGGAACTGAGAATGCAGAATCGAACCCAACCAAGTGCCTTCAGCTACCTCATCGTCGATAAAGGAGTGAAAAACATCCATTGGAAAATAAGTAGCCTCTTCAACAAACGGCGCTGAGGAAATTGGTCATTCACATGCAGAAGAATGAATCTAGACACACGACACACACCTGTCACCATGCTCCTAAATCAAATCAAAGTGGATCAAAGACCTAAATATTAAAACTGGACATTGAACCTCCTCGGAAATTTTAAAGTTGAAGAATTTTTGGTGAGGAAATTTACTTGAGATAATTTTAATTTTTCTAAATTTTGCCTGATAATCAAAAAAGTGATGTCCATTAGAAATGCTAAACATGATTCTATATTGGATGTAGGCCTACTGTGTTAAATAAAATAAAGTAAAAATTGCATAGTATAAAATTTGGTTAAGGGTATGAAGCAATTCTTTTCTTTAAAATTTAGCAATATTCCACTTTCCATACAATGGCAAAAATTTTACTATATTTTAGCCAAGAAAATGGATTCAAATTGCAGTAAACTTAATCTAGAAAACGTACTAATTTATGTCGTAAGAACGCATATTTATCTCAGATTATTTATTAATTATATGTTGATGATAACTATTAAGTCTTTTTTTCTTTTGAGAGCTAAGGTGGAATAGCATTCAAAATGAGTGTACAGACTTAATTAATACTAAACATTACTGGCTTTCTTCTCTAATAGCAGTGAACTCACTGAGAAAGAGCTCAGAAGAATAATTTCATTCTCAACAGCCCATTAAAAATTAAATATTTGGGAGTAAACCTAACCAAGCAAGTGAAGGATCTCCACAAAGAAATTATACTCGAGAAAGAAATTGAATAAGATATGAGAAAATGGAAAGATTTGCTCTTTTATTGGACAGACAAAATTAAGAAAGCTAAATTATAAAACAAAAATGATTAAATTGTCTGATGTCATGACAAAACTTACTGTCTTTAAATAAAAAGCTCAGTGATTATTAAAAATACTTTTAAAAGATATTTTCCACATGAGAATTTTAGTATTAATATTTTATATGTAACTGTTAAAATTACAATTAAACTAAATTACCAGTGAAAATGCTTATGAAAGACTAAATTTGAGAGTAAAAGTTAAAAAAAGACTTGAATAAATTAATACAGCTCTTTACTGATTGCATAGCACCAAATATGTACCGCATCATATGATTTCTATGATGACTTGCTTAACTACTTTTGCATTTTTCAAATACATGTTTTTCTTTTTCATAGTACACAACATATTTATTTCATTCAGATGTCCGATTTCTGTATTCTCTGCATTGTGTGCATTCTCCAATAACATCTATTATAATTAGCCATACTTCTGCCTATGAACAGTGTCACGTGACAGTCTTCTTCATTAGCCTGCTTGCTATCGCTAAGCTAGAGATATATGCTATGACATGAAGAGTCTGTTGCAATTTATAGCCTTGTACTTTTTCTTGAATTTGTAACTTTTGTAATCAAAGTTCGTCCTCTGAGAATATTTTTAAACTCTTTTGTAGAGTTCCATTTTAGTAGTTTTATTAAGCTCAAAGTATTTAATGCCCTCACATTTAGTAACTGTGTTTTTCTGTTATATTTACTAGACTGCTATGCACAGGATGACATTCAATTTGTGGGATTAGTGTGTATACTTAAATGAATAAGTCACTTTTTTAGCAAAATGTATGCTTTAAAGTATTTTTCTTTGATACTTTGAAACCATTGCTTCACTTTCATTCAGCGTAAAGTGGATTTTTCATATAAGATGCCAATGTATTTTCTGTAATTTTGTCACATTGTTTCTTCTTTTGGAACAGTTTAATAAGATATTGATTATCCTTAGGATTTACCAATGTTCATTATAAAAGTTCTGGTTCTTTCTTTTTCTTTATCTATCTAGTTCACTCTTATGTTCTACAAGTGTTTTAGTCTAAAATCCATCATTGTTACTTCATACAACTTTGCAACAATGTTTTTCAAATATTCTTCCTCTGTAATTTTGTCCTTTTTGAACTCTACTTTTTTTGAATTTTATTAATATTTCAATTTCTATACTTAAATGGATTTAATTGTTATTTTCTCATAATTTACATTTCTTTATTTTTTATTTCTTCAGTTAGACATTTTGAAATATTCTTACCATATCCTGTCTCTATCCTTTTTTGTGACTTTATTCATCTCAGTTTCATACATTTTTCCTATTCAAAGCTACCTGTAATTTCTTTCTCTGATAATATTATATTAAATTACTTGATTTTACTATTTTTCCTACAAATTTGTATTGTATTACTATACATTGGCTAACTAATTATTTATTTTTAACTGTTTTGATTACTTTCTGCTGGTGAACTTCTGTTTGCTTGAGGCAATCATGTTGTTTCAAAATTACTTAAAAACATTTCAAGTAGTTTGGTTGAAAATGTATGTTGAAAGGTAATTGCAAAGCTTTCAATCAACTCACTTTTGCTGGTGACTTGGAGCGTGTGTGTGTGTGTGTGTGTGTGTGTGTGTGTGTGTGTGTGTGTGTAGGATACTTAGAACAGCGAACTGTCCAGATTGGTCATTCTATTTCCTGATATTCACGCAGTGTTTCCGCATGGTAACACCCCAAACCTTCACTAGACTGCATTACTCTTCACCAAGAGCTGTAATCTTTTACGATAGCCCTTTAGCATAGACGTTCAAGTGTACACGTGAAATTGAAACAATAAGTTCCATCCATTGTTTATTCATTTGTCCATGAGAACTCTACTTTCCTCGTGTTGGGACTTTCCTGCTCACCAATTGTGGGGCGGGTGTGGGGTGGGGGAGGACATGAACCCTAAGGCTCTGTCCCAACCATTTCCCTGCTGGCATTCAGACTCATCCTTGGTTTTTGTTTGTTTGTTTGTTTGTTTTTCTTTTTTCTTCACCATGTCATAAGACTATTTTTCAGAATATTTTTAAGGATTTGAGATATATTTTCCCTCACTTTCTTCACTTATCTCATTGGTTGGCTTCTTTCAGCCTTCATGAGAAGGGACAGCCACTTGTCATACCAAATAATTCTTAATTTTGTAACTTATAAAGTCTTTTGAAAATACATATGTCCTACATGAAATGTGGGCTCTGAAGTTGGACTGCACTGAATGTCTTTTTTACGTGGTAAGTTTTGTAAAAATACATAAATTAATGCATAGATGGATGTAAGCATGGACAAATATATGCTTAAACTATAGGACAAGTGCCATATCTGAAGTTTTGAACCATATTCTATGCTGCACCGATGAAGTGTGCATTTATGCTTTTATAGTAAGGGAGAGTTGTAGGTGAAAATCACCTAGCACTCCTTACTTCTTGTGGAAATGATTGATCTGACCAGAGGCAGGTTCCCTGAGTCTTACACAAACCCAAGTACCTTGGCTGGGTCACCTGTGAAGCCTGAGGCTTCGTCTGGCATCTCTTTCTCTCCCCATCTCTCTCTGTCTCCCCTTAGCTAGCAATTGTTCAGTTTCCCAGTATCTTGATTCTGTAGGAAATGGCACTAAGACCTGGGACTGTGCCTTGATCAAGTAAGAAAGAAAATGGCACCACGTCCCCACCTGGAGCTGCACGTCTCAGTTGTGTTGCATTTAGGTGGCCTTCCTGGCACAGATGCCTTTGTTTTCTGGTGTTAAACATAGACCATTTGGCAAATCATGGCAGTCCAGCACACAGTCAAGAACACTGCAAAATAATGCCTGTACATAGGCAAACAAATAATGTCTATATCAGAAAAAAATGACTAAATATCCCTTTAATGTGACTAATATGTGTGATCGCTACTTCCTTTTCTCTTATAAGCATTGAGTTTTTTCCCAGCAGACCTCTATCCAGATTCTCGTTGGCATTTAATCCAGAGTGAGCTCAACCATCTTGAATTCTTGCGAGCCCTATTGAAACAAAGCTCTGATATACACTGTTTCTGATGCCTCAGAGCTTCTTTTTAAAAATAAATTTACTGTGGTAAAAAAGTCACGACATAAAATCTAACAATTTGTAAATAGATGGATTTCCAATTCTGTAACACATTAGAACTTTCAGGCTTGGAGAATCAGTGTGCGTCTATGTCCACCCCTTTTCAGAGGTTCACCCCTTTTCTACATGATCATTGCCTCTCTATCCAGTTAGCATGCGGGGGCATTTTTATGTCACTATTTTTGTGCACTACATAGAGGGACACCCATCTATAGTCAGTCTTTTGTGTTTGGTCCATTTCACTGAGCATTATTGACCCTAGATGGCCCCATTGTCATTCATACACTTCGTACCTGTCTTTCTGTATGGCTGCATGATACTCCATTATATATAAGTGGAGCACATCTTCTTTTACCTTTCCTCTGTAGGTGGGCAGGTAGGTTGTTTCCAGGAGTTGGCTATGATGAATTGTGCTGCTATAAACATGGATATATGTGTCCTTTTGGTATGGTGACTTTATTTCTTTTGGGAACATGCCCAGTGGAGCAGTAGCTGGATCAAATGGAATTTCCATTCTCAGTTTTCTAGGGAACCTCTAGACCGCTTTCCATAATGCTTGTACCAGCTTACATTCCCACCAGCTGTGGAACACTTTTTTCTCACACCATCACCAACAATTATTGTTTTTGAGTCCATTTGTTTTTGTCCACTTCTTTGATCCATTTTAATCTGATTTTACTCTATGGAGACAGATGAGGGTCTAGTTTCATTCTCCTGCATGTGGAGATCCAGTTTTCCCGGCACCATTTGTTGAAGATGCTGTCTTTTCTCCAGTGGATTGTTTTGGCCTCTTTGTCAAAGATCAGATGACTAAGGGTGTTTGCGTTTGTTTCAGTATCCTCAGTTCTGTGCCTCTGGTCCTCTTGTCTGTTCTTTATAAGTAACGTGTAGATTTAATCACCATTGCTTTGTAGTATTTTCTGAAGACTGGGATTGTGATTCTTCCATATTGTATCTGTTACTCAGAATTGCATTGAGATTCTGGGTCTTCTCTGGTTCCATACAAATTTTAAGGTGTTTTTTCTAGTCCTGTGAAGAATCTAGTTGGTATTTTGATTTATTATTGCATTGAATCTGTACAGTAGCTTTGGGAGCATGGCTATTTTGACAATATTCATTCTTCTTATCCAGGAACATAGGGTGTCTTTCCATCTTCTGAAGTCCCCTTTAGTCTCTCTCTTTAGGGCTTTGTAGTTTTCTTCATATAGGTCTTACCTCTCTTTGGTGAGGTTTATTCCTAAGCATTTTTTTTTCTATTGCTGTTGTGAAGAGGGTTGTTTTCTTGATTTCTTTCTGTTCAGATTTGTTATTGGTGTACAGGAATGCTATTCATTTGTGGGTATTAATTTTATAAGTTGTTACTTTGCTGAATTTATTTTTTATTATTTCTTAGAGTCTTTAGGTGGAATTATGGAAGTCTTCTATGTAGAGCATCATGTTATCTGCAAATAGGAATATCTTTGCTTCTTTTCTTTTGATGTGTATTTTTTTTATTCCTTGCTCTTGCTTGATGGCTCTTGTCAAAATTTTAAGCACTATGTTGAATAGGAAGGGTGACATGGGCATCCTTGTTTTGTTTCTGAATGTAGTGTGAATACTTTCAGTCTTTCTCCATTTAGGATTTCCCATAATTCTCCACAATGTGCAGTTTATTTTTCTACAATGAAAGTCAAACCCAATATCTTCTGCATGTTAGTGCTATCTCAATAGGGCATTGAGGGAGATGAGGGGAAAGAGAGAGAAGCACACACACAAACAAAGAAAGAGAGAGAGAGAGAGAGAGAGAGAGAGAGAGAGAGAGAAAGAGAGAGAGAGAGAGATCTAGAATGAGTCACCCAGAATAGGTTAAACAAAGAATAACATTTTTTTAAATTTTTGAACTGAGAGACAGAACATATTTTGTCATCAGCATCTATAAGCCCTACTTCTAATCTCAAATTTTGTTTCCTGAACTCTAACTCCATGTGTCAGAATTTATTTTTCCTGATACAGCATAGAGTACATGATCTATGACAAGAAGATGGCTCCTCTTAAATATGCCTCTAAAATTACATCCCTTTTAAAAATAAAGCAAATCAATTAAAAACATTAAAAGAAAGACTTAATTGTCCTCTAGAAAAATTATTTGCTCTTTTTTACAGATAGGTGTTTCAAATTACAGGGGCTACTACCATGACTTCCTGACTTTTTTGTATCTTGCTTGTAAAACTTGACATGCGAGTTATTGCCTTAGCTTGGCTGGTCTATGTAAAACACTAATGCAAAGTTGTGGTTATTTCAGAAAAAAAACGTTTGCATCTGTTTTTATTTTGGCTCTGAAATCCTTGGTATATAGATTTTCTCTTTGTCAAATTGTCTTGCTGCAAAACTGAAAAAGCTGATGTGCAAAGTCTGGAAACGACAAAGGCTAAAGAACGGTCGTGAGGCAAAGCTCCGCCTGAGTTTAGTGCCTCGCTGTTTTACTAACTCACATTTTCCCGAGGTCCATATTAGTGATCTATTCTTTATGCGGCAATAGCTGAGTCAGATTTCATATTATAAAGAGAAAAAAAGTATGAAACAGAAAGAATTCATAGCCCAGAAAAGAGAAATTACTGCAATGTGACTCCACCACAGTAGTAGCATTCTTTCACAGTCTGGTACTTTTTAATCTTGCTCATAGATGAAAATATAATAGGAAAAATTAAAATGCAACTATTGTACAGTAGGCAATGTGGGTAAGACATTTTTAGACTGATCAGTCTGCACAGAAGAGACAGAAAGTCTAGTTTCCTGGGATGTCTATTGGGGCTCTGGTTGGCGGTTCACCAGCCCACGTTTTCAGAGTTATTTTTATAAAGCACCAAATTTTCTTTCTAATTTTTTATTTTGATGTTGTCAAAAAACCAACAACAACAACAACAGCAACAACAACAACGACAACAACAACAACAACAACAACAACAACAACAACAACAAAAAACCCTCATGGCCAAAGCATTTCTTGTTTAGTTTTTTTGTTGTTGCTTAAGAATTGATATAAACTTGTTTCTAATAGTATAAAAACTTGTACATGCAACTCAGAATATGAGAAAAGCATGTAATCGTTAGTTATTTTTTATTTTTATTTTTTGACAGCTTCTCACTCTGTAGACCAGACTGGTTTTGAACTCATGGTTATTGGTTGTAACCCAGGCTGGCCTTGGACAGACTCAAGATAATCTGCCTGGCTCAGCTTCCTGAGTGCAGGGATTTCAGGCATGAGCCACCATGCCTTGCTTTGTGTGGTGCTGGAGAATCGAACTCAGGGCCTTGTGTTTACAAGGCAAGCACTTTAATCGCTGTGTCATTCCTCTTGCCCCTGTTTCCTTTTTTAAAAATAGTTTTACTAAGCTTATGTAATGGAATTTTAGTTTTTGTTTGTTTTTATTTTCTTAATGTTTCTGAGGCCTAACATAGTCAATTTCAAAGGATTTTTTGAGAAATAAATGAAAAATAAATTTATACCCATGAAACTAATATTTTTCATAATTTTAAAAACTGTACTCAACATAATTCTTACATGAAAGTGATGTCTCTTAAATTATCTAAAATTTTGAATGATGCATGCACTAGCACTAACTAAATTATATGTTACAGATACGTATATCCATGCAATATATATTATATATCAATATATACATAGTTTTTATACCCATTTGATAGATATAATATTTTTCTCACAGTGTGCAATATTTAAAGAATAATTTGAGGCTAAAAATTTTGACAATATTCTGTTTCAACAACAAAGAGAATTGGTTCAAAAACAGCTGTGTGAAACAGGATTCCAGGCTGACGTAAGTGGTGGATTTAATCAAGCACTGATTGTGGAGCATCATGTAACCATTCAAAATTGTGCTTATAAGAAATATTGAAATACATTGAAAATGTTCATAATGTAAAATTAATTTTCTATAAAGCAAGCAAAACTGAAAACTCTAGATGCAATCTGATCTAAGTATAAATATATTTACACATGCAATGCTAGATAAGTGATAGGCTAGTTACTACACTAAACGTGAATCAGAAATATTATAAAGGAAGAAGAAACGAAGGAAAGTAGAAAGGGTGGAAGAAATGTAAAAGAAGGAGGGAGTTAGGAAGGATGAAACTAGTTGGAAACAAATGAAAATCTTAAAATTAGAGATCTGCTAGTAGTCTGATCATAAGTGACTTTTTACTATCCTGTTATATGCATCCTAAAATTCTGTTAGGTATATATATTCTGTAGTTTGCAAATGAAAATATTAACCTCAAAACAAAAACGTTACTTTTATCCTTAAAAATGAGCACAAATGCAGATATGGATAATATTTATATAGCTATATTTATTTGTCCAGTACCCAGAACTTACTGTTACTCCTCAGCCGAAGATTAAATTTATATATGCAAATATCCATGCTTTCTCAAGTTTTTAATGCCTTGCTTGTATGTAAATATGTATTTTTACAGAAGTTTAATTCTTCATTATATTTGCATACTAATTACATTGCCAAATCATTGCTAAATATGTTTTTCCTTATACTCTTATGGACAGTTATATTTCTTTTGAGGAGTGTCTATTCATTTCAATTCCTCTTTTTTGATTAGCTTTTTAATTTTTGGTTAGTTTTTATCTTCTAATTTTATATAAATCATTTGTTAAGTTTTAAATTATGAATTGTGCAATAGGTGCTCTGGGGAGAAAGTCTTTGTCTATGCCCGTGCATTCATGGATTTCGCCCACCTTGTCTTCCACCGGGTTCAGTGTTTCCACTTTAATACGTGGCTGTTTGATCCATTTTGATTTCAGTGTAGTAAAGACTAAAAGGTGTGGAGCTAGTGTCATTTTTCTGTATGTGAATAACTAGTTTGCCCATCACCACTTTTTAAGTAGGCTGTGTTTTTTCTGGCACATGTTTTTGGTCCCTTTGTCAAACACCAGAAAGTTGAGGATGCTTGGAATTTCTCTCTACTCTCAGTCCTGCATCTGTCTCTGCTCTGGAGAGGGGAGGTGATGCTCAAGATTGTCTGTGCATTTTAAATTTTAATAATAATATTATTCATGAATTAAAAGATTAACATATTGAAGGTGGAGAAAAAGTACAGTGGTTAGAGTGCTTGCCTAGCAAACGCAAGGTCATGAGTTCAATTTCCCAGCACCCCATTACCTGTGTGTGAAGACCCACATCTGCAATTCCAGCACTTGGTAAGTGGAGGACAATATTACCATGAGTTAGAGGCCACGCTGGGCTATATAGTGAGTTCAAGACCAGCCTGGATTAAAGAGTGAGACCCTGTCTCAAAAAAACTAATACATTATAAATATTATTTCTTACAAAAGATTTGCTTTTTAAAAAATTTTATTCATTACAAATTACTTTCCAGAATTTTTTTCTTTTTCTAGCTGTATTCTTTGTTCATATAGATTTCCCAAATGGCTTCATATTCAGAAACATTATCTCTCACTTTATCATTATATAACTATTCATAATATGACTTAATGAACATGCATGTTACTTTTTCCTATTACATCTGTGATACAATTGAGTTTTGCTTTGGCATAATATATGGTACATGAGTTACGTCTGGTCATTGGAAAACAATGTGAACTGCTACAGTTTAGAGGAGAGAAGGTTTAATTAACCTCACAGATTCAGGGGATGCAATCAATGACCAACTGTGTCCAAGGCTAGAAAGTCACAGTAAAATACAGCAAGAAAGAGACCCTGTAGCATATAATATATGGTACATAGCTGCATATATATATATATATATATATATATATATAATTATCACCACATTTAGGATACATATTTGCTGTTTATTCCATCTTTGTATGGTATATTCCAATATATTCTTAAATTTAAATACAATATGTTTAGATTATGCTATATAAGTTGATAGTAATTTATATTCATTGAGGCCCTTAATGCAAATTGTAACAAATTAAGGATTAACTTTTTTTTACGTCCTTTATTATGTTTCTGGGTGGATGCAAGAATAGTTATGTTACAATTCCAAAGTCTATCAAAAATATTTCTAATCAATGTAATTAATAGGCTAACTTAATAACATAAGAATCAAACATTTTTCTTGAGAATTCTCATCTGGGGAATTGCTATTGCACTACAGTTACTTTGTTTATTCAAAAATGAAATCTTTTGTTCTTTTATATTGATTAAATTTGTTATTTAATTTATATAACTTTTGCCAATGAGATTAGCGATTGTTATCATCTTACATGGGTGATTTTCTCTTAATGTAATTGGTCTCAAAAATGTTTAAACTCTTATTCAAGTTCTTTTCTATTGAGTATATTTGGCGGGAAATTACATAGGCAATAGAAATTTTTATCTTTCAGTATTTATTTATAATATTTTATTTCTTTATGTCATTGATTTAGGATGAAGTTGAGCATACTAGGTCATTTTGTAAATATATTTTCAATAGAAATGCTTTTATCAGTGGAATATTCCAACATTATTCCAGTCATGACTAATGTTGTTGGCTTGATATAATTTTTATTTTATTATAGTAGAGAAACGTCCTGCTCTGGTTTCCTTGTTTTGCTGGGAATGGATGTTGATTTTGATCAAATTTATCTTTAGCTTATTTCAGTCTCATTTTGTACGAATGAGTTCTCTAATTGGATTGTCTTTGGAACTTGGGAAAAGTACTATGTCACTGACACTGGTGTATTTATGTGAAGCCTAATTCAACTCACAAAAGTATAATACAAAATTTATTCTGTTTTAAAAATATTCTTTTTCCTACTTATAAAAATATGCTGAGGCAAACTATAATGAAATTTTTTAATTCTTCGTGTGCTGAAGCTGTTTTAATACTATTAGTTTCATGTATTGACTGGAGATATTATGGAAATGTCACATACAACAGTTTTACCTAAATGTTGCTATGAACGTGTTGAAAAGTGAAAAACGATTCATTGTTGTATGGGTTGCTATTGCTAGAGAGGCTAGAAGATTATGTACAGTGAAAATCTGCACTGGGAAATTAAATTGGGAAAAGATGGCAATAGCCATAGACTAAAGCGACTACTCACCAGCAAGATCACTGTTCTCCCAGTGCCCTGGGTAAAACATCAGGTGGGCAAAAAGTTGGTGAAGGAATGGCTTAGCAGTTAAAGCGCTTGCCTAAGAAGCATTAAGTCAAGCACACCAAAGGGAAGAAAAGTGCACAAACTGTGAATATGGCAAGAGGTGGATACTGACAATATAAAGACCACCAAAATCTCAATTAAAAATAAATTCTCTTTAGAAATGGTAACACGGGGTGGAGGAATGGCTCAGCAATTAAAGCACTTGCCTAGCAAGCACTAACTCAAGGGCTAATTACACAAGTTTTGATTTCACAGCACCACATAAACAGGGCATGTTGACACACATCTGTACTCCCAAACACTCGGGAGCCTGATTCAGGAAGATTTCCTTGAGTCCAATGCCAGCCTGCCTCCATAGTGATTTCAGGACCAGCCTGGGCTATGGAGTGAGACCTTGGTTCACAAAAGGAAGGAAGGAAGGAAGGAAGGAAGGAAGGAAGGAAGGAAGGAAAGAAAGAAAGAAAGAAAGAAAGAAAAATTGGTGGGCTTTGCTCACAAGAAGAGACACATCTGGGAAGAACTGAAAGAAAAGTGTCAACATGCCACTGTCTGTCTCACCCCATAACCAACTGGTTACTGAAATGCTGTGTGAATCTGATCTAGGATGGAAACACCAATCCTGGGTGCATTGGAAGATAAAAAAGTCACAAACTAGTAAAAAAAAAAAAAAAAAAACAAAGACAGCTACATGGGGACTTGGACATGTCACTTGGAGTCTCCTTCCTAAGAGGAAGCTTTTTTCCTCTCTCTCTTCTTTCTACTAACTTTACTTTGCAATATGTCTGAATCCAACTCATATTACTATATTGGCCAACTAAAAGGAACCTAAGGCACAGGTACAAATAAGCTGAAGATGCAACATTACTATCATCTAGATAGTGGCATAGCGACAACTGATATCTCTAATTTTGCTTTGATCATTCATTTCCCAAAAATACTTTACCTTTTATTATAATTTTTACATTTATGAATATTTATTGTGGCATAATTTTATTTGCTTCTGAATTATATTTGAATTATGACATTAACATTGCTTTTTCATGCTGCTGTGTACTTATGATATTTTTTATTTATCTTGGAAAAACTTTTTTAGGAAATACTCTAGCATTTTTAACCTTAATAGGACTTCTTTTCTGCATTTGTTCTTTATGATTTTTTTCCTAAATTCGTCACATTTTACTGCTATAATTATCATTTGTTATTTCTTTATCATTGGTGTTTTTACTTATCTACACAGATGTAGTGTTTGAAGAATGCCTTCATTTTTGATATTTAAAACATTTAAGGTTATGGCTTTCTTTATATGTGCATTTTGTCATATTCTAGGATTCTATTTACTCTGCATTTTTATTCCTCATTTAATTTTGGTATTCATTGGATTTTTTAATCTTGCCTAATTTTTAAATTTTGTAATGCTTTATTGTCATTCATGGACTCTATTTATTTGAAATCTGTTTTTAAAATGTCATCTATTGAAATTCTTAGTTCTTTTCTCATTGCTGGGACAGAATACCAATCGGGCACAACTTAAAGGAGGAAAGTTTATTTTAGGTCATATTTTCACACTCTCAAAAGTTTAACTTAGCTCATACTTTCATTAACAGACAGCTGGAGATCATGGACGTACATGGTAGAAGCCTAGCTGCAGGAAACCTGTTCATGGCATTTCAAACAGAACACCAAGAAAGCTGTGGAGGGTGGAGCCGGCATGCATCTTTCCGGGTCATTCCCAGCAATCCGTCTCTTCCAAGCAAAGACCCAGCGCTCTGCTCCTCTGCTCCAGGCCTTCTTTTAATACCACATAGTTCCATAGCTCTTCTGCAACACCCAAATACATGAGGCTTTGGGGATACTTCAGAGCCAAACTGTGACAGAAATCAATGCATTTTACATTAGTACTATTTTCACTTCTACATGTATGTTTTATAAAGGTTCCATTACTGTCTCTTGTTTTTGTTTAGGGAACTTTATATTTTTATGACATAAATAACCAGACTATAATATCTTCCCCAAAATGTGCATGAATATTCTTATGGTTTGGATCTGGATTATCCCGTAGTAGCCTCATGTTTAGAAAATGATTCAATTATGGGAATTAATCCATTGATTTTCTGTGGTGTTCGGAGGTAGAAAAGGCCTGGTTAGGAGGGTAGATCACTGGGGAAACCTGGAGGGGTCCACACTGACTGCCCTTCCTTACTCGCTGATACTTGTTCACCATGACCGCTACAGCTCTCCTCCCGCTCCGTCCTGCAGTTGCCAGGCCATTGTCAGTGGCCTGACACCTTCTGAAGCGGTGCGCTAAAACAGACCTTTCCTCCTTAATGGAGCAAGTATCAGGTACTATGTTCTAGTATGAAAGTGTAATGAAGACAGTGGTATACATATTCATCGTAATTCATACCCTTTAAAAATTCAGTGGTTCTTTTTTGACCATTTGAAATATTTTATACTGTTTTATGCTTATTAATATATTTTTTAAATTTAGGCTTTTTCTTTCCAAACATCATTGTTATGTCTCTTGTGTATTTTCTGTATTTGTATTGGTTATGTGTTCCAATGTTCTTTAGCTTTAATAGACTAACTTATATATGATTATTATTATTGATATTTGCATTTTATTTCTGCAATAATTCATTTTTGAGAATAATTTCCCTGGTAAAATAAAACGAAAACAACTCTCATACTACATTACAGGTAGACATCAATAAACAAAACCTATCAGAAACAACGCTGTAAGAAATGAAACCAAGTATACTATTTTAGCAATCAGTCTTTGAAAGTACTTCCTCAAAAAAGTTAATAAGAAGTTCAAAATATGCATATTGCCATAAAAGGGGATGTAAATATACATCAATGTCTAGAGTCTGGAAATAAATCAGTGAAAAAGATAAAATTATTCCTTTTATAAATTTTATTTAAGAGGCTAACAAAATTAGTAAATAGTTTATTAAGACATACCAAGAGGAGTGGTAAGTTCTTAAAAACTGTGATATTCATTAACTACATGGTAAAGTACCTCCAAATAAAGTGACTTAAAGCAAATATGTATCATTAAGTCTCTGATTCAGTTGGGCTGTTCTGCAGATATAAATCTGCTGATCTCAGTTGGGCTCTCGTTTACGGCCCAGGAACTCAGTGTGTCTGCTCTGGAAGTACAGCACTTATATGTTTGACATCTGGCTCTGCCACAGCAGGGAGTTAGATATGAATCTATAGATAGCCTAGAAGGCTGGCTTGGGTTTATTCACATGAAAGTTTCAGGAGGTTTACAAAGCAAAGCTTCTTAAGTCTTGAGCTCAAAACTACTACACTTTCATAGTCTCCACATTCTGTTGGTTAAATGAAAGTCAGTTCATATCTGTACTATAGAAACAGACTCCAAAATGCGTGGACCAAGATCACAAGAGAAATTACAAAGTATGTGGATAAGAAAGACAGCTTTTCTGAATTACTCTGTCAGCCTACTCTCATACTAACTAGCCTGTAATAAAACAAAGCAGTGAATTTTAATCTGGCCAGTCTGTCTTCCTGTAAACATATTTTGGGATACTACAGCCTCAGACCCACATTTTCATATTCTTTGGAAAACAATAGTGGTGTAATAATATATGAATATTATTTTGTGAACTAATTTATAAAAACAGTTCATGTTGTTCACAGTAGATATCCTAATCAGTTGCTGTTAAAATATTTTGTGAATAATTACATTTTTAATTGTATTATTGTAATATCAATATAATGTTAAAGCAGCATATCAACAAAAAGAGAAAGCATTTTGTTATATATGTTTAAAAATGCCTTGATAAATTCAGCCCCTATTTAATTGGAAAGAACATAACTTATTGTAATTAATGCATAAAACCTTATTATATAAACTTATAGCACTTTTTTATTCATACTTTAAAAATAAGTAAAACAAATTTAAAACTAAAGATATGGAAGCATGAACTAAAAGGCCATAGACTATATTAGGATAAAATTTGAAATTAATTATATTACATTTCAGGAACAGATGACATTTCCAATCATCATTATATTTCAGTACTGCTTAGTAGTTTTTAGATAATATAATTAGGCTGGAAGATGAACTAATTAACAGCTATATCAGAGAAAAATAATTCAATTTGTTCCAATAATATTTGGAGATTGGAGAATTATGACAAAACATTACATTATCAATAAATTACTCATGTTAGGTAACTAGATAAAGATATTTTGTTTTCTGTACTAACTTTTATTGGTTTGAAATAAATGCAGGCAAAAAAATCTGATTAACAGTACTGTCCCAAATTATAAAATAATTAGGAGTCATGACATGTTTAGGGTGAGTTTGTCCTCCAACGCTCATGTGCTGAAATTTTAGACCCAAAGTGACAGTATTAAAAGATTCTGGGACTTTTAAAAGTGAGGATTTGTGCTGATAATTAGATTATCAGTCCTGGAGACAACTCAGGAAGGATTAGTGTTCATATCTGAAAAGGTTGATTCACCTTGATGAACTGGTATTGGGGTTTCTGGATTTAATTATTTAATCAAGAATGGATTGTTTCAAGGATGGAAGCCCCACATTCCATCTCAGCTTCCGGCACTTACTAATCATTCTTGTTATGCCCTCATATGATACAAACCAACACTTTGTGATGCCACCAAGGTCCTCATCAAAACCTCAGACATATGTTGCTTGAAATTTCTAGCCACCAAAATTATGAGCCAGATAAACCACTATTTTTATACTGTGTTGTGCCTCAGGTTTAGTATTACAGCAACAAATATCAAGAGTAAGATTCATTATATGAATGGATAGAACAAGTAAAGATACTCTTTTGTAACAAAATTATTTGATAAGTGCTAGTATATTTGTTATGAAACTGTTAAAAGCAATGAGTTATTGCTATACCAATTGGTATAGTGATATTTTTTGTATGTAATTTATGTGTGAAAAGTACATGGGAAATAGGACATTGTATTTGTAAAGGACAACTACGTAAGCTATTAGCAGCAATTAAAAGCAAAGGCTGACAATTTTCTTGAATAAATCGCTGAATATCATATCCTTAATATGAAGATTGATTGGGTCAGATTGTCTGGATTGAAAAATGCCTGCAACTGGCAAACCAGTCATGTGAATGAATATGAGAAGGTCTTTTTGGAGGTGTACAGGCCTGTGACCTTGGTGGGGAAGTCATGCCTTGAAGCCATGGTAAAATAGAAACTTGATTTTATACAAACTTGACCCATTTAAAGCGTGTGTGTGTGTGTGTGTGTGTGTGTGTGTGTGTGTGATTCAGGGACATAAAATTCCAGGCTTTTTAGCCTCTAAATTCAGACTTCTACCATCAAAAGATCTCAGGGCATTCCCTAGCCCGCGTCCTTGGTATGGTGTGCAGCGTTGCTCTCTTTCTTGCTATCATGATATATATATATATATATATATATATATATATATATATATATATATATATAATCCTGTTTCTCAGAAGAACCCTGCATAATACACCTAATATAATAGGAATTTGCACATATGCTCACAGGGATGGGGAGAAAGTATTGACATTAGAGATTTGTTTGGACCAAGAGGAGGAGACAGATAATGAGAAAATAATATATCAATTTTTGAAAAGAGTCTGTGTTTATGAAGACTGTTTTGTGAAGTATCTTCTCAGATTTATCCAAGTTTCCAATCTGACTTTATCTCCTTCCTCTCGGACATGATCCTCTTGTTAGCCTTGGCCCCTTCTGAATCACGTGACTCCGTTTTAGGCTCCTTTTTTTGTTGCAGAAGAAATCATCAGAAGGGACCCTCCACTTCCCTACCTCATTCTGTCACAGTTCAGGCTTTACTTTGCTGTCGCACAGGAGCAGCCATTCCCGCTGCCATTTTGGTAGGTATTTCCATTATGCTTTGCTATTTCGTGAACGTGAAAAATTCCAAAAAGAAAGCTGGAACTGTTATGGCTGTTTTTGAGAGTAGACTCTATATATTAAAGTGACTGTGACTGAAATCCCCTTCCAGAAAGCGACGTTCCAAAACAAATGAGAATTTTGCATTGAAGTCGATTCAAACCCTATTTTGAGGTGTTTTCAGCACTCCTATATAGTGAGTAGTTCCCTGATAATAAAAGAAATTTTCAGCTCTTGATAATGCCATCCTGCATCTGTCTATAAAATCTATAATAAGATCTTGCTGTATTGCTATAGGAGAATTCCCAGCCTTTCCTTTTCAACCATCATCTATGGGCACTGGGGAATTAACCCCAACTTTTAGCCACTTGTCACTGCCATTGTTCCAGATTTTATCCAGTTCACTCTAGAATAAAAGCATTCATACCTTCATTTATCAGTAATAATTGTACAAAAATTAAATTAGCCCTTTATTTTTTTCTGTGTTTCATTCTGTATTACTATGTTTAATTTCTATAATTTACAAGTTTAGGATTTCCTTAGCAAAATGAATTTTTGATTCATTTCACTTTTTTCACATTTTTTCATTTACCATGATTTTTTTTTAAATTAAGAGATTTTAGTTATCTGTATTGAAATATTTTTAAAGCTATGGATATTTCTTTGTCATTTCAGCATTTTGTTTAACTCAATTTTAACTATAACATAAAATATCAATTATACATATGAACAGAATATTGCATAATACTGCGAGCACACATAGAAACACACACATATTGTGTAAAGTTTAAGTTGGTTTCAATATGTTTTTCTTAAGATTTTCATGATTTCTTAATGGCAAGTTTTTTCAAATTTCTTTTTCTAAGTTTTTAAAATTAATTTTGTTGTTTCTTGAAGTCACTCGACTGCCTAGTATCAGTACACAGCCCTTCATGCCTGTGGGATTAGAATTCCTAAAAGGAATGAGATCACGCAGTCCTTGTCACCTGTCTCTGTCTTGTTTTACTTAACAAAATAACGTCCAGTTTCATTGAGGCTGATGTAGATGGCAAGATTGCATTTTTTTAATGGCTAAGTAATAGTACACTGTGTAGTACACATGCACAATTCCGAGGGTTTCTTTCCCTTTGATTGTAGCGAATACTGCTGCAATAAATACTGGAGTTCAGATATCTGTTGAACATACTGATTTCATCTTTTAAAAAGCTGTACCTGGGGACAGAATTGCTGAATTATTTGGTAGTTGTATATTAACTTTTAAAAACTCTGCACACTGTCTTCCATAATAAGTACTCTGGTTTACATTCCCAGCAGCACATAAGACCTGCCTTGTCTCTACATCCTCTCCAACATTTAAAATATTTACTTATTTTAAGAGACATTTTAATTGGAGTTTGGTGGTATTTCCTTGTGGAATTGATTTGCATTCCCACAATGATTAGTGATGTTAGACCTTTTTCATGCAAACATTTTCCATTTGGTGCTTTCTTTTGAAAAATTCTGTTTAGGTTTGTTATCCGTTTTTATTTTAATTAATTAATTTATTTATTTTGAGACAGGGTCTCGCTCTGTAGCCCAGGCTTTGAACTCACTATGGAGCCCAGGCTGGCCTTAGACCCAAGGAAATCCTCCTGTCTCAGCCTCAGGATAGCTGGGATTACAGGCAAGCACCACCACGCCCAGCTTGTGTGGTGCCCGGGAGTCAAACTTGGGTACTTAGTGCTTGACTTAGTGTTTGCTAGGCAAGTGCTTTAATCACTGAGCTATTCCTTCAGCTCTTGTTACCCATTTAAAAAAATACTTTTAATTGAGATTTTGCTGGTCTTTATATTGTATGTGTCGATTATTTGCCTTATTCAGAGTTTGTGCATTTTTTTCCCATTCGGTGCGCTGTCTTTGTACTTTGTGCATCAATTCCTTTTGTCTGAGGAAGCCTGTAGTTTGGTTATCTTAATTGTCCATTTTTGCTTTTATTTCCTGTGCTTTTTTTTGTTCAAAAATTCTTGCCCATTCTGATGTCTTGTTAACTTTTCCTCTGGTTTATTCTAGAAGTTATTTTTTTCTCACATTTAAGTTTTTAAGCTATTCTCTTTATCTAGTGAGGGGAGTTTAGATGTATGAGATGTATTCCTTCAAACTATACAATAATTGCACTTTGAGCCAGGCCTATTGGTATAGGCCAATAATTCTAGCCTGTTTAGAAGTTGAAATGGGAGGATTTCAAGTTGAAACACAAAGTAGGCAGCATAGTGACTTAGCTTCTCTGCCTCAAAATAAAAATATATAAAAATAAAAAATTGTCGACAGATGACTTTTCTCGGTTTGCATTGGCGACTTTCCCTTTGAAGGAACAAACAGCTTTTCTGGTCTTGACATACAAGCTTTGTAGGTGAATTCTACTTCTGGCTTGTGATATCCGCAGGTAAGGAGTGATGAAGGAGTCATGTCATGGAACCAGGTTCTACCGATGTTCTGAGCACAATTAGGTCCTTGCTTGGCAGATCTATTACCAGGGACTCTGGCAGTTGTGTTCCCGTTAATGTAACAAAATCTGCTACAAGAAAAAGAGAAGAGCCAATGCTTAATCATGGAAATGCTTTCCAACCACAAAAGCCCTATCGTCAGCAGACTTTTCCAGGAGTCATACATGGATGTGGCTCTTCCAGTGTCCCATGGGATAAGGAGCTGGAGTAGTGCTATAGACAATGCAGTTTGGAATTAAGGTCACAGGTGTACAGGTTAGCTTTCATTCTACAGTAAAGCCTACGATTGGTGGACATGTAAGTAGAGTATGGGTCTGCCTTCTCAAAGAAGATGCCCTCAATCTTAGGCTGAAGGGGGGTTACATAACCTCCTATGTGGATCTTAAAGCTCCACAAAAGAATGTACATTGTGGATTTCAATCACATATTTGTATCTGTGAGATAACACTAATTCTGTATGTCTTCTTATGCTATCTTTCTTGTATCACTCATTTCCTAATTTAAAAATTTACCTTATGTCTATGTTTATGTGTTTAATTTTTATTTTCTTTTTTTCCCCTGTATTCCTTTTGCTATCGGATTTTCTATTTTTGTTCGTTTGTTTTATTTTATTTCTTTTTTTGTTTTTAGCTTTGTGCTAGAAACCTAATCAAAGAAGTTTGCGTTGAACTACACTAAATCCCCGGCCATTTTTTGGTTTTGAATTTGATACAAAATGTCCCTAAGTCAATAAATTGCCCAGGGCTGGCTCAGACTTCCAATCTTCCTGCCACACAGCTTAGATTGTTGGGATTACAGGTCAGTGACACTGGGCTCAGCTTCTATTGTATTATTTTAAAAATATATATATTTCAAGTGTTTTATTTTCTGACTCATTTTTGGTTAAAATAATTATCTTTAAATCTATAATATATTCAATTACTTGAAAAATAATCATGTTTAAATATTAAATTTATAATACAATTGTGCTGAGTGTTGATCAATGGTGGATGAGTTAGTTACCATATTCGTCAAGATATTCACATCTAATCCTTGTCAGAAAATTACAGTTTCCTGCTGTACTTCAGTCAGACTTCACAAGGGGACTCCGTTTACATTTATAAATGTGAGTAAAAGTAACTTGGTTCATATCTTGAGCAGATATATATGGTTTACATTTTTTTTTTCTTTCTCTATGTTACCAGGGTGTTTTAGATGAATCCTGTGCCTTTAACTTGAGTACTAGCTACATGTATATAATATACCTGTACAGAGTCTTTAAAGAAGACTCAACATGTTCAGGAAATACTTTATTATAAGACTGTGAGATTTGTGGAGTGTTGGGTATTTCACCAAATCCAATCTTATACAGTAAACTTCATTATTCTTTTGCTAAAAATGTTTAACATTTGTTATAACCCTGAATTTAAAAAGAACATTAGAATTTTTTACATCCTTCTCTATGTAAAACAAAAGAGTATTGTGAGATTAATAATCAAAGCTAGATTCATTTATTTAAAGAAGCATTTCTGAAGAACTGTACTGATGATTTGAGGTAAAATGGGATTTTTGTTAGAATGGGGCTTAGTGTTTTGAAATCTCTTCTTAATATGCTACGAGTCCTCTTAATTTTTCCTCTTTGCAATGTTGCTAAATAGTTTATACTCTAAATACTGTCTGTATTGTCTGGATATAGGAAAATCTATTCAATTTCTGCATACTAAAATTCTACTAATTATGCTTTTTTCAAATATTTTAGCTCATGATATCTTTGACATATCTTAGTCTCTGATTGAAATTTACAAATAAAACTGATCGTTATACACGTACACTAATGTTCCAAACGTTGGCTGAGGATTTCAAACGCATGATCTTATTATATTTAACCAATTCAGCTAGGCTGCTTTCTGTTTTTGTTTACCTACTACTTGTAAGTTTTATACCAATCATTCTGCACCAAGCTATCTGGAGAGTATGACTTGGCAAATTCTCCAGATTCACCTGCTAACAATTTTCTATTAAGTTCTGAAAATAGGAGAGATGAAAGAAATGTTGAAAGGTAATAAAAAAGGGACAGCATAACTCTTCCACTCTGTTGTCTTGCTCCTTTTAGTTATGTTACCTTAGTAATGGCAGTAGAATTCTACCTTCTGCAGCAGTGAAATAGTCTCAAGGAAACAACTAAGATATTTTCTCACTGTCTGAGTGATGTGCTGTATGGAGAAGCCTGAGCCACTGCTTAATCATTGCTGAAACTCGCAAGATCACAGAGTCCCAAGTCCCGTCTGCTTTATTATGGTATAACCGAAAGACTTGGCACATAGCATGTAGAGTGAAAAAGTTTTCAGGTCACTAATATTTAACAAATCCTCACAAAATCAACATAAATAAGAAAGAAAAGATTTCTAACAATGTGGGAGGTTGCTATTTACCTCTTCTCTTATTAAATTGCACTGTAGGTAATTGCTAAATTTATTGTTAACGACATAGGCTGTTTTGACCTATTTTATATTTTCTACAGATGAATCTTTGCATTAACTTGAAAGTATTTATTTTAACTTGTGAAGCATAATCATACTTATTTCAAGGAAGTGTTGTGCACAATTTTGATGGCTGGCTTGGCATGTCTGACATCCTTAGTTAAATTTGTTAGAAGAGAAAGCTCAAACTTAAGCATGGGCTGAAGATTCTCTCAGGGGTACAATTTCCTCTATTTCAGGGAAGACTTAGTAAAGTTCATAAGAACATTGCATTGCATTGATTGAGATCTTTCTAGATTATTTAGAGCTTTGGTCACATTCACAAAATACTTCCTCAGAAACACTTTCTGTACTCATCAATTTTCCTGTTTCCAGGACAAAGTACTTGATATGCAAAACTTAAGGGAGAAGAAGACGACTTAGGTTCTGGGTTCAGAAGTTTCAGATCCCTTGTCATCAGATTTCAAGAAAACAATATCATGTTGGAAGTGCATAGTAATGCTGAGCTTCTCACTTCACGGCGGACGGGATGCAGAGCAAGGGACCATGCCAGAGTGGGAGGAATTGCACAGAAACCCAAAGGCCATGCCAACATGAGCCACCCAGAAAAGCCCACAAGTGTGTTTTAATGGTCTGGTAACTCCAAAGCCAAACCAAGTGAAAATTAAATTAATCATCACTTGTCACCTAGCCAACTTTAGAAGCAAACATATCTTTAAAGTACATTTAATGCACAAATAGAAGCAATAAAAATTCAAATTATATCTAACAATACCACAATCCCATGTACAACTGAAAATGCAATTGTCCCTGTCTTAAAGTTGAAGGTTTCAGTCTTGCTCCAAAGTTTAAGATAAAGTGTCTGAGAAAGCAAGTCTTTATCTGTAAATCAATGTAAATATAATTTAAAAACCGTTATATGTAATTCCAGGGTACAAAGCCTCAGATTAAACTCTCCCATCCACAAATACAGAAATCTGACCTGGGAATAGAAAAGAAACAGAGCAAAGCCACACCAAACCTAGTGGAATTAAAACGAGGTTCTGAAGCTCCATGTCCAGGATCTGGAGCGCGTGGTGACGTGATGTGAATTCAGATAATTTGTGCGTTTCACTCATTGCCTTGCCAGTTGCTGCCTGCGTAGCGTCTCACCTGTGCTGGCTCCATTCTTCCCCTCCGGCTTTCCTCAGACACCATTCCACATTCCTGACATCCCTACATTGTGAAGTCTCTATTTCACCTTTGATTTGTTCCCACAACATCATGTATGTGTTCATGTCTCCGGGGCACGTTCGCTAGAGCTGGGGTCTTGCACCTTGGTTGCAGATCTGTAGCCGTTTGTGGTCGTGGAAGGACTGGGTCACATGGACAGATGAGGGAATTTCTTCTTCCTGTCAGCGTGCTTCTAATAGGTTCTGGCTGTGCTGCTGATCTGTCAGGAGGTGGGGTTTCACTCTCCTGGTCCTTGGCAGAGTGGTCTTCACACGCACAATCTTGCTAATGTCAAAAGGTTGTCAAAGAGGTTCTTGGCCACTATCCAGACATTCAGTTGTAATTAGGGGGGAAGCTCCCTTGTCAGCATAACTCTTATTTTATGGAATTGCATATTCAGTATCACATTGATTTTGCCAAGGTCTACCACTCAATTGAGCAGCATCCAGGTGTCCTTTGAACCGTAGCTACAGGAGCTATTGGGTGCCTGGACGGCTAGACATGGTGAATTGAATCCCTGTGAGTCAATTTCTTCGGTGACCATTTTGATACAAAAAGCTCATGGTCTCTCTTCTCAAGTGAAACTTGTACACTTGCATTCTTCATTGCAATTTTCCAATTCCTCCTTTTTTCCAAGATATCTTTCCCCCCACGTTTAAAATATTTATTTCCTTTTCAGTGGCACTAATATTAACAGCCTTCATAATGTCTTAGGGCCTGCTTTTAGATGAGATTACTTTTTACCCTAAAATTTTAGTATTCTGTTTTGCATTTTGGCCTCAGTTCTCAATATAATCCCAGCAAAAGAATCCAGAAGTAAGTGTACTATAACCTAAGTTTTGGATTGCCTTTAAATTTTATTCACTGCATGGGTTATAGGTCTGTGGTGGAGGATGGGTGGATGGGTGTGTGGTAGATGAGATCACAGGTATGTGGACTGGCAGTATATAAGCTCTCTGCCCCAGTTTCCTCTGGAGGACCCTGACCCTCCATCTCGAGATGCTGAGAGCATCTGTCACCTACTAGAACCTTCCTGCTATTGCAGCTGCCTGTGAAGAGGCAGAGACCTTCTGAAACTCTGAGTTAAAAATAAATCTTTCTTTTCTTAAATTAGGGATTTCAAGTAATGTGTCCTAGCAACAAATAAGTAAGAAAACAGTAACTGGTAGCAAAGAAGTGGAGTTAGTTGCTGTGATGTGGTTTAGCAGCCTTTGAAATTTGTTTTCAGGAGTTTAGAAAGTTGTAAAGATGTCACTAGAGAAATATTACAAGGTGGTAAGCCGAGTCTGTTGGGAGATTCCAGTCAGAGCTTACAAAGACCAGAATACTGAGAGAAGTACAGACACATACAGGAAGGGAAAACACGCCTGGTTCCAGATGAGAGGAATGACTCTGCTGGCAATCAGTCTAACCGCTATGTATGATATGCTTGGCAAAAATGTTCTGGAATTTGGGGTCTGTCCTGAGACTTTGTTTAAAGCTGAGATTAAAGGTAGTGGGCTGACTAATATGGTGGAGGGAGTTTCAAGGCAGCTCAATGTCCTTGCTATCACAAGGGCTCTGCTTGGGTCTTTTACACAGATGCACATTGAAGATCATAAAAAAATGGCAGAGGATAAGGATATAAAAAATTCACAAGGTGGAAAGAGATATTCCCGAGTAACACTTCAGACAAAAAGATTAATATCTAGAATATACAATGAACTGAAAAACCTGAAACTTTCTGAAATAGATGATCGTTTCAGGAAGTGGGCAGCTGACATAAAAATAAACTTCACACAAGAAGAAGCACAAATGGCCAACAAGCATATGAAAAGGTCTTCTTCATTATTGGCCACCAGAGAAATGCAAATAAAAACAGTGGGGAGGTGAAGCCTCACTCCAATACTACATCAAGACCTCAGAAAAATAACAATTATTGGGAAGGAACTGTGCTTCATTGCCGATGGGAGTGAAATCTGGTACAACCGTTATGCAAAGCAGTCTAGAGGTTCTTTAGAAAGCTGAGAATGGAAAGTCCATTTGATCTAGCTATTGGCTTACTGGGCATATTCCCAAAAGAAATGAATTCAACATACCAAAAAGACACATGCATATCCAAGTTTAAAGCAGCACAATTTATAATATTCGAGTCCTGCAAACAACCTACCTTTCCATCCACAGAGGAATGATTGAAGAATCATTTCCTATAAACAATGAAATTCTATGTAGTCATAAAGACAGCTATGAAGTGTTTGATCAAAAATGGGACCATGTAACATCAATAACGCTCAGTGAAAGGGACCAAACACAAAAGACTGACTATAGATGGGTGTATCTCTTATGAAATGCACAAAAATGACATTAAAATGTCCTAACATGAATGGCAGGGTAGAAAGAGAGGCAATGGTCAGATAGGAAAGAGGTGAACATCTGAAAAATGGGTGGAATTAGATGCTAACTAATTCCCCAAACCACAAAGTCCTAATGTGTTACAGAGTTGGGAATTCATGTATTTATTAAAAATGTCAAATTTTATGTTATGTAAATTACTTTTTACCACAATAAGATTATTTTTAAAAGTTTGCATTTTTCTCAGACTGAAAGTGACTTTAAGATGGGACAAAAGAGAATGTGACTGCAGTATCCCAGCAACAAAACGGAACTAAGGTGGGTGTTTGAGTGGAGTTCACCTCATAAAATGACAGAATGCTTTTGTGTGTACATGGCAACAGTACTTGCACATGAAAACATCACATACTATCATGCTTTAAGTCCCAGAAATTCAGCAGCGGATTTTTTTGAGAACTGTCCTATAAATATAAAGTAAACAAATACAAAAACTTGTAAACTTCCCAGAAAGAAAGTTTAGGAAAATAAAATCTAATTTATCTCTATATAATTCTGATTGATAGGACTAAGCATGTTTTTAGCACTTTTCACTAAAATTCTAATAATGTCTAGTTTATTACCATACAATAAGGGCTTAAAATGAAACTAATGTCATTTATATGAAAAAGAGTTCAAAATCTTATTAAATGGATAAAATTGTCCCAATAGGAGTTTTAAAATTTTAATGAATTTTCAACACATTTTGAAAAAAAAAATCAAAATCCAGTAATACCGCAGAACCATTAAACTCAGCCTTCTGCATAGGGTCAGGATGTGGACAGAGACAAGATTTTTGTTAGTTGAATTTGCAATGTAGTCCTTATGTGAAACCTCATGGAATTGGTCTTTACTCTTCTCATTGCTGTAAGGACTGTGGTCTTCTACGATCTGACCAGAATTAGCGCTTAGGTTCTGCTTACAGTATTCTCGGGCTTCTCTCCCCTGATTGTCCAAACTTTCATAGACGTTTTTCTGTAAAATGGTATTCAAAGTTTCTGAAATACATGATCTGTTATAGTCAGAGTGTAAGCCTCTCTTCTGGCATACCAAGTATTGGTCAGCGTTGTTGCTGCTGCAAAAATTACCTGATATCCCTATCTTAGGGAAGGGGAGAAATATTTGGAGTATGTTTTCAGAGGGTTAGTTCACAGCTGATTGGTCCTAAAGGTAAAAAACATCATGGTGGAAGGTTTTAGAGGAGAGACGCGGCTCACCTCTTCATGGCCAGGAACAGGGAAGGAGGGAAAGAACCCTGCGTCAGACACTGACGCCAAGGTGATGCTTTCATGCTCCACTCCGGCACATGGCGAACTGTGCTTTATTAAGGCCTGTGACTATCCAACGGTCAATGAAGGTGAGAACCAAGATTAACTATTGCAAGCACATTACTGTTTGGTTGAATATTGGGAATGACAGCTAGCTAACCTGACAAATAAAACTGACCATCATATTCTTGTATCTGGTTTGGGTTCAGCAAAATGTAACATTTATTTCTCTTGTTATGGTTTTGTATATTTATTTAGTCACACATTAAAAATATTTTATTCTATAGCCATAACTTACTTTATTTGTCTATCATATCATCAATGGGCATTTCTTTAGATTCTAGTTTATCAACATGAATCTCAGTGTAAGGAGCAACTTATTTTCCGTCTTTTGAAAGCATGCAAAAGTCTTTTTATAGAAATACACACAAAATTAGAGTGGCTGAGACACAGGCTCTGTACCTGGTCAGCTCTTTCACACATTACTAGCATCAATTCCCAAAACAGTGTACTAAAAAGCTTTGACTTTTCTCAGCAGCATTTTTATTTCACTTCTCTGTAGCTATCAGACTACCATTTATGATTGCATAATCACTAAAAATGTGATTCAATTCACGTTTTTTTATTTTATTTTCTATTTTTATAGATTCTATACAAGCCTTCATTTTTTTCTATGAAGTACTCTAAAATTTTACTTATTTCATAGTAGTTATGGTAGAAGTTTTTGTTTTATGTTATTTTCTTATTCAGTGCTGGGAATAAAATCTAGGGCCTTGCACATGCAAGACAAAACTCTTACATGGGGTGCATCCTCATTACAAGTACTAATCTTTTATGTAATCTAGATAGCAGGTATCTATCTCTAAACATCTTATATTCTGTGAATTTTTTTCTTATTCCCTTTTATGTTACATTTTTGCATTTTATTGAAGAAAGAGATGTTCATTATTTCGTTATAAATTGAAGAGGTCACACTTTTATGATTACTGACATGTATATAACTAAGAAATCATTTTTTTACTTTTCTTCATATATATATATATAATATATATATATATTAAGGAATATATAAATATATAAATAAATATAAGTGTATATCTATAATTCACAATGGTTACATTAGCTTGAGTACTTTGTGCACACGCATATCCCATCAACATTACAATTCCTCTCCTTGCCCCTTTCTGGCCTTCCCGTACCCTTCCCATCCCCCTGACTCCTCCTACCAACTCGTTTGATTCTATAAAATACCCGTAGTCTGGATTTCTCAGATTAGAGAAACCATGCAACATTTCACCTTTGGGTTTGACTCACTTCACTAAGCCTGATGGTCTGAAGTTGTGTTCATTTACCTACAGAAGTCTCAAATTTATCTGTCCTTATGGAAGAGTAGTACTCCATTTTGTCTATATACCAGTTATTTATATATTTATTTATTTATTTATTTATTTATTTATTTATTTATCCTAGTGAGCTGCACCTCTGGGTAGGACTCAGTGTTCTGCCCCTTCCAAGAGTGGAAGGTGTGGTAAACCTACATACCTGTAATCCAGTCTACATGGCTGTGATCTACTTCTCCAGACCAAAACTCAATCTCTCAAGAGCACATGGTTCCCTAGACATCCCCAACATCCAAATACATGAGACTTGTGTGGGATACTCTGTATTCAAACCACGATAACCACTATTCTAAGCACTACCATGTTATAATATGCCAAGACTCATCTATCATGTTTGTAACTGAGACTATAGCATTCTATAAGAAACATAATGCAGCTAGAAGATTAAGCACACCCATAAGCGCCACTCGAGCATCTCTCAGGCCCTATGCTACAGGAAGCTTTTAGCAGTATGATGTAAGCTGATCTAATTGTTTCCAACCTTGGCAAAAGAATTTATAAGAGACAAGGCTACTAAGCACAGGTGCAAGTTTTATGGACTTTAAAACAAAGATTACACTCCATTTGAAAAAGAGCAGTGGGCAGCTGACCTAGACTGATCACAAGTGTAAGACAGAGTGGAAAAGATAAGGAACTCTAAGAATGAGGATAATGGGTTCCAAGTGCAGACCCTCAATGTAAGGTGGCCATGGCCATATGACCTTGTTGCTGCAGACTGTCATGTGGCCCATGTCACCCACCTGCTTCTATTACCCATGTTGTAAGAGTACTGTAAGATAAAATGCCTAAATAGCTGACAGTGTCTAGACTCACCTGTGTTGTGAGTTGGGCAAAAGGGACAAAAAACAAAAAAACAAAAAAAAAAAAAAAACCCTCTCCCTGGAGAAGCTCGTTACATATGAGCCTTTTAGGGCACTGAAAATGACAGAGACCCTCCCTACAATGTGCAAACCAACATAATGCTGGATTTTTTTTTTTTGCTCACATTTTCTATAGATGTACTTCACAATGAAATGTGGATATGTTAATACATAGAGATGATAATTTATTGTGAATAGAGACAAAATATTGAAACGTCTGTCTGCTTTTTTAAAAATAAAAACAGATTTATGTGTAATTAACATAGGGATTAATAATATATTGAAGTGAGTCAGAAGCAGAAGGTGAAATATCGAATGGTTTTCCTGATATGAGAAACACAAATCACAATTATTTCATAGCACTTACTGTGGGGAATAATGGGAACTGGAAGGGTGGGGAAGGGGGTGGGAGGGTCAAAAAGGGAGAAGGGAAAGATTTGTAATTTTGCCATGATATGTATATACACAAAGTAATCAAGATCAATGTAAACTTTACATATTGCACTTATACATATCAATAAAATGGGGAAAATCAACACAAAAAAGCCAAAAAGAATTCCTGTTAGGAATGTCCAGAAAAGAGGAGGATAATAAAAATCAATTAAGTTACCAAAAAATAATATATTGCTTGAGCCACAAGACTTAAAGTTTCTGAGATTTCTTAAGGGGTGAATGTAGTTTTAAAATTCTGAGGAGGCAACTGTGCTACACATTGTTTTTCAATCTTTCCATGCAATGATCGGCTTGAGTCGGAGACCGCTGCTTCTTGCTATTTATGCTTTGGGTAACTCTCTCCTTCAAATGGGGGTGAGACTTCTGTTTGGGATGGGATGTCACTCTTGTGATTAGGTCAGAGATGGATTAATCAAAATGATGATGATTCCAGAGAGGTCAACTAAAACAGAAGTAAACAAATTTTACTAAAGAAAACATTGTGTATATTAATAAAAAAGTCAAAATTTCCAAAGATTTTTGCTATATCTTGTACTAGCAAATCAAATTATGAACAGATTTAAACACTGATACCCCCTGTAATATATATATATATATATATATATATATATATATATATATATATATATGACACATCAGACTTTTCTTAAAAGCAAACAATGTTCAAAGAACAATAGAAATAATTTCTACATTTATAAAGAGCTGAATTTCAAAAAGTACGTCACTGGCTTTTTATTATACCTGCGCTATAACTTATTTTATGATATTTTCTATATTACCTGTATCAAAGCAGTTTTAAACATCATTTCTAATGCTGTCATTGAAGAAATGATAGGGCAGAGACATCATCTTTAAAATTAACTGCAATTTTAAACAAAAAACAATATTTGGTGTAAAAGTTGTCTAAATATAAGATTTCTAAGGTTAGAGTAGTTGCTTTCACTAAGATATGAAGGGAACCCAGAAAAAATTATCAAAATACACCAACAAGATATTCCCTTACTCTATCATAAAAAGCAAAATTTCATATCAAAACCCCACTCTACTTAGCAATTGTTTGCTGGGTACCTGTTGTGTGCCAGGAAAATGTTAGCAAGTAATAATAAATAAATAAATAAATAAATAAATAAATAAATAAATAAATAAAAATCTCTATGTAACTAATCTTTTAGCTGGGTGTCAGGAAACAGATAAATAATGAAAGATTATCAACAATAAAGGACTAGGGTCTGACAGTGTATGACTAAGTTTTTGTGATTTTAGCCGCTTTATTAACAGGTTGGGCCAAATTATTGATTCTGAATCAAAGAATGATAGTCATAATAATAAGATTTCAGTTCAACGCTGGAAAGCACACCACCTCCGCACATAATGATTTTAAAGCAATTGTTTTACTTTTAGAGCTCATCTGTTAGAAGTGAAGCGAGGTCATGAAGGATACCTCGACATGCTTTTTATATTGTTGATCTTTGGCTGGCAAGTCCTGAAGGCTAGAGATGACTTTGTGGGTGAGTTTATTATCCGAAGGCTTCAAAGCCTTTTTCTGCATCACACTAGCTATAATTTGAAAATCCAGATGAGGTTTTGTAACAGAGTTGGCCTAGTCTTTCTTAGAGCATCTAAGGGAAATAGATTTAACTTCAAGAGTCACAATTGGTCACTCCCTTCGAATATGGAGGCATTTTGGAGTTTAAAGGAACTGAATGGAGATTCACTTGTTCATTGGAGAAGGATTGATGTCACGTTACAGGAAGAGTTGTGAGATAGAAAAATGTGTTCTGATCATGTTTTTGAAAATGCCACACAGTTCTTTACTATTAATAGGTTAATAATGATGATGAAATTGGAAAACTTTTTTATTGATACTTTGTTCTCCTATACATATAAGAAAATAACTTTGGTTGAGATAAGTAATCAAGACTCTTTGGTTCTTTTGTTCTCCTTTAATCACACCAGTTAGTCTATTTGGATTATTCAAGAAAAAACACTTGAAGAAAAAAAGAAATGAACTGTCAGGCATTTGCCAAGGTTGAATTTTAAATGAAATTCGTGAAGCCAGTGAAATTTAAGTGAAATGCTATAGAGAGGGAGTTATCCTGTAGACATTAAACATGCACAAAGACCTTAAATAGGGTGCCAGATAATCTTGAGAGTCCAGTTTGTCTGAACCAGAGGGAATAAAATGGTGAATCACAGAAGATGAACAAAGGAAATGGAGCCTTATCGATTTTAGTGGTGAATTTCTATTCTGAGTAAGAGAAAAAAATCAAGAGACATCAGCTGGATAAGAGTTTAGATCACTTTGGGTGTTGTACAGAGAAAAGACTTGAAAGAGCAGGGTAAGGGCAGGAGGGGCCAATCAGAAGACTCCTCTACTGCATCCTTCCTTATTGTAGGAATCATTGCAGTAGAAAGTTATTGCCTAGATTAGGGTATTGGAAGTGGGAGTGAGTATTCAAAACTCATTATGTCTTTTTATTTGCTGCATGTTTTAAATTACTCAGAATATTGTGGAGAACAAAAATGCATGAAACTTTAAAATTTAGGCATGAGCAAAGATTTTTTTAATAGGACATTTGATGTAAAAAAACATCCTCCCCCATCAACAAATGAGATTATGTCAAACTAAAATGCTTCTGTACAAAAAGGGAAACAACAGAATGAAGGTAGAGCTAAAAGAGTAGGAAAAATTTGCAACAGCATCTCAGAGAGGTGTTTATTAATTATGATATACAAAAACTGAAAAAATGGACCCATCAGAATCAAAGAACTGATTAAAAATGGGCTACTGAAATGAGTAGGTTATTCTCAGATTAAGAAGTGAAAATGTCCAGAAAATATGTAAAAAAAAAAAGTTGTTCAACATCCTCAATCATTAGAGAATTGCAAGTCAAAACAATACTAAGATACCATCTTACCCCAGTGGGTATGCCATATATGGCAATAGATGCTGCCAAGGCTGTGGGGAAAAGGAACTTTCCCATTGTTCATGGGACAGAGAACGGACACAAGCATGATTTTCCTAACATGAGAAACCCAAAATATAGACAATTAATAGAATCAAATGGATGAGATATTGGGAATTGAAGGAGGGTGAAAAAGATGAAAAGGAGGGGCAGGAAGGAATTGTGAAGTTGATGTGATATATATGTGCATACAATTCTCTAGCTCAGTGTGACCATTGTGTAGCATAAATGTACATGCACACAAATATATACATATATAATATGTATAATATATATACATATATAATGCATATATATATATATATATATACTAAAAATGAGAGGGAATAAAATCTGAATATCAACACACCCAAAAGTTATTGTAATTGTGATAATGTGTACACAGACGTTAACAACTACTTTTTAAGTAAACATTCCAATAATGTTAAACAAATTTACATTGCTGTGCAGCCTATCCCCATAATTCTTCTAACTTTGAAAAACTAAAATGTATACTCATTATAGAAATTAGACATAGTAAGATTTGTTGGAATGACCTCATATGTCAGTGTAAGCCAAGAAAAAAAAAAAGAACTTAAGACTCAAACATAACACAATACTCTCAATCAGATAACTGACTAAATCTTATTTCTATAAACTGAAATGCACTAGATCTGAGAAGGTACTGCTTCAGAATGAATTAATTCCTTGAGAGCAGAATTTCAGACAATTTGATTTTCCAATGTAGAGATTTAAATTGCATACTATAGTGCAGGTGTCAAGTGTGCAATTTTCTTTTTATTTATGTAAACATCATATATACACATCTTGGTTTTAGGAAAGAGAGGAATCTAGATCACACATTGAGTTACATTATGAACAGCCATGAGCATACATGAAATTTATGTTTGTGCTACTAGATGAACTTTGAGAGTAGGGAACGAAACAAAAAAGAAGCTAGGGAAAGTAACCTGGGCACTCCAAATGTTCGGAGATTTCTAAGTACCAGTGAAGACTACTGAGAAGGACCATAACGTATCAGTTTCCCGAAACAAAATGAAAAACTATTTCAAGAGGCAGTTAATCAATTGTGTCTAAGTCTGCGGCAAGTTCAGGTAAAACGGATACTAAGAGTGACTGTGAAGGTTAGCCATTCCAAGGTTATAAGCAACCTTGGGAAGAGCAGAATCAATGGGGTGGTATTTTCAGTAACTTAATTGGAATTGGTGTAAACAATTTAAAAAACATGACCGGGATACAGTGAATGAATACAAACCTTAAGCAGGTTTACTCACAGGCAGAAATAACAAGTAGGATGGTACTTGTTGGGAAAAAACCTTGAAAGGACTATGTCAACTGGTTGTGATTAAGGAACACACAGTGAATTCATAGGGCAGAGCTTTCGGGTTTGTGTGGTTGACCTGTGGGCCAATAGATGAGGGACGAACACCCAGGCCATGTGTGGGTGGCCCAAACAATGGCTTAAAAGCTTGAACTAAATGAAAAGGAAAAGAAGAAGGCAGATTATCACAACTTCCTGTACCGGGAGAGCTCTGGCCTTTGCCATTGTCTCTACAAATTGTGTCACTCTGTCTGCACATCGCCAGTCACCATAATAAATTGTTTCCCGTCTTCAGTTCTTTTGTGTTAATTTCTGTTAATTCTCTTTCTATAAGATCCCTAACCAATAATATATGTTTCAATCTTAGATGTATACAAAGAAACAAGTTCACAATATAATGTATTTTTTAAAATTTTCCCACCACATACATGTACATTTGTGTATATATATATATATATATATATATATATATATATATATATATAATACATAATGTCTATAATGAACTTGAGTATTTTGTGGGCATACACATCACAACAATATTAGGATTCCTTTCCCTTCCCATATTTGGTCCTCCCATATCCTCCCCATCCCCCCTTCACTCTCACTACCACACTCATTTGGCTCTATAGAATGCCTGTGTTCTGGGTTTCCTGAACCAGAGGAACCATAAGATATTTAACATATTTAAATTTCTGCATCTGACTCACTTTACTACTGAAATCACCACTCTTTAGCTCAGTTCCCCACCCCTAGAATGGGCTGCAGTGGCCATATCTTGATGCCTGTCCTCTGGGTCCTGCAGAGCCCTTTATTGAAGTTATTTGCCAAAAGTTCTTTTTTTCTGAATCTTATTGTATATTTGTTGAGATTCGTTAATATGACCTCACCCACCAGTCCACATAAGAAGAGGACTGTAACAATGAATTTCATAAGGCTAAAATGTGAGAAAGAAAAAGGGAAAAGATAAATTTCATATTCCTTAGCTGAGTCCTGAAAGGTAAATATTTGCACATTCAAAAAATATACTACATTAAATTTTCATGATGCGGAATCCCTAAAGAACTTTGCAACCAGTGCCCTAGAATTCCAGAAAATACTTGAAGGAATCTCTCAGAGAAGCAGAGACAAGTAGCATCCAAAAACACGGAAGAAAGGAAACACCTAAAGAGAAAGTGTAACAAAAAAAAAAAAAAAAAGATTGGTATTTGAATCATTTGATCGGTATCCTTCTAAAACAGTACCAGCTTTCTCATAAAATCTGTGAAGCTTTCCCCTTAATTATTATTTTAATATTATATAAGCTTGCAAAACATAAAATAATTTGTTCAACATTGGAAATTTCTATATATCTTTAAAAATATGTATGCATGCAGTTAGGATAGTAGTAGGTAAAATGATAACCCAAATCTAGCAAAATATTAGTAATTAGTGAAATGTGAGTAAATAATTTATAAAAGTAAAAAAATTTGAAATACCTGAGCATGCCACTCTATTGCTTTAAGTGGAGTATACTTATGTGATACAGATTTAAGATCACTTAATATAGCAATTCAATATAGATTTAAGCTCGTTCAAAGTAGCAAAACATATTTTATTTTATAAAATTGGACCTTTAAATATGTGTTAAGCTCATCTCAACATTTTAGAGTAAAGTAAGGGCAGTAATAATGAACAATATTTGTGTCACACACTGGCGGTTGATGACCTGTAGCAAAGCTTTTAGAAGAGTTACTGGATACATGATGAATTATGCACTTCCAAATTTGTTGACCTTTCCTCTGATGACAATAACTGTCAATAATTTGTTACATAATTTAAGGAAATAAACAAAATCCATCCCAATAGGATAAAGGTGACATTTTAACAACAAATGAGAAATTTACTGTCTATTTGTAATTCCTTCCAATGAATATTTTTCCTTTAAAAAATTGTCATGACACTAATTTTACGACACAGACGGGTGTTGGCTGTTCAGTAGAGAGAACTTTCCTGAAAATGCACCTAACAGAAGAACGTGGAAGATGACAAGCAATTATAACTGCTGCGTGTGATTAATACCTTATCTAAGTAAGAACTAACTATTTTACATCCTTGCTTACAAAAGCCCTAAAATATAGACAGTACACCTCAGTCCCATTCCTTTCCTCTGAATTTATTCTACATCTGGGAGTTACCCTGGGACAGACTCAACCCAGAAAAAAATTATCTCAGCTAAGCTACAGTAAATATTCTCTAAGTATGAACAAAGAAAAATGTTTGAACAAGTCATTTATTTATTTTATCCCCAGAATAAAAACATGAGAAATGTCTAATTTATGTATGATAGATGTATAGCACATTTCTGTTACATAGTTATGAAAATCACAAAATATTTAAAGTTTGTACATTTTTCAAAGTCCCAAGCTCATTCAATCTATTTATAAAGTAAAATACTTGAAGTTGGTTTATGGTTGTGTCCTGTCATAAGAGCCAAATTAAGTGTTATAAAAACATGATTTTAATGGTAATAATTTTAATTTCTTTGCATACCTTTCGACATCAAGCACATAATATTCTAAGTCAATTTGTAAATGAGAATATTAAGTTATGAAAGGAAGGTCTCAAACATATAGCAATATAAAATATTGGTCAAAATGACCTTAAGTTCAGTCATACTTGGGGTAAATTTAAGAGCTCTTATCCATATCCTTGACCCCTCAAATCATCTACGTTTCAGCTTCAGTGACTTCTTAATAAATACCAATTGAAAGTATTGTTTTAATGTTCAGAGTAGGATCTTTCATCGATTCAGTGACCAATAAATTTACGTTATTGCTGTTCTTGTCATAGCCTATTCTTTTCTTAAAAACTCATGTATTTTCCAGTATTTTTTTTTTTGTTTGTTTGTTTTTGCTGTGACCAAACATCTGATTATACGGCTTAAATGAGGAAGCTTTTATTTTTACGTAAGGTTTTAGAGGGTTCATGCCATGGTTTTCTGACTCCAAAGCAGAAACATCACAGAGGAAGGCTTCTGGGGGGAGTGATAGCTGATTATAATAAAATAAACTTTAATATAAAAGTCAAAAATTATTCAAATGTTAAGAATAGTGGTCGTTCATAAACTGCAGAATGAAGTTTAGGAATAAATATTTTGTGAGGAGGTGAAGAACGAAGTGTTTGCTTTGGTTTAGGACTGAGTGGAAAGGGCCAAAGACAATTTTAAGATTGAGTTTAGAGAGTAGGATTGTTTTCAAACATGTGCAATTTTTCCCAATATTAATCTTTGGATTTGTACAAAATACCATAATTCCTCTATTCTTCATGCCAAGAGAGCCTAAATCTTGGTAATGTGCTTTAGTTAAAGGTTGGTCCACCTCCCCAATGGTAACTTTGAAGTTCTGAAAAAAACCGGACTCTTCTAAGATCCCGAATAAGCAAGTTCTGACTCATACATGCGCATTATATGTAGCCTTTTCTTCACCATTATTGCTTAATTAGGTTTCCAAAAGGAACACAGAGATGAAAGAGCAGCAGAGGAGGCTTTAAATGTATGGATCTGTGGTTTTTATTTATTTTCTTTTTGGTTCTTTAGGGTTTTTGTTGTTAAAAATCTCTGTGGGGGTATCAGATCAACAATTACCCTCTACAGTTCTGAGTACTTGGGAGACCTGACACTGAGCAAAAAAAGCCATATCTGATTTGGCTTGACTATGAGTGAGACTGTAACTCTCTCAAAATTCCCCATGTCTGTAACTAATAAAACTTTAGAAGGAAGAGGAGTAGAGTGTGATGCAAGAGGGATGGATATACTTTAAAAATGCAAGGTAGATGTCCTAAAGTGCAGGGCGTGCAGAATGGCCATGGAATTGTCAGGAGCGAAACTAGACGCAAAACAACACTTTGCTACATTTTACTTACAAATCAGAAGTTCAAGTTGCCAAATTTGTTTGTATTAGATATAATTAGTCAAATCTGAGTAAAAGAAATCTATGTTGTACCAAGGGAGCCAGAAAGTGAAAGCATTTAATAAAGAATGTGAAGTTGATGCTATATGTATATACACAAAATTCTCAAGTTTAGTGTAACCACTGTGTGTCACAAATGCATTCTAATGAAAAGAAATGGGGGAAGGATGTGTTTCTGTTGGGAATATCTGCTCTAATTCCCTCTGTCCCAGACATTGGAGAAGTAAGGGAAAACTGGCTCTTTTTTTTTTTTAACTAGCATCTGAGCCTGCTAATTAGCAACATAATTCCAGCCTGATGTTCATTGCCACAGTAATGGCTTTCCTACATTAACTCTCAATATAAGCATGCGAACAGAGGTATGGAAACAGTCTAAGCAATTTCAAAGTTTGGAGGACATTTGACTTGAAAGTATACTGCTATTGATGAGAAAACGTTTTAAAAAATTAAAAGGAAGGAAAGACTTTTTCTGATCAACAGGCAGAGAATTATAGAAGAAAGGAACAGAGGTAATGAGGGTCTGAGTGATTTTGTTTATAGACTTGACTGGCTGACTAGCACGCAATTACAGGACCTGTTTGCAGTTTGTCGTTTGTAAAAATAATTGGTGTGTACCACCCAAGGATGTGTCCTAGTAAATGGATCTGCTCACGATGCAGAAGAATGATAGCGGGCAATGGCAGCCTAATTTAGCATAGTGAAGGCTAGATGGGTCACCATTAGCTGCGGCTTTTCTTATGACACACTATCCTTAGAACAACTGCTCAGTTTGGATAAACAGAGCTACAGGTAAATGGAGTGGCAGCTTGTGGTGTCATGGGTCCCACTGAGCTAATTAATTAGTCTGCACTTCCGCATTAGGAATGGCTCAGCCAAGTGCTTCACAGCTGGGTGATGGAGCCAGCTCTGGCAAAAGACAGGAGTAGACAATAGAGGACACATTGAGTACAACTCAATGAGCAAAAGATGATTTGATTTTGTAAAAATCATGCTATACTTACAGCCATTTTGCTAGATTTTTTAAGGTTGTTGTGCAATAAGTAACACAATTTATTATGGAATCTACACATAGTGGTGAATCAATTAATGCAATTAATGTAATTGTTCTCTTGCAAAGGTTCACAAACCTTCAGACATATTGAAATCACCTTGGAAAAAGTAAAATGCTAGCTGGCTGACTAAATGTCACCTCAGGGTTTCTGCATTAATTGGTAAGTCTTGAAGTCTGGCCAATGGGGCTTTTTAAGGCTCCCAATGTATTTGAAATGTGTAGCCAAGGTAGATAAGCAACATTGGAATATATTCTAACTTCTTACCCAAAAACTGATATCCAACTCTGACTAGTAATATGTACATTAATATCATTTGGAAAGTTTCAAAAAGAAATCAGATTGTGGTCAGATTAGGGTCAGAGTTTTGGAAATATACAAATTCATAATTAGTTTTTAAACATCTATAATAATTGCCTGGTATTCACGAAAGTTCCCACTTCACAATAACAAAGCATAAGTAGTCTTTTTCTTTGTTGTGAAAACCTAAATGAATTTTTAAAAATCTTTACAAAAAAATGTACAATTGCCTAATAAATTGAATGTTATTTTAGACTGAGGTGAGGGCTTAGCCCATTCACTGTTCCCTTGGAAGTAATTTAATAATAGTGAAAACTATTATAGGAACAGCAGTAAGGTTCCAGGTTTTATTTTTTCTTTCTTTCTTTCTTTTTTGGCAAATTACACAGTTAGAGAGTTTTGTATCAGAGGGCAGAGAGTAGAAGATAGGCACCGGAGAGACCAGACTTCTCCATGCACTCATAATTACAGGAAAGTTCTTTGATTTTAAACTCATAAATTGAGAAAATAAGATTTGCCCAAAATGTCTCATAACATTATTGTGCAGAGCAAATGAATTTAATCAAATATTGCAAAGACTATTCAAATTCTTTTAAATATGTAAACATTAGTGAATGTATTTTCATGACTTGGGTAAAAATGGTAATAAATCAGACCTAAGTTCTTTGTTAGCTATGAAAAGAATGCCAAGAAGATAAAATGTCTGTGTTATTTAATCTCCATATCTTACCTACCCTTTGACACTTTTTTCAGAATTGGTTACTTTTACCAATGTCTTGGTTACTTTCTCTTTGCTGGGCCAGAATTCCGGGTATCCATGACGATGAGGAGGAAAAGCTTATTTCAGCCCATATTTCCATAATGTGTCGCTCCATTCATAGGATGCCAGCAACGATAGAAGGGTCTGGTGGAGGTCGTGGCTGGAAAGAAATTTCTTACAGCATGGCCACAGGAAACTAAGAAAATGAGGGAGGGTGGAGCCAAAAGTTATCTTTCCGGGTCAAGTCCATCATGGTTCTGCCCCTTCTGACCTTCTGATTGCTTCTGAACAGTGTGTTTGATTAAATAGCACAAAGACTTGTAAAGCAAGAGTTTTGTTGGCACTTATCTAATTACTCTTATTACTTTTTTTAAGGCAGGGTCTTGTCCTGGACACTTATCTAATTTGAACTTTCTTTAAGTCTGTATATCTGGGAAATGATTTTTGCATTCAAGTGTAAGGATTCTGAAAAACAAAATTAATATAAAATATTTTTGAAATAGCTATTACTATAAGTATAGAAGGATGGATTTCAGTTCATTGACTCTACATGAAAATAATCACCACTTTTCAATACATGTATAATTTGCACTTTATTTTTTCAGATTTAGATAAGAGGTTCTGGTGTAGCTACAAATTGCATGATCACACTATTTCAATGGAAAATTTAATTTTTTCCTTAGAATTGAATTCCTGTTTGGGGAATTTACAAATGTGCTGTTTTCTTATATTCCTATGGAGCTGGATTTCCTGAACTCATAGATAGTGTACATGATAAAGAATTATTCAGGATTCCTGTAATTCCAGTACTTTGTGTGGCTGAGGCAAGAGAATCATAAATTTAAGACCAATCTGGACAACTTAGTGAGACACCAGCTGAAAATAAACAATGGGTGACAGATGTGGCTTTGTGCAAAAATATTTTGTTTAGATTTCATACTGAAAAAAATATTAAATACAGGGAGGGAAACAAAAGATGAAATTTAGCTAGAGAAGAGGCTGTAAGTAAATGTCACTTTGCAATAACCTATTAATCTAAACAAATATATGAATATGTCAAAAAGCTGTGAAATGCTGTTGAAAAAATACACTTCAATATTAATTCTGAAGAGGTTAATCCTGTAGATATATTTTTAAATATGAGAAGTGACATATTAATAAAAATTAGAAAAAATAAGATTTTTCAGTATGAAAGTATATAAATTCTATCTATGAAACTATTTGTTATTTTTTAATTCCTTTCTACTTTAAGACATACATGAATATTTCTAAAACACGTGATAAAATGTAGCTGCTCTTCTGTGTAGTCTCCCACAACCAGTTTTAATCCAAACGACCTTTTTAACATTTCTTCTTTTAAAGTTTTCCCTCAAAATTTCTGATAATTTTTAATTTTTTGATATATCAAGACTACATGCAGTATTTAACGTTTTAAATGAGAATAGATTCATGTCGTGGCACTTTAATTCTACCCCTCCTATTTTCCTCTCTTTAGTAGTTTATCTTTATAAATTGATCTGATTTCCTCTGAACACTATTGAATCGTTGTACGCTGTCCCTTGGAATCTATAGCCTAATGGTAGGACCATGGTAGGGGGAACTACCATCTACTGCCTAGTGGCTCCAACAAAACTCCTCCACCGTCCTGCCTCTGTGTTTGACTGGGCCAGGGATCTGGACATGTAGTGCCCTTTTGTGTCCATGTTCTAGGCTGGTTCCTTATTCCTACAATCCTATAACATGCTAAATCAGGTTAGAGGACCCGACTTTTTCTTTGCTCAAATTATACATGATAGTTTGTATTATAATTTAAATTTTCACTCTATGACAGCAATTTTAAGTTTAGATATAAATAACACAATTTTTGTTCTTGCCTCAGTTCTTTCAAAATTCATGTTATTTTTTTTTTCAGCTTTTTATTTCTATCTGACCAGATAGTACCTATTCCACAGAGAACTGTATTTTTGGCCTTTCAAATAATGTAAAGAGCGAAAATTTTCACTTGCTCAGTCTTCATATTAATTTGGGATATAATAATACAAACTCATGTTGGGGGATTATAGAATATTTTACAAAACAATAGACTGTTGATATTAAGGAGAAAAGTATAGGGAAATAAAAAGAAAATTCAGCCAAAAAGAGAGGACGTGTACAAGGGGAATGAAAATTGTTAAAACCAAGAATTTTAAGAGTGAAAAAGAGGTCATAAGTAATAATCACCAGGACATTTAAAGGCTATAGGACTTAGAAAAACACATCAAAGTTAGTGACTCACATATCTTTTATTATTTTTTAAAAAGAATATTAAAATAAAAGTGGACTCATGAGTCAAATTATAAAGTTCAGGAGGAATATACAAGGTGTGACCAAACAGCTTCATGACATTTGTATTTAAAAACATTATTTCAATTAAAAGACACGTTGCCCTTTTTTTCACTGAGAGCACCCCCACCAATCAACTTTGACCTCAGTTAATTTTTTGCTCTTGTCCCTCTCTAAACGTTTTCTGAACGTTCTTCTCATGAATATCCTAATGAGGTGTGACCAATAATCCTATGATATTGTTACGGAGTGCTGTCCAGTGGTCCAGTGGAAAGATTGGCTCATGGAATCATTACAGTGCATCCTTATCTAATTTATTCCTGACTTCTGGTAATGTGCAACTACTGCTTTTCTTTTCACCAAAGTCTAAATGGTCATGAAAGATAAATATTTTGCATTGAATCTGGACCATGAAGGCAGTCATTAACACAAGACACACTACTGAAGACACTCAGGAAGAAAGACTCCCAGAACTGTTTTTGAAAAATAGCAAAAAATTAAGGAATAAGTGTGTTCAATGAAAATAAGAGGTATTTAATTGAAGGGAATGCCTTAGTTACCTTTTCATTACATAATATCAGACATCAATGTCATAGAGAAGGAAATATTTTGGTGCACAGTTTCTAAAGGTCTCGATCCATTCACGAGTGACTAGCACTGGTAAGAAGGGTCCGGAGGGGAATATCTTCTCAGGGCATTATAAGAGTTAGGATCAGGTTTCTTCACAGTAAGATGGGGCAAGAGCTTATTTCCTTCCAGTCCACATGCCTGTAATCTACCACACTCCTGTAATCCATCCTGGTTGACCAGACCTCACCTGTTAGCAGCACATGAAATCCATAACATCAAAATGCATGGAGCATTGGGAGGGACATTACAGACCTAAACCATGACAGCAATTCAAGGCAATGTGTCTTTTACTGAAATATTTTTTTTAAAAAATTAAAACACTCACTGTATTGTTCAATCACTCCTTGTATTGAATGAAGGTAGTTTGATAAATAACCCTGCAATTGTAAAACCAGTAAGTGTGATGTAATGTCTTCTGGAGTTGTACTTAGTTCCAATTTTTTCATTTATTTATGACATTTAGCACATAAATTAACAGAACCTTCTAGCCTTTGAACAGTTCATCATAAAAATCTGAAATAATTTATCTTATACAAGCTTGAATTGCCTTTCAAAAGAAAAAATAAATTGATAATTGCAGATTATATGTGAAATGAAGCAAAATTAATATATGTAGGCTTATATTAAATAGCTTGAATCTTAAAATTGAAACAGCATGAATGTAAGAGAGAAAGGATGGAGGAAGAATTGAGCAAAATAAACCCCAAACACTAGACACGTGCACTTGATGATATAGGGTAGGAGCAAGAGCCAAATTAAAAGCATTTTAATGAAGATAGTACAAGGTAGAATCAATTATCTTTCAAGTAATTTTAAGTATTAAATATCTTTAAGTAGTGTGGATTCATCTAGACTTGTGATAAAATAGTATCGCAATGGTAAAATGTAGAAGCTCTAAGAAATATTTACTTATTAAAGAATGTATTTGAATAATTATTTATTGATTAAATTTTCTCTTGTAACTAATTCATAATTAAACTTGCACTTTGTTGTGGTTTGGCTCTGGAATGTCCCCTCAAACTCTCACGTATTTAAATGTTAGTGAATTGTCTGCGGAACCATGTGCTGTTAGTAGATTGGGGCCTAGTCTGAAAAGGTGGATTACAGGCATGTAAACTAGGTTTAAAGGTGTGCAAGTTAGCATTAACGGTGTGTAGTGGACACACCTTCTACACCTGGATGCAGGGGAGGATTATCACTGGGAGGAGATCTGGAAAGATATATAAGCTGCATCCTGCCTTCCTTGGAGGACTAGGATGAGGACTAGGACGGGTCTCAGCTAGTGTCACTTGCCTTCCTGTGTGTAATGTTGTGAAAAGCTGCCTTCACCTCTGTCTGCCATGTACTTCGATTGCTGCCGGCCACCCTTGAATGGAATGTGACCTTCTGAAACTGTGAGCCAAAATAAACCTGTCCTTTCCTAAATTTGTGGGTGTCACGTATTGAGTCAAAGCAACGAAAAATAACTAAGGCAAAGTTCAAAGCACTTAAGAATAACCCGATTAGAGATTGTTTTTAATTAAAAGGTTTTTAGGTGACAAAATTGAGTATGTTTAAGTTGCGTTTTTATTTGTCATAAAAACAGCAATAATAAATAATAGTGATAGGTAATGTACAATTGAAGAGTTATGGGTTTTTTTTTTTCCTTTTTTAATTGGTAGATCTTTGGAAAATACCAACTTGGAAAGAATTACAGTCTGTCTCCCTTTCATTCAATAAAGTGAGCTATATTGATTAAATTATAGGATTGTTTCGCAATGATGCCTGATAATCAGCCAGTGGTACACGTTGAAAGAAGGGAGACTCATGAGCCTATGAACTTGAGTGAATCACTGTAACCTGAGCATACAAAGAAAATGCATTCAGAGCATGAAAAGCAATCCTTATCATTCTTTTTCTGTTTTTCTTTCCTATTCTTTATTTTTTTGATGTAGACATCTCTAGTCTTCAAACATTTATTCCCATTGATAAAGATGATCCTAATTCGAATAGTGTCACTGGTGAATGTAAATGGTGTCTAACAAAATTTCAACATTTTTACACTTTTCTTTACTGTACTTTTCTGTTTTGTTTGTTTCCAAGTCCTCTGCTTCCTTATCACTTAGCAATTACATTGTAGTTAGCATTTAAGCAGTGTTTTTCTGATTTTCCATTGTATCACATAGACTGTCAGAGCATATTTTCAGTGACTTAGCTTTTCAGTGTTTCCTCTACTAGGTGTATAAAGAAAAGGAAACACCTGTTGAAATATTTAGTTTCATTTGTACTCTACCTACTGGACCTTGAATTGTGAAGCAATTCTGCCTGGTTGTAGGAGAAGGTAAAAGACAGATGAATGGACCATTGGTTGCCTTTGTATCTTTTAAATTGGCAGCCTTGGAGAAGGCTGTCGTCATCCAGGGCTCCGCCATGTGTGTCTACTCCAGAGCTGGTCATCAGGTGTGGTCATACAAACCCGCATAATCTCCTGCACTCCTGCAGCTTTTAAATTCACATCTTAGTTATTTATAATATGTGATCTTACAAAATAATCAAATTCTAGGATCTCTTTGTTAGAGACACCCAAGGAAGAACAGGCAATAAAGCAGGGTTGAGCTAGGCCTAAAGGTAGGTCAGTTGACTGTCTCTAAGTCTAATTTAGGTGGAAACTTTGGAGTCAGTAGTGAGGTAGATGGTTTGAATCATTTAAAAATTCTTCTCATGTGCTTGTGGTATCAATAATCATTCAACAAGTCACAGTGTGACAGACTTCATGGATTTGGTTTTGATGTCCATTTTTTTGCTTTAAGTGATTTTAAATTTATACCATGTCATTATTAGGTCATCATTTGCTGTTAATTAGCTGCTTACTCCCTTTGGTTATTGTGTTTTGTACTTTAGCATTTTTCTTAGCAAGATACACATTATACATACATACATACATATATATATATATATATATATATATATATATATATATATATATATATACACACACACCTACATACATTTGGGTAGTCGATGAACACTGGCAACATTTTATCTGTCTTTTAATGTCTTTTGATGACTTGTCCAATGAGTACATTTACATGATATAAATGTCAGAGATACCTTATATTTTGAATAATACTTTTGAAATAGAGCACACTGTATAAAATAATAAAATAAGGCATAGATAGAAATTTGAGAAATGTTTGGCATTTAAAAACCTTAATCTTTTCACTATTCACAATTTAATTTTGCTTTCATTGACTTTTTAAAATTGTCTCAGAAGAGGTGACCTGAAACCTCTTCTGTTTAACAAGTGACAATAAATGTTCCACTTCTTTAAGTTATCTGCATACTTAATGGCAAATCATCAATTCCATTTAATCTCCTAACTAATGCACTGTGTTTTGCAGCAAATAATTTATACAAATTCTAAGAGAAAAATCATTATATTTTTAATTTATATTAAGTTAAGGAAATAACTTCATTTATTTATTTATTTGTTTATTTTTCCCTACCTCTTTTATTTTACAGATTGTAGGTATTCTTTTGTGTTCTTGACAATGTGTATTACCATCAACAGGATCTTCTTACCCTCACCTCAGTCCAGAAGAAACAGATCTTCGGACTTTCATGAGCCACTGAGAATAATACATTTCCTGCAGGGACTACAGTTCTTTCCTTTAAATTGCAGCATTCTAAGGAGGTGTTATGGCAAATGAGAGAAGTAGATGGCTTAGTGATAAGTACACTAGACTTGTTAAAGGCAAAGATAGCTGAAACCTAATTTCTTAGATATTAAATTTCCACTTAATTATTTTGCATACACTTTCGTGCAATTTTTTTGAAACACTGTGTTTTTGACAATTTTCTTTCTAAACGATTTTAATTATTATTATTTTTTTTTTACTTTTAATTTTTCTGGAAGATCTCCTGGGAACTGCACCTCCAATAGGTTATGGCTGCTTCTCTCAGTGATGAAAACAGTCTCACAACTCTGCATGACTTTAGTAAGAGAAGTTCTCTATGTATACTTTCTATTAAATATCTTGAAAGTTAGGCAGGTCAAATCTGGCAGAGTTGACTTTAACTATTTAAACATGCATATATGGACTTAAGAAAATCAGAGAAAATATGCTAGGTCTACATTGTTCTTGAATAAAAAAAACTGTTTAAATTATACTTTAGTAACAAAGAGCAAAAGAAAGGTAATTAATGTAACATAAGCAATTAAAATATGTACATCTACAGGTAAAATATTCTTGGATGATTCATGTAATCATTAAAATATAAATGTAGGGAGTTAATTTATTTTCTAATTAAATATCCACTTTTGTTTTATATTCTGTGACCTCAAAAGTCACTTCTCCCTCCAGGCTGTCAGATCATTCAGAAATTAATACAAATCACAGTTCTAATTTTTATCTCCTATCACATGCCTCAGACATTTCTTACACTTATATATGTCTAAAATAATTAAAATGCGTATCATAGTATAACAGATGAGACATGCATTAAAGTTCTATATAACTCTTTCTAATTAGTGAAATAAAATCTGTCTCATTTTCTGGGTGAGGCCATCAATTTTATGTAAGAGGAAAGTTATGAGGACCTAATTGTGGGTGTCATGATGTGCACAAGTTGGTCTACACACAGGGTTCCTTATGTCAACTGAGAAGAAGAAAATCTTCTGGTAAGTTTTGCAGCTTTTAGAAGAAACTGAAACTCTCATGGTAGCTCCTTGCTCTGAAAACTGGAGTGTATTTTTATCCGGTAATACATTCGTACAATTCTAGTAGGTAAAGTTGTTTGTTTTTCATCCTGTTAGGTTAAATTTCTTGGTCAGCTGAAAAGAGTTTAATGTCTTGAAACTATAAAACAATTGAAACTTCTCACCTGTGATTGAACTCCACAGGGTAGAAAGGAAAATATATACTTGATAATGTGTTAGTGGCAGAAAGAAAGCACACTGCAAGTGAACTAAGGCGATTCTGTATTCAGCGGGAGAACGGCGTACTGTACATAGAAAAACGTTCACCACGCATTAAAGGCCAAGTAATGTTACTGCTCAGCTCCCTGAAACTGCTTACACCAAGAAAAAACAAACATGCTTCTGTGGCTCCAGTCCTTTCATCTCCCCTAAATAATTATTACCATTTCTGCTTGGATAGGAGAATCTGGAAACAAGCATATCCACACACACAGTTGCAAGCTAATCTCTGCTCATGTGCCCTTTATACCTCTCTCAGCATAGAAAGAAACCTAACCTAATGTTTCTAATGTTCTTAAAGTGGGCTGGGAATTTTAATCCTCCAAAATCTTACAGTGAAACATTCACTAGTTTCTAACTGCTTCTGAAATAAATCACCGTGGTGTGCATATTTATTATCTGGCAGTTCTACAGGTCAGAAGAATGAATTAGGTCACACAGGCTACAAAGTAAGGTGTCTCCAGGGCTGTACTCTAAGGGCAAGCCTGTTTCTACATTGGATACTGTGAGCAGTCACTAGTTGGGTCACCCAAGTGTCTGTTTCTTTGGTCACATTTCATTTTCCAGCTCCATCGTTCTTGTTTGCTTCTTCCACATAACGGGAATGCTGTGATTAATTTAGTTTTGTCCTTAAATAATTCAAGGTGAATTCCTCTTTCCAAAAGCCTTGTCCACCATATTTAGCATGTCTCTTTTGCCAGGTAAGATGGCATAACTATATGTTCTGGGGAATACAGTATGAACATGTAAGAGGCTACTCTAACAGGATACCTCTCTTTCAAACATACAAGATACTGCATTTCAGAGTTGAAATGACTTATCATTCATTTTTGAAGCCATAAACTTTCATAAATATATAACCTGCATTATATATCTCAGTTAATATATAATTAATGAAGCACTCTTTTCCAAATACATAGCAGGCTTTTTGTTTGTTTGTTTGTTTGTTTTTTGATTTTCTAAATTGTCTGGACTCTTTAGACGAATGCTGGATGTCTCAATGCTTGAGAGTTTACAATGAGAGGAAAATCAAGGGAATGTGTACTTCAGATATGCAGATATATGTAACAAGTTAGATTTTTTGAATTATGCTAAGAGTAGCTATATTAGAGAGCAGTGAGAATATCAGAAAAGATTATAAAATATGAAAAAATGCTGTGTTTTTCCCATATGGAACATATTTATCATGAACAAGAGAAAATGCATATAGGAAAGGAAAGATCTTACTAAACTGTGTTTCCTTAACATTGAACAATTTTAAAAATATTACAATAAATTTTAAACTTGACTTCCTGCATATTGAAATTGTTAAAAGAAATCAGGGCGAAATGAAAGGGCACAAAAATTGTCATGAAAATACAATGCTGCGAATGTCTTTTGCTCCAGGAATTTCTATCAGGGAATAAATCTCATGGAATAAGAGAAATACCTAGGAAATTCTTCTGTTATAGACTAACACATATTTTTTTATTTTCAGAGTCTGAAATGCTGTTTTGAAAAATGAATTGTAACTTTTATATACCATTGTCTACATCTTTCTTATAACTCTGGGACTAGAGGTAACATTTTTCTAAACTCAAGAGGAATTATGACAACTGTGATGGTTAAAATGAATAATGTAGTGACATGAAAGAATTTGATGGCCAAAACTTTAAAAGGTGATGATGTTTCAGAAGAGATGCAGAGAATCTAATTAATGAAGGCCTATCGATCATGAGCTGCTCTGGTTTCATTTACCTGTGTTTCTAATATGACAATGAATCATTTCAAAAGTAAAAAAAAAAAAAGACACCATTTGAGAATCTTGACTTCTAAGTGTACAGCATTAGTATCCTGTAAAATTAATGGGTGACTATTTTATCCTAGTCGACTGATTATCTACATTGAACTCCTGCTCTGTCCAGAATGTGATGTTGAAAATGAGTCATTTTCATACCACTGCAGTATTGACATACTACATGAGCTATTTTCATCTTATCATTTGTAGTCAATAAAACAGTCTCTAAAATTAATAACAAATAACAAGAAAAGAAAGACAACAAGGCAAGATTAGACACTCTGTTATTCTCATGTAACTCTGAAATTCCTCCTTTTCTGCCAGCATTGTTCCAACTTCCAATAGCTTGTGAATGTCCCGATTCTCTAGAAATGAAACTTACGATAATAACACATACTTTTATAATAGAGGCTTCACACTTAATGCCTTCCCACCATGGAAACTGCCTATTCCACACATGGATACATTGAACCCCTTTTTGTGAAAACCAAAATATCATACATATGTTAGACCTCATCTGCTATCTCATTTCATCTGCTACCACTCATGATTTGCATCACTGCTTATGGAATTTGTAGAACACAACGAAAAGTGAAAACAGGAGACTCTTCAGTTAATGACATTAAAATTTTCAAGGCAGGGGTGTTCGGGTGAGGGAAGGGGAAAAAAGAATTTCAAGGCAGGACAAACATTAAACCCACTACACGGTTCTGGTAGGCACAGATCTTTTGTTATATAGCCTGTGTTCTGTGTCAGCGAAGCTGGCCCATTTGGCAGTTGTGAGAACTTGAAATTATCTTCATCATTGTTTTGCTTAATCTGGTTCATTCATTAAAATCTACACTGCTTAGAGTTGAGTTCATAATTGTTGCTTTTATATTCATATACTTAGAGTAGCAGATTGTGACAGGTCATGATGACCGTTAGCTTACTCGATTTGAGAGAATCCTCGGGGAATAGTAGTTAGGTAAGCTTCAGAGTGTGTCTGGGAGTATGGTGCAGAGCTTGCTTCTGAGAACACAATCTGGCCTTCAGCCCTTTCGTCTGTGGAGGCTGCGCCCTCTGCTCTGCTTCCCAGGCCCTAGGAAGCAGACAGCTTCTTTCTACTAGGTCCTTTACCACGTTATTTCTTTATTGAAGTCAGCCAACTATGGAATGAAGCTTCTCAGACCGCAAGATGAGTTAAACAGTTCCTCTCTCATGTTGGCAACCTCAAGCATTTGGCCCCACCAATGAGGGAACAGCCTTCGATACCTTTGATATATAATATATTAAAACATTTGCTGCACTCTCCTTGAAATGGAGAATATATAAGAAACAACACTGAAAAAACTCACTCAAAGGAAGAATGTCTAAAGAAAGTGCTTTAGGCTGTTTAGTATTGCTGAGAGAAAACGCCCTACACTGGGCAATTTGCAGAGAGATTGATTTAGGAACTCTTGCAAGAGTATGCAATTAGGTAGAATGGAACCAGTAGTTTTGCACTGCTCATCTGATACATGAAGCCAAATTTTTGACCTTTAGTCTGTGCTACATTCTCTGTTGTAGGTGTAAGTTGTGGAGAGACAAAAAGTAGTTGAAAAAGATCAATGACAATGAAGCCCTCAGTACAACGGATGCAGATGACTCCCATTGGAAAGAATTGAAAAAAATAATTGGGAATTATATCTGAGCCAGATTGCCAGTGTAGAGCAAAATGTCCTAGCACTGCAAATGTCAAAGTTGTTCATTATGCTCAGGAGTTAAGCTGCTGCGTTTTGCACAGTGTGAAATGTCTGGAGGTTTTTCAAGAAAAGTGCCATGTGTACTAGTTATCCAACTGGAAATTAACAAAGACTAATATACCATGGTGAAAATTGTATTTAAGACAATGCAGAACTACATACCAGTGAGCTTTAAATGGATGGAGGTCCAATGAGTACTGTCAAGCTCTCGGGCAGAGCGACAATGAGAAACTACCAGGATCCAAAAATAAAAGGAAAATGGAAATTTCGACTTTGTAAGGACCAACCTGTGTCCTTCACTGACTTTTGCCACTTTTATATTTTGTCAAACCCATTTCTAGAAGAGCAGTATAGTTTGTTAGTTAATTTTGGGGTTCTGCATTAAACGACATTTTAATTCACAGTCTATTGCTGAGGCTTTCTGGAAATCGAACTTTAGGTAAGTTGAGAAAAATTTCTTAATCTTTTTCTAAATTGTTACTGTCTCCATAAAGAAAATTGTATGAATTATTTTTCTCAGATGACATATATGTAAGATGCTAAACAGACTTGTAATGATATAAAATTATTTCTTTTTGATTTTCAGATTTTCAAATTGATTAAAATCTGTAAAACAACAAAAACAAATCTACCAACTCTGTAGGTACATTTGGTTATTAATGTAAAGACTTTAAATAAAATGATTTCTAAAGTTAGTATTTTTAGCCATAGGAGTTATTATATCTAAAAAATGAGTTTTCTCAAGGAAGTTGTGTCTTCAGTCATATTGTAATAGACCAGTGAATTTGTTTGATGGCATCTTCTTAAAATCTTAGCACAGATTTTTTATGATAATCTTTTCATGCAAAGTAGATAAGAAATTGAATGTTATATCCTCTATTGCATAATTTGATATGACTTTACAATTTAGCATATTGAACACATTTGTATCCAAGGTCCTAGAAAAGTTAATGACAGACATGTCCTAGAATCTAAAGCTTTACCTTTCTATCTCCATATTTTAAATCTTGAATTTACCATCTCTGCATGGACAAGATTTTATGATTTTCATGTGGTCAATATGGAAACGGGATCAGTAGTGATTCAGGTAATATGTATAATGTTGGTACAAATAGAACACATCTAGCAATAATTTCCCTAAAGGTGTCTTCTCAGAAGAACATAGAGGACTATCTATGATAACAATTATGTTAGAATTGCTTTAAGCTGTAGTAATACATAAATACCATGCCAAAGAATGGAGGTAGTCTTAGAACCAATATAAATATTAAGGGGCTGGAGTTCAAATGCATACATTTGAGCACAGATTGAGTCATTTATCAAATTTGTCACTTTAAGTAAATTGTTAATCTGCATGGAAGTTAGTGGTCATGTTCACAAAAATGAAGTGAACCAAATATATTTAGGATTTTTCAGGATATATTTAAGTGATGAAGATAAAAGCTGACACTAAGTGCTTAACTTGCGATATATTTTATTGATAGAATACATTTCTTCCACAGTGATCGCTAAATTATTGCTTTCAGACACTAATCAATCTATGAAATGATGTTTTAAACATAAAATTGCTTCTCAAACAATTAAACCTAACACTTTGATCAGTGATTCTTTCACTGTTGGTATTTTTCACTTAGCAGGGTTTATTTATTAAGAAAAAAATACACCACACAGTATAGAAAATACTTTAAAAGCTTCCCAATTTATTTAATGTCAGCAATATAGAAATTTCTTGTGTGTAAGTAGCCATGGAAGAGAACTTGAGAAAATAAAACCAAGAGATACTATCTTAAATTTACCCATATGCACAGTTACCCCACATACAGTGTTGAAAACATAGCATGAAATTCATACATGTAATTAGGTAAGCTTGCAATGCGTTATTAAGGGATCAGAATATACGAGGCATTGTTTTCCGATGATGTGTCAAGTGTCAGGAGGACAAAGGAGAAATAATTTTTGGTTTTTGATATTAGAAACCTAGTAAATATGTTATGTAAAATTTACTCATATACCAGTGATAAAGCTTAATAGATCACTGGCATATGTGGAGCAAAATGGACTCAGAGATTGTTTTCATTTATCAAATAAACTTGACATGTAAGATTGAAACCCAGCTATTTCTGAATTGGGTTATTCCGACATAACCAAGCTTCTTTATTCAAAAGCTCTTGAAGTTTGAGAGTATAATGAAGTTATTACTGTTTCAAAGAACTCTCATATTATAACTATGGTTCACTGGTATTATCATAAACATGTTTAAAATTGCATTAGCAATGTGTATCCCATATTTCAATTTTTCTAAGTAATGCATATTAAATACAAATCTTTATATTCTGAGTAACAAATTTTGTGGAGATTCCATAAAAATAAGAGAGCAGAGGGAGACTTTCTTTACATCCAGGATGATTTGCAGACTTCATAAGTGAATGAAGACTTAAAAGCATACACTGGAAAATAAAATTTGAGGTGATTTTGAAAGTTAGCTTATCACAAGAAATACACACAGATCATTTACCATAAAATGGATGCCCTGAATGGCAAAATATTTTAAAAAGAATTTACCGCACTCACAGACATCATATGACAACACATCTATTTGGTCACTGTAGTATTTCTAATTAACCAACCTAAAATATGAATAAGAAAAAGAATGAAAGAAAGAAAGAACAAAGGAAAAAAGATTAGAGATATTGATTAATGTGCACCATACGTGCAGTATGGGGAAAGACAGGCTATTGTTATAGGTACACAAACACAAACCGAAAACAAACAAAAAATTGAACTTTTTTCAATCTGTGTACTGCATTGAGTTTCGCTAATAACAGCAACAGCACTGGCTACTGTCTCTGAATTTGTTCAATATATTCAATTGGTCATTCAAAGACTTCGAAGACTCTCTTCTAAATACATTAAAAGAGTGAAAGAAAACTAGACCTAAAACTTTAATGAAAATATATTTGCAATATTATTCCAGAGGTTTCAAGATAGAAATCTAAATCATTTGAAAATTAAAATTAATTAGATGAAGTGGCAGAGGAAGGTGTCAGTTACTTTGGAAATAGATCAGGAGAAATTATTCAGCATAAATAACAATGTAAACACAGGAAAAATAAAAGTGAGTAGGACCCAGAGTTGTGTGGGACAGCATCAATCATACCAATATGTTGGTGTTCCTAGAAAGAAAAGAGGGAGAAAATAACACAGAAGATACTTGAAGAACTAATAGTTACACAGTGTCTTAATATGACCTTATCTGAACTCAGGTACACCTAGGATAATTCGATCCACACCTAGGTCATTATAACAAGCAGGTAAATTGGAAAGAGAAAATGATTAAAACATTAAGAAAAGAGAACACCACTTTTGAGGTGGCAACAATAGAAGCTTTTTCTGATTTTCATCAGAAACAATGAAGGACAAGCAGCTGTGCAATGACAGAATGCCAAAGAAGAAAAACAACAATTCAGTAAAGAGGTCTACATAAGGAAAATTAGCATTTATAATGAAGACAATATGTATTCAGGAACAAACACAACTGGAGAACATTTGTCGTTTGCACTTCTTACCCATATTAAAAAAATAACTTTAGAGATTTATATTATAAAAGCAAAGATGCATTTGTTTTTATACCTTTCTTTCCAAATTATTTTCCCACAATTTATGGCTTAAGCATTTATTTGTTTATGGTTGATATAGGTGACCAGGAGAATTAAGTACTAAGTACTAAGTGATATTTTATAAATGGTCAATCTCCACGAAAGACGCAGCAAATTCTACTTTCAAAAAATCTGTATGTGTACAAAATGCTAAACTTCATTGTAAACCTTAAATTTCACACTTATACATATCAATAATATGGGGGGAAAAGAAAAAAATTCTGTGCACTAAAATACAAACAAACCGTATTCTGTCATCTGGTATATTGAATCAAATTATTGCATAAATTTTTACTTCTGAATAATGTTAGCTTTTCTTAAATATTAAGTTAGTAGAAATGCAGTTCCCATAAAATAACATAAAATTACAATCTGGAATGCATCAAGTATAAATTTTTATTCAACCTTTTTCAAATTTTTATTGTAATAATTGTTGAACTATAGTATAAGTAGTGTTGCCATATTGCTTCTCATGTTTTGGACCTGAAGTGTTCTCCAAAGCCCTCGTGTATTTGGTCGTAGTGGGTTCGTGGTAGAACGGTGTGTTATTTCAAAGTAGGTCTGGATGGAAGAGGCAGGTGTGTGGGGTTGGATCTTGACTAATTGTTTCAATTTGTTGAGATTGGAGGGACCAGCGCAGAGCTTCCAGGAATGTGTTGACCATTTATGGACCAGGAAGTGACAGAGGGGCATCTGCCAAGGGTGGAGGGGGCTGAACTGGCAGCTTAAACTAAGTATAGAAAAGAAATATCGTTACAGCTTCTTCCTGGGAAAGTTCTACCCTGATCTGCATTTCCAAAAATCCACTCATCCCCACTTCACTTGGTTTCTGTCTGCAACCCCTTGGGCAGCTAGTTCTCCAGCATTTCCCATGTTCTCTCACTGTGGCTAATTGACCTATGACTGGACTGTGTGAAACCTTCTGAAACTGTGAGCTAAAATTAATCTCTTCTCCCTTAAGTCAGGTATTTTGCCTAGGCAATGAATAAGTAACTAAGACAGAAATTGGACTTAGAATGTGGCCACTGCTGCGACTGTACCTGCCCATGTGGTTTGGAAAGCTTTGTAACTGGTTTGTGAGAGAAGTTTGAAAAGATTTGAAGACGCCAGGTAAAAAAAGCTTTAAAATGCTCTGGTCCAAGATTGATGGGCAAACCTGGTCATACCTTAGAAGACCAGAACGTTAATTAATAGAAGTATACATTTAAAAGCGTAGGCTCAAGAAGTTTCAGTGGGAAGGCAAACTTTGCTGGCCATTGGTCTAGAAATCATGTGTGCCAATCTCTGGCAAAAATAAATAAATAAATAAATGTGTTTGCATTTTTTTCCTTGTCCAAAGACATTGCCAGAAGCCGAAATTAAATGTGGTGAACAACTTAATCCAGTAGGGAAAATTTCAAGGCAGCCCAATGTTCAGGTGGTCACATAGGTATTGCTCATGGCTATTTTGCAAGCTCTACACTGAAAAGCAGAAAAAAAAATGGCAGAGAAAAAAATGATGCAAACAGTTGGCAGTGTTACAGGACTAAAAAGGTGTACAGTAGTGGGGTATGTTAAAGAGATGCACGTTAAAAACAGCCAAGTATTTGCAATCAGGACTATAAAAAAAAATGCCTTGAAGGTGCCTCAGGAATCTCCAAGATCCCATTCCTTACCAATTAAAAGATGGAAAGGCAAAAGACCTTGCTCTGAGAAGAGTACCACACAGCATCCAGTAGAGCAAAAGAGAGACGTGTTTGCCACAGTCCAGTCGCATGTGTTTCATTCATTCAGGCACTTGGAGGCTGCTACAGCAAAGGCCAAAAGGGCCAGACTACTGCTCCAGCCAGTGGCAGACCTCGACTTCATCCCCATGGTGCTGAGTGCACAGGCATGCACAAGGCAAGAGTTGTGGGCTCATTGAGGCCTCCACCCAAGTTTCAGTGGAAGCCCTTGGATGCCAGGCAGCATGCATACGAATCTGGGAGGGCAATGTGTGAAGTTGAGAAGGAGGGGATTATGGTACAGTGGAGACCAAAAGTATGGAGATGCCAGAAACATGGATTGTCAACTACGGAATGCTACAGGCTATGAGCAGAGCAAGCCCAAATAAGAGAAGATAGAGGATGCACCTGGAAGCAATGCTTATATAAGAGCTTATATAAATGCTGGACATGGAGCCATAGGATTGACCCTTTTCTCTGTTGGGTTTATAACTTGTTTTGGTCTAGTTATATTCTATCCTCCTGCTCCTTCCTTTTGGAATGGGAATATTTGTTCTGTGCCATTGTATGTTTGGAAGTGTATAATTGTTTGATTATCACAAGAGCTAGTAGTTAAGAGTTTTCCTCGAGTCTCAAGGAAGATTTTGGATTTGGGCTTTTTACCAGCACTGAAAATGTTAAGACTTCGACAACTCTTCCAAAAAGACTAAACGCATTTTGCATAAGAAGGTGGACACGAGTCCTTTGGGGGTCACGGGCTGAATGATCTGGTGGGTTCTGAATGTCCTCCAAATCCTCGTGTGTGTGGTTTTAGTGGGCCATCTGTGGAACCTTGTGCTGTTGGGAGGCAGGGCCTGGCTAGAAGGAGTGGGTGCTTGGAGGCTAACCTGAAAGGATTGTTTAGCTGAATCAAATTGTTGAGATTTGGATATGCCCAAGGGAGGGCTTTCAGGTATGTAATGTTGACTTGTGAGCCAGAGAGTGGCTAACTCAGATAGTGAGTGGCCCAACTGACACCTTGAACTGAGTAAATGAAGGAAGAATGCTCATTGTTACACCCTTTGCTGGTTAAAACCTTGCCTGAGTGTGCAAACATCCCCTAGATCTTGCCCCACTTGACTTTTGCTTACATTTGGGTGAGCAGCTCTCCAGACTTTCCCATGTGCTTTCTTTGTTGCCAGCTGCCTGTAATAGACTGTGTGAAACCTTCTGAAGCAGTGTGTTACAATAAACCTCTCCTCCCTTAAATCACGATGTCGGGTACTTTGTCCCAGCAATGAATAAATAACTAAGATAGAAGACATATTTTATTGTTCCAGAATTTGCAACATTTTCTGGTAATTATTGTTGAATTAAAGTATGATAGTATTTACATTTGGCTCATTTCAATTTTATTACCTACTTTTTGTTTATTGTCTGCTTATTTTCTACATATATTGATGTTGCAATAAATTATTTTACATAGTATGTCAACAATAGTATGGGAGTGAAGATATGCCCTCTAACTATTTAGGACAGCTTACATAGAGTCTCCCTATAACTTGATCGCAGGTTTTAACTGAACCCCATCTATATGTTTAGCATTTAGCTTTCTCTCTGGCATGAAAGAGTAGTAATGTGTGACTTTGGCCTCCAATGACAAGAGTCAGGCTCTGACTACAAACTTTACACTCGATGGTACACATTTGTTTATTAAGAAATAAGTACAAAAATAATTAAAATACCAAAAATACAACACTTGAGTATATATTTAGGAAAAGGCATGAATATATAGTAAATGTGTAATTAGAAATCAGATGGAATCTTAAAAATGTTAGTTATATGTTATAATTATAAGAGGAGAAATAAAAAGTTACATAAAAAACAGAAATAGGACAATTTGAGATGAATCATTAGAAAAAGATCAGCAATAAATAAGGATTTGTTTATAATTTAAACAAATAAACTATTTATGCATTCTACTGAAATTTAGTTGTCAGAAATCTATCTCTTTCATCAAGTCAAATCTTTCCAAACCCCAATATTTACTATTACTTCTTCATTGCCAAATTTCACTTAAAAATAAAGCTAATATAGAAGGATTGAGATTGTCTTATCCAGAGTTCTGAATTTAGATAGAGAGACTGAAATAATTAATTGAAAGAACCTTGCATCTACTAAAGAATCAATAGGTGTGCTGTAATTCGAGAAGAGTTGGTCAGCTGCTATTAATCTATCCCGTGTGCCAGAAGCACCAGGACAACTGGTCTGTTTAAGAGGAATGGAAATAAGGTAGAGGCACAGAGAGGCACAGAGATCAGCCATTATTACGAATCTTAAATACATCAAAAAATTAAAAAATACCCACCCTTCCCGCCCTCCCCACCGTACCTTCCTAGAGACAAAAGGAGATTGGGAAAGTCCTTGTCACCTTGACAAGACATGTATGTGCACGAAATGTTCAACTTCATTGTAAACCTTAAATTTTGTGCCTATACATATCAATAAAATGGGGAAAAATAAAATAAAAAATATTAATTTTGTCTTCTTGAAGACCTCTTCCATATTCTCTACTCTGTTCCAACTACTCTCTCTTCTAAATGAAAACAGAATTTATTTGAAATAATATTTTTGATATTAAAGCATTGCCTTAAGATTTTTAAAAAGATTTCAATTAAAACTTAAGCATTTCTGGTTATTTTGCAAATTTCATTTAAAAACTTTATTAGGCACATCAAATTTGGAAAAAACCTTTGTGTCTGTCAAAGTATATTATTATTTTTATATTTTAGAAATGCAAGCTTACTACCATTTTATTTCAGTATTATGAAAATTTCATAGTCTGTGGATACAATGATAATCTGAGGCTATATAGTTGCATTTCACCTCAAATGCAGTAGAAGTAAAACCAAGTCACATTATTTACATTTAACATATAAAATTTAGTGACATAAAGGTGTGCATAGGTGGAATATATTTCAAATATTAAGACCTCAGATTGACAAACTAATAGCCAAATGTGTAAAAACATTCAATTTTACAATAAGTAATCTGAGACTCTATGTTATCAAATATCACAGACTCCACCCCTTGAAAAATTTGTTATTCTGAGAAACTCTTATCAAAAGACAAACTTTTTTTCTAGGCAAATTGCAAAGCATGTGTAAAGAAACACTTAGCTCAGAATTTATTTCAGTCTATCGCCACAAAAATATTTAGAACAGGTGTGCTTAGAATCATAAGAAACTGAGAAAATCAATCCTTAATGACAAACTATCATTTTTACCCCTGAGAAACATAAGGTCAGAACATAAAAAGTTATGAGTTTTGGAAGGAGTTGGTCTCCCTAAAGCATCTTATGTACATCCTGAGGACATTATTTCCCTAAGAACCACAGCCTGTTGTTTTGATACTGTCTTAAGGCACCTTTTAACAACAACAAAATAGGCATCTATTGGGCAATAGATTCTTGTGTGGCAGCAAAGTGCATAACCAATCAGCCACAGGTGTGCACCACAGGAGCTGGTAAGATGTGATTTGTAGGGACTAAGTGACAGATCCATCTCTGTGAGGTTCCATCCAGGTTTGGTCTTCCATCTGTTCTCCAGGTCTTCATCTGGTTGTACCTGAAGTAAATAAAATGTCTTCATTTTGATATTTACAGGAGTAATCTAACATTTTTTGTTAGGAAAAGGGTATATTTAACACACATGATTAAAATATTAATACAATTAATACAATTGTGTTATCAAATTAATCTAAAACATTTTATTTGTCCTATAATAATATAATAACAGACTGCTGTTCCAAATAGAAACACCTCCAATGTTAGTAATAATCCTTGTAATTCATAGGATGCATTAGCATAATTTTTGTTTTAATTTTTTCTTGACTTTGCTCTTGAAACCTGCAAACTAAAGTTAAATCTCTCTTCAGATGACTAAAGGATTTCTTTCCCAATATATTATGTTTTTATGGCTTGATCATTACAGTTTGAAATTCCTTCGCTTGAGGTAGAATAAATTTTTAGGCTAATTGGAGTACTAAGTAAACAATAAGAAAGAGAAGAAAGAGCAGAAATATGACATATATGTATATGTTAAAATGAACATGAAAAGAAGTCTTAGTTGTCCAATGAAAGTATTGCCTACCTGACTTTAGCATCTGCCTCTTTTGAAGGATTCTGTTTGCTATTTTTATGTCTTATATAGGTTGAGCATGGCGACAAAGGTTGCATGATCCAGGTATGTTTTCCCTTTGTTTCTTCTGTTTAAAATTATGTTTATAATTTAATATTTTAAGTTTCCTCGCTAGTACATGAATAATTTATTGCACTGAAATATTTAGCTTCGTAACAGCATAAGAATTAATAGCCTGATGACTCACGTGTATTATACATACAGAACATATGTGATAAATCTCATCTGGAGTTGGAGAGATGGGATAAAAAAGTAAAAATATATTCCAACACTTTGGACCTCAATTAAATGCTGATTGTAGAGTCTTAAGATCAGAAGTTTGCTTAAAAGAAGAAAATAAATATAGTTAACAATTTTTCCTTTAAAGAAACAAAAAATCCCTAATTTCTTCTACTTTAAAAATCAAACCTACAATAGTAAATAAAAATGCATTTACTTAACCAGTTTTGAATTTTCTTCTCAAGGGTAATAAGTGGTGTGGAATCATATAAATAAAAATATGAAAAGCTAAATGAATGCCAAGAGAAAGATTGAATAGAAATGTGACAAGAAGGGAGTTTCTTGTCAAAGTCAAGTTAAAATACAGAAATTGTATTAATGATTTGGATAAAGCAGATTTAGCATTAAGAATTGTTGAGTAGTAAAATATGATTAGCTACTTAGTGACACAAAGATGGTTTTAAAGAATGAAGATAAAGCAAATGCACCAAGTGGATGGTGCCGTAGGCCTGGAAGGCAGTGAGTGGGAAGGTACCTGGAAACCTACAGCAGAGGACAGAACCCACACTTGGGATTTAGGCTTCTTTAGAAAGAGGGAATCGACCCTGGGAACATTTTTGCTCTGGAAAATAAATTTGCTGGAGCAATGAATCAAGCTTCTATATGTTGGAGAACATTCCCACGGGTTTTAACTGCAGCTGATTCACAACAATAGTCTGCTAGTACTGGAAAACTCAGCTGAGTGTTGGGGCTTCACTAAATTTCAAAGTCCTGGTTCATCAGGGTTTCTGAGCTTAGAATTACTAGGCCTCGGACATCAACACTATCATTCCCTGCTTATAATATCAAAAAACAGCTTAATCTCTTCTTTCTGCCTGAATTCTAGAGACATGCTCAGTGCTTTCTTTTGACGGAAGTTATTACAGAAATGTTGGCCTAATAGGTGTGTCCCAGTTCTGTAAAAACAGAGGGGAAGAAAGAATTGGCCAAGAACATCAACAAAATCTACAAAAACGTGTATTTGTGTCTGGGTAGGTAGGATTGTAATCTTGTAAATCACAGATTCAAGAAAATGTAAAAGAGTGTTATGAGATTTTACAAAATCAGGTCCATGTTTAAATTTTAAATTTTTCAGGGATAAAGTTCATTATGTTATTTGTTTGACTGGAATCGTGATAGATACATGAAAACCAAAACTGTCTAGGCAAGAAAGATGTTCAGTGTGATTCCAGTGTCAAGGTAGTTTAAGAAAAGCAGGTAGCTTCCCCGAGAGTTTAACAAACATAGTAAGTTATTTTTGGGTCAAATTACGTATATTACAAAACTCTCCTTTTAAAGTGTCAAGTCCTCTGTTTTCCTGCTGTGCTGCAACAAAATAGTTTTCTATTTATAACTGGTATCAGTCCCATCATACATTAATCTAGTCTCCTGTTCTATCAGTAGGTTTATGGATATCACACCCAAAAGGCTAGGAAGAAAGCTCATTTTTATAATTCAGTGATGCCGGTATTGTCTTCCCTGAATGAGATATTAATTTTTTGAAAAGTAGATCCAACTTGGAGATAGAGTTTAAATTCGCCAAGACAATATAAAACAAAGACTGTCTGGACAAAAAGAAATAGCAGTACAAGAAGCCACTCCCTAAATCACTCCTAAGCCTTCTGATACATTTATTCTGACCCGAGGTTGAAAATCAGATACAATAGAGTCTAGTGCAAAGCCTACACTGTGAGTCATAGGATTACTCCCATCCTTCCTGTTGCTCTTGCTAGTAGGTCAGCTGCTTCTCAGAATTGTCACTTGTTAGACTTGTCTAAGTCCATTAATTCACATGATGTGTCAAGTACCATTTTGATATTTTTATGGTATGATTAGTTTCTTAATCAGAATCATTACAGTATTGAATGACAAAGGAATAGAGAAAACATTCTGTAAGACCGGGAGTGTTGATGCTGGCATAATAATTTTTTTATTATGGACAAAGAAGATAAAAGAAATATGCACAATATACATCTATGCTGGTGATGATATAGCTCTGCTTAACACAAGATAGAAAAGGTCATATAATTAATCACAATTCCAGAAAATGATTTCATGTTGTTGTTCCCTGGCTGCAATATATGCTTAATGTAATGAGTCCTTTAGTTATGAGTAGTTGGGTGAATTTTGCCAAAGTGAAATTTCAGTTTCTGAATATAGGCACAAACCATATACCTGTCACAGAGTCACTGTTCAAATAAGCCATTGAGAAAGCAACTTCTTGATAAAATAAAGATGTTACATTTAGTTCATTCTAAGTATATCACATTGCCTACCAGAGTAATAAGAACTCTGCCTACTATGAATGCCTTCTGGTGAGCATCTTTATGAAACACACATCTATTATACTTTTGGTATCTGCCTATTACAGTTGTGTATATAAACATATGTAATTAAAATATAAACCTACACTGTGCCTGTGGACTTCGTAATTACTAACTTAGAAGCGTTAGAACTTATGGTCAGTTTACAGGCATTATGTTTAGTATTTCACTTACTACAAAGGCTAAAGAATAATTCAAGAGCTATTTTTCCCCCAAGAACAGTTACGTGCAGAAAATGGCATAGATTTAAATTAAAATCTTAAAATATTCATAGGGATTCTGACATTGTTATTTGTACGATTTTTTTAAGCTATTCATATTACCAACAACACCTTGAGTACCATTTGATTTGCAGGACCATAGGCTGCAAAGAGCAACTTGCCTTGAAGCCCATCACCATGGGACAATAGGCTCATTGTCATGTCATATGCCTTCTGAAAAATGGCAGAGTGAAATTGTACACTCAGTGTGAGCTGGATGTGGCCTGTGGTTTGTCTCCAATCTTTAATTTCGAGATCTGCTCTTCCTCTCGGGTGTTAATATTGAATGACAGCACCAGAGAATTTCCCCAGAAAATAAGCCAAAATACAGTGAGACTCATTAGTGCTTTTCTCTTTGCTAAGAAATCTCTGTCATATATTTCTGTTTTTTGAAGGTGGTGGAAGAGTTGGCACATAGATTTATTCCCAGTTTTTAAAGAAATTTTCAGAGGTATGTCTATTATATAAATAATTTATTATAAAATGATTAGAAGCTGAAGTTGTGTAAGAAATTTTATTCAAAATGGACCAAAACATTGCTACTATTAGCCAAGGCATTATGGGTTGCACTCAGGTCACTAATCTGCTCAAAATCTATTAACTATGTTTCATAAATTTTAAATTAAAAACTGATGAAAAGTTCAGAGTTAGTACTATTATAAAACAAATATTTGTTGCAAAAATGATTTCAAAGGTAGCTTACGAAAGTATTATGCTGAAAAGTATTAATGTTAAATTCAATGGACAAAAGAAAGGTACTTGGTGTGAGGAGAACCAAGGCGTCAGGAATCCGGGTGTGCACACTTACACTTGACATTCCAAAGGCCTTGAAGCCTCAGATTTTCTAGAGTACTCTTACTGAAGACCAGTATATTTCCATAAGAACTAGATAAAATCAATCTGTTCATATTATTAAAACCACTTAAAAGTAAACACTTTCAATTCCTCTCTATTCTCCTTATTAAATAATCCCTGTGGTCGTTTCTTTTAATCATATATGAGTTGTAGTTTAAGTTCTTTCCAAATTTTATCTTATATGCTTTCCACTTGTTGAGCTTTCAAGAAAAATACAAATTAAAAATTTTATGAGACAGCTTCCATGTCGAGTCATGTCTCATTCCTATAAGCATGACTCCACTGGCATAATGAACGCACGGTCAGTCCCTGGGAAGACCTTTGGCAGACAAGGCTACTCAGTTTTATCTGAATAGGACATTTGGATTCAATAACAAATTTGGTCTCAGTCTCAAAAGGAAAAAGAAATCTATAAAGTCTCAGATATTTTTAATTATAAACTCAAAAATACCATAATTTAGAATATGCTCCTTACCACATGTAATTATAGCTTATTTACATCAGCTATGTACAACACATACATATTTATCTGTGTATATGTATAAACACACTTACTCTTAAATTGTTATTATATTGCACACATACTTTCTATATCACACTCTTTCATTTTGCTTAGAAAATAACTTTTTATCAAGAAGTCACTAAGTCTCAGCTGCTTAAAAGTGATATTCTTGATTAGATCTTTTACAACTTTCCTCTAACAGGGAAAGACTATTACAATCTTAGTATTTTAAACCTATCCTTCAATAATTTGTCTAAATGTTTTATAATCGACAGCTTTGCTAGTCATTTATGGTAGAATTGTATGTAATCTTGCTTGTTATGTAGCATGATTAACTATGTTTTTGTCTGGATTGATGAAAACAACTTTACACCGGTGTATACTTAAATTTTTGTCGGGCTTCCTAACTTACTGAATGTTCCAAAAGTATATTCAGCATAATCTCATTTTCCCCTTTCTATTGTGTTTTGCTGACATACCTGATTTGCTTTGCTACCAAGATGCACATTCTTTCCTATTGCATAACTGTAGCGTTCCCATACAGAGTTGTCGTATTGTTAAGGGGACAGCATTTCTACCCTTTGTGAGTTATTTAGACTCTGAGACCATGTTGAAAAGGAAAGAATTTCAGTCTCACAAACATTTGCTGTGACCCAGTTAGGACGGAGAAAGTTTATGGAATTGTCAGTGAAAACTAATTTTCGCACCCTTCTCAAAGTGACACAGTAGCACTCTTCCTCCAAGAGGGTGAAACACAGTCACACTAAAAAAAAAAAAAAAATGTGTATTGAAAACAGTGAAAAACAGATATTTTTCATAGAAATTTTGTCCAGAAAATTAAAGTAACTAAATATTTATAGTAAATTATATGGGAGAATAAACATCTATGCCTAGTTTTAGTTGACTTTGTAGTGCCTGCTTTCAAACACTCATCAAGTATTTATACCTGCTTCAAAGAAATTAAAAAAAGAAACGTTGTAGCCCTAAGAGGCTCAGAAAATCTCTCAAACCCTGTTTTTATAAATGTCTGTGGGAAGTTTAATCTAAATATTTATATGTGATCTTTAATTAGTCTCCTGTTTACAAATGTACACTGTGAATTCTTTAGCTACAGTAAATTTCACTGCAAGTTATTGAATTATATATGTTTAGGTATTCATTTCAGATAAAGAATGCAGAAAAAAATTCAAGCATGAGATTATCTGTATAAAACTGAATAGCTTTGTTCATTAGCTCTTACCAAAAGAACAAAAGGAAAAAGAAAAAAGAAAAAAATACAAGCAAACAAACAAATCCAGAAAAAAACATGCATACAGGTTAAACTGCTTAAAAAAACAGAGGCTCATTTAAGAAAAGGGTGGACCAACCAAAATTGGCCAACCTGGTGACTTTCAAAATTTTGAAAATTTCTTTGTGAAGTTGAGAGTCTTTGAGAGTGATCCACTCCAACCTGGGAGCTGCTCTCAGATAGCTGATTTTGCTCTACATTTCAGGGTGAGGGTTCTGGGCTACTCCCCACACATCTCACTCTCCTTGAATCCACAGACCAGCACAGGATGCTTTTTTTCCTGGCAATTGCAAAAGCACAGGAGAACATCTAAAACTACTTGGACTGTCCTGAAACTTAGATTTAGAAGAGGCATATTTTCATAAATGAAAACATGCCAGTAATCAAAGTATGCCACATGGCTCAGCCTCACTTGAAAATCTGGGATATTTCCACACCTGTGTGATAACCTTAGCCAGGACTTAACACCAGTATAGAAGTATGCCTCAGTAACCAAAGTCAGGGAAATTTCTATCTGCAGAATGTTAAATTACATGTGACCTCAGACAAGTGAAAAGACTAATTAATCACAAGCACAGCATGCAGTTAATCTGTTATAAAAGTAATGAAACAATTAAATATACATTTGAAATGTTATATAATTATTTGGTTGCTCAAAGTGGAAAATGCTAAGCAAGAGTTTTCAAGACAAATGTAAAAAAAATATGGCATTCAACAAGATGTGTGAAGAGATTTCTAATACACAGGATACTGTGTTATTTAACTGACCGAGAGGACATTTTTATGTCAGCTTGAAATTTTACAAGTTTCCGTCCATGGCAGATTGGCATCCTTACTCAGGGCCTGTGATGAAGCAGCGCATAGCAGAAGAGCTCAGTGAAACAAGCTTACTTACATCATGAACCTGGCGGAAAGAGAGCAGTAGAGGCTGGAATCCTACAACTTCCTTCAAAACCACCCCTTCTTAGTCTACCAGTCAAATGCTCCGCCCCCTTCCGATGACACCACATTGGAGGGAAACTCTTTTAATACACTGACCATTGGTGAATGATCAACTTCCACGCTATAAAGGAAGCAATGGACAAAATAAATATAATTCAACAACTTGGTCAACTCATTATTCCTGAAGACAGAACTTGATTTTGTGCAAATTTCAAACTTTTAGTTTATAAATATGGACATTTAGATTGCTATCACTTTTTCACGAATGAATCTTCAGCACCAGAGTGTCAGACATATATATATATATGTTTAGTTTTAGACACCACACAAGTGTTAAAACTCTCCCTCCCCCAGAAACTTTAATTAGCATCTAATACGGAGACTAGAACTTTTCCAAGGTTAAACAATGTTACCATAGGTCATTGGACTAATCACTACTTTGTTTTTTTTTAGCTCTGAATTGGCATGGAAATGTTTAAGCTGATGCTCTACATCTGCAATTTATTATTTGCCTATCAATCATTCCATAGTTTTTCATTAAAAAGTATCCAAGTGGTTTCTCCTTTTGGCCACAATCTACTTTTCCTTTCTTTTTCTTTTTCTTTTTCTTTTTTTTCTTATTCTTACCGAATGTTCTTCTGTTTTTTATAGCCTGGTTTCGTCAGCGTCCCAAAAGGAAGTACAAGTCTAGACAGATACATACATTCCCAAATGCACTGCGTTTCATCTTAAAATGAATAATCCTCCTTGCAATCATATCAACTTTATTAAACTTGATGTGTTAGATTTAACTTAAATGAACATTTTCTTAAATGGTTTCTGATTTACTACCAAAAAATTAAAATAGTAATATATACAAAAGCAATTTCTAAATTAAAACAGATATACTTTCAAAGATTAAAGTACAAACCAAGGAAGATAGAGCCCAGAATTGTGCGTCATCTATATACAAATAGCATATTAAATCATGTACTTGTTTTGTCTTGAATGCATAAATAGCAGTTGGCTCTTGAACAAGTTTTTCCTTCTGTATATGCATGTGAGTTATAATCAAGATGCTGACCTGAGGTTTAAAAACTACAATCTTTGTCCAAAATGACAGTTATACACAAAGATAAAAATTACTTTTCTTCATCTTTCTTATTTTGTCTAGTAAACACAAAGTTGTTATTTTATGCTTATTACGTTTGCCTCTTGCTCTTTTTATGTTTATAGGAAGACATGACATAATGTGTACAAAATCCTTTTATAAATTGTGAGGGTTTTTTAATGCAAATTGTTGTTTTCAAAAAGCAGAGAAATAGTGACAGATTAAATGGAACCTATCAGCAGAAAAGGAACAAGTTTACCTCAGTGATTTAAATATATGAACACTCAGTTTGTTAGCCATGTTTTTGCCTTCAACCTAAACAGGTTGCACATTCTTGCTCTCAGTGATGAGCACACTTAATCAAAAGTCCCAGCATGAACTCAAATATTTCTGGGTGCTTATAAATTCTGACCTTCCTGTGCTTCAAATATTTTTTTTGAAAGAAAGTTAGTGCCAGAACTGCGTGTGTCAAGTTAAGCCCCCGCTGTGTAATGCAAAGCATAGAATTTGCCCCTAGTGGGGCGGAGTGTTTATTCTATTCACATTACTGGGCTGTCGATGACATTACCGTTAGCCTCAGTGCACAGACTCCTAGTTCTGCAGTAACTACTCCTCACCTCTCCCATGACCACTAGGAACTACACACTAGCTCATAGGCTCCTCAGTAGGCTGTGATATGCATCGGGATGAAAACAATCACAGCAGTTGTCGCACTTTTTCCATTGCATGTCATTTTTAATCTCAGAGTTCTTTCTATTGAAAGGAGATGTAGAATTTTAACCACGCATCAGTAAAGAGAAAATAAGACCAAGCTAGATGATATTCACAGTGCATGTGTTCTGTGAAAAGAAGGCTTATTATGTGCCACAGAATTAATTCAGATTAAAGAACTAACATTAAATCCAATTTGTAAGTTTGTATTTGAGGTGACATGGCAGTAATTTGCTGTCCATTTTAAGTTTACACATTTCTATGAGCTCACTGAGAAGTTATTACTCATTGTTCAACACACAAATTGCTTTACTGCCAAAAATACCAAAAGCAATGGTGATGTCAGCAACTTGTCATTCTATTGCAGATTAATATCTCCAAGCGAATGGTAGATCGACCTAACAGAAGCAATTAAGACAGATCTTCCTAGAAGACATGCATTGTTAACTCCAATGGATGCGTGTAACACAGCAGTGAATTTGATGTGTTTGTTTACTGGTTATTTTATGTAATTATTTACCTACAACAGCATAATGCTGTCTTTAATTCTGGAAATAGCAATACAAAATCAGTTTATGTAGAGGAATGGGCTTTTTCTTTATTCTCTAAGATTGTGCTGTACAGTTCTAGTCAAAGTGGTTAAAAGGAGACCCATTGAATAAACAAAAAGGAAACAGTTTCAAGAAGAGAAGAGGCAGAGTGCAACCGAAAAGCATCAGAAGAAGAAAGGTATAAATTATTGTGAAGAAGAGCCCCTAAGGACCTCTCTGCTCTTCTATGTGCCTTCATAATATTGTATATTGTCATTCTCAAAGTTATGATACGATAAATGCCATGCAAGTCTCTGCTCAATGTCCCCTCTCTTATCTGAAAGTAGAGACCCCAGAGACATGCCTACTATCTCCAGCTTCTAGAGGTATACACTGAATGTATGAATTATGAGATTAAAACTGACAGCTGGATGAGTGGCTCAGCGGTTAAAATGCTTGTCTAGCAAGTGCTAAGTCAAGAGCTAAGTAACTGAGTTTGATTCCCCAGCACCACATAAGCCAAGCATGGTGACACACGCCTATAATCTCAACACTAGGGCGGCTGAGACAGGAGGATTGTGGTGAGTCCAAGGCCAGCCTGGGCTCCCTAGTGAGGTCAGGATGAGCCTGGATTACAGAGCAAGACGCTGTCTCAAAAAAAAAAAAAAAAAAAAAAAGTGGAGGACAGATAAACAACTGACACCTTCACATATTCTTTCAAAAAAATCTATTTTCTGCTAAGACCTTCCTTGTAAACATACTTGGTTCAATAAAACCTTTTTCCTTCTACCCAAAATTCAGGAGTGGAATAGATAGTATTAACATGCACATTTTTAAAAACCTTCCTTCTCTCTCTTCTCTTCTCTTCTCTTCTCTTCTCTTTTCTTCTCTTCTCTTCTCTTCTCTTCTCTTCTCTTCTCTTCTCTTCTCTTCCCTTCTCTTCTCTCTCTCTCTGTCTCTCTCTCTCTATTTTTCTCTCTCTCTAATTATTTCTGTTATTAACATCACCAACTAGAACAAAAAAATTGTATATTGGGTAGATGTTTAAAGATGCCTTTATCCGTGTTTTCGTTTACATTTCTATGGGTTGGTCCATTCATTCTTAACAAAATCTTGCCCCCAGTGGCTATGAAGTAGGTCTCGTCGCTGCTCTGTGTAGATGATGGCGAAGCGATTCGAATAACATTTTGGACTAGTTACTAAGTGAATGAAATACACTCATGATCAATCATATACAGTCATGATCGTGGTGGGACTTACTGGTTCCAGTTTTCAATTATGAGCAAGTAGTTGGTTAAGACTCTAATACTTTTACATGTTTAATTTACTTTCTGTGCTGATGTATCAGATAGCTTCTTTTCTATTTTCACAAGCTATTAAGGCATTTGATTGACTTTGTCAAGAGTTCTTTAATTCAAAGATTCTCAGCGCCACACATAAAGCCACAAGCATTGCAGTCATCTTCTGTATCTCATATTTCAAACTCTATTTCCTGATTTACTTATTAACTTACTATTTATTGTTTAATTTTGGGACAGAGACTTCCTCAGTAGTCCAGGCTGGTCCTGAACTCACTATGTAGCCTAGGTTGGCCTCAAACTCATGCCAATCTTGCCCTTCCTCATGAGGGCTGGAATTATAGGTATGAGCCACCATGCCAAGCTTCGGTAGTGCTGTAGAATTGAACTTAAGGCCTTTCTTTTGCTAGACAATCACTTTAAATGCTGAGTTATTTCTCTAGTACCTGGTGATTTTTAGCAGTTTGTCATGTTCATCCTAATGTGTGTGTCCACGTAAATTTTAGATATTATCTAGCATGCTTGCATTATCTGATACTTCTTTTTTATTTATTTTAATTTCTATTATCTGGTACTTAATGGAGGGCTATATAGTTGAATTTAATTGTTTAACCCAATTAAACTAAATTGTTCTAAAAATACTTTAAAGTATAACCACATATATTATCTATTTTGTTAGTTTTGATGAGTGTTATTAATTCTAATACTGATCCAAACTTCATCAAATACAATAATTTTAAAAATGAAAGTTTTAGTTTGTGTGAACAATAGAACTATTGTTTTAAATAGAGAAAAACACCTTAAACTTTGTTAAATATGAACACATCAGAGTTAAATTCTATGTTCAAAGATGTCATTTGTCAAAGGTAAATAACATGTAATTTTTCCCCATTTTATTGTTATGTATAATCACAAATTTTAAGGTTTGCAATGCTGTTTAGGATTTTGTGCACATACGTATCTTGTCAAGGTGACAAGGACTTTCCCACTCTCCTTTTGTCCCTCCCTCTACCCACCCCTCCCTTTCTCCCCTCCCCTTCTTCCCTCCCCAGCCCTCCCTCCCTCCCCACCCTACCCCCCTGTTTCATTTTGTTTTTGTTTTGTTTTGTTTTGAGTTCTGTAAGAGTTGTGCTCATATCAAAGAGACAACTCAATGTTTCACCTTCTGCTTCTGACTAACTTCATTAAGCATAATGTTCTCAAGTTTCTTCCATTTGTCTGCATAGTTTGGGAAATATATTTCTTTTTCTTGAATGCAGTTTTTATTGTTTTATTTTTAATTTTTTATGCTTTAAACAAAATCTCCATAGTCCAGACTGGTCCCAAACTCATGATGTAGTTCAGGTTGGCCTGGAACTCACAGCAGTCCTCTTTCATCAACCTCTCAGGTGCAAGAAACAATTCTTCGTGAACTATCTTCCCAGTCTAAAGAGGAGTAGTTAGAAAATAACAAAGCATTTCATTTCCACTTGATTTATTATCTTTTTGGGTTCTGTACTTACACTAATGTGTTGCACAGTATTTGGCTCCAAGTAGAGAGCTTTGTTTTCCCACCACTGATTGCTCATACATGAGGAGACTTGCTTTAATTCCACATCTTTATCTTCGTATCCATCAACAGTGAATTGCTTAAATGTTTTTAAGATGTTCATTCATTATAACACATTAGACCCAGTCCACTTCACACTCATAGTAATCCCACTCTATTTATTACTGTCACTTCAGGCAATATGCAATAAATGTGTTGACCTGGAAAAAGACGTGCCCAAAGACACAGCGTGGTATGTCTGGTACAAATGGAAGGACCTAGGACGTCCGAGTGCATGAACTTTGCCTGATGTTTTCTTTTCATTTTACCCCCTGATGCTCAAGTCTCAGATCTAGTAAAATATTTAGAATCATATGGCAACAAAATTGATGTCACTTGAGGGGAGAGATTTCCTGAAGTCCTACTAGTAGTTTGAATATCTGCGCGTCGCCCGGTGGTGTGGATGCTTGCCAGCCCTGAAGCGTTCTCTTCCACAGACATAGTAACTGTATTCTGTCTTTGAACCTATATCTTTGGGTGCAGCCCTTAATTAACACATCTGAGATCCTAGTTTCTTTCAATTTGAACTTTCAGTGTGTAGAAAAAGGAACTAATTACCCTAGGTAAAGGATGTTATTTTAAGGCTAATAGGGTTTAATAGAATGCTTTATAACCAAAATCAATCATAATAAAGCATAACCTAGATGCCTGGCATGAATACTGTAATTTAAAGGGCAATTGGCAGATAATCAACGGTAATATTTTTACACAAATGATGGGTTTGTAAAGCTAAACAGCATGCAAATATATATTTAATGTTCAATTTATTTATAAAGTAAAAAATTCAAATTTAATTTTAAAATGCAGAAAATTATCTAGAAAAAACAAGATGAATTCCATACTCATTTTATTTTTAAATGTCATTTTTTTCTTCAGCATTACTCTAACCAGTTTAAACTTTCACTTTTACAAGTCTAACTTTATCATTTCAAGAAGTTACAGTATATCTTTAGGTGGTTTGCTCACTAATATTCTTTTGTCTATTATATTAACATACTTAATTTGGGCTTGTACTGGGTTAGACATGATCATTCAAGTTTCGTGCTGTACTACACACATGGTGGGAAAATTACTATCTCCTTGAAACTTACTTTGAGGAAAATAGTTTCTTCCTTATCTTCACATGAGTAATATCACTTTAGCCATTTTTTTCTAAAACTCTAACTTATAAATGTTGTGCCATATCTATAATGATTTTTTTTTTATTTTGAAAAATTGGATTATTGGTAATTATCCTATGTGAAAAACAAAATAGCTAAAAATTGTATTAATTGTTAAACTTTTCATCATCCCAGTCTCTAAGATGCAAATCTAAGGGTCCCCGTGAACTGAAATCATAGTATTTGCACGGCTATCTTGCTGTAGAGTTTCTGGAAGAACATTTATTTCTTTGCATTTTCTGTCCTCAGAAATAAAAAAAAAAAGTTCTGTTTCAAAATAAACTTAATCTTTTTATTTTCAAGTTAACTGATTATTAACATAGTTTCTTCTTCCATCTTAATTTTATTCATTCCCCGAATTGAGCATACTCACCAGAGGTGAGGATTAGGAAATGCATCTCTTGTTGGACACTATTGGGACTATCATAATTTATTTGTGAAAGACAGAAATATTTTCCTGTAATGATAGAACATTAATACACTGACAATGACACAACACTGATACAGTGAAATATAATAATGAAAGTATATATATAATACATTCTTATTTGAAAACATAACAAAAATACCTTAACTTTTCAACTTCAAGTAAAAGCAGGTAGAAAACATTTAACAAATTGTAAATAAATAACTGTGATGGGTAATTGAAGTATCTAAAAATTTAGAAATCTTTTATGCTTAAAATATTTATAGAAATTAATTTATAAATCAATAAGATCATTAAAAATAAAAAACAATATGAATATTTGTAAACAAAAAATTAAAATGAATCATTGATAAGGAAAGATTGAATCTTGTTAGATGGCTGTGCAAAAGGAAAAGAGGGATGTCTGAGAGCAAATATCTGAGATGTAGATTAAAATCCAGCAAAGCCAGTGCTGAACTAAAAAGCAATTAAAAAAAAGACAAGAGTGAGAATATGTGAAAATGCTTAGCTATTTAAAGGAAAGCTCGGTCTTTTAAAAAAAAGTATTTCAAAGAATTCTAATCTAAATTTCAAATTATACACATCATGAATTTTAGCATTTCAAGTATACAGAATAATATTAAAGCTATAAGGGAGATTAAGAACAGGAATAAATCACCAACATGAAATAGTTTGACATCTATTTTTCAATGGCAGAAATGGAAGAAATAAAAGAAATGGTTTCAATAAAATAGTTATTTTTAATGTACTTATTTATATTTTCTTTTAATGTAGTAATCACCAAGAATCACATTTTCAGATTTAAGGTGATTGAGTCTCTACTAGTTGTACTCACTCAGAGGCTATGACCCTGCAAAGATACAATTTACTTAATGTAGATTGAAAGAAATAAGAAAACAATGAAATGAAAAAACAACATAATTTAGAAAGTGAAAATAGTTTAAAAATGTTCTGGGAGGCTGAAGGAGGAGGATCACAAATTTTAACCACGCCTGGACAACTAGGGATTCAGGAAAACCCTGTTTTTAAGTCGATCAACCAATCAATCAATAGAATGGCTGGAACTAGACCTCAATATAGAATCTTCGGGATCTTTCCGAGTACTACCAGAAAAAGAAAACAGACAACTGCAATTTATAAGTTTGTAGTTGAAAACGTAAAAAAATAGAAGAAAAAAGTAAAAATTGTTTGATCTCCAAGCACTAAAATTACAATTTATGCCAACAAAATTTTGGATATGGTGAGAGCTTGATATTATATCATTGTGATGATAATTAGGATATATACCTGTCTACAGATGAAAGTGTCAATATATTATGAAATATTTTAGAAAATCAATTAAAATATAGAAGTAGAATATTCGATGTTGATATTACAGAGAGAAAACTCTATTGTCTTCAGTTACAAAATGGATTAGGAAATAGTAAAAATTAGTGGCATTCCTGCAATGATTGGATCCCTAAATATTTATGCTGTGAAGTCTGGTCTCCGTTATAGCTTGGTTGGAAATTGATGGAATCTCTTTGAAATGGAGCTTAGTGGGAGGACCTCATGACATTGAAGTTGTGTTAGTTTTCTATTTTTATGGGGAAAAAAATACCTGCAACAATCAACCTAAAAGGAAAAAAAGAAACTCCACCGTGCATCATTTTGGACACTGCAGCTGATGGTCACGTGTTTCACTGCTTTTGTTAAGGAAAAACATCATGGTGGAAAATGCACAGCTGAGAAAGCCACTCACTTCAATGTGACCAAGAAGCAAAGAGAAAAACAGGAAAAAAGCCACACGAACAAGGGTACGAATGGCACCTTTCAATGGCATGACCCCCCCACCCCCACCCCAACCTAATTTCTTTTCAGGCATGTCTACCTCTTAAATTAAAATGTCACCAACTTCCTTCAGCATCACTTGATAGGAACTGAGCTTTTAATCCAAAGTTTTTTTGAGTCATAGTCAAGATTGAAATGATAGCGGGGGCTGTGGAATAGCAGGAGATGGCAGGTCACCTATCAGCCACAGGGGACTCCAAGGGGATCGTGGGAGGTGAGACATCCAGTTGAAGAAAAGCATATGGAGTCAACATCAGTTTAGGTTTCCAAGCTGGAGCCCAGAACTCACAGCAATCTTCTTGCCTTGGCCTCCCGAGTGCTGAAATTACAAGCGTGTGCTCAGTTTATATGGTGCTGGGGAATTGAACTCAGGGCCTTGAGTTTGGTAGACAAGTGCTCTCACCATTGTCCTATTCTGCCAGCCCCCAAGATGGGGGCTGTATTGGTACACACACCTGCCTACATACTGCAGTTGAGGCTTGCTGAGCACGAACAGAAGAGGATGATGAGCTATTGCGCTATTGATCTCACTATCATGTGCTTGCTTCTGGGCTCATCACTCTTTGATGAACCAGCTGCTGGCTGTGCTGTCAAGGTGGCCATGCTGTTACGGACACTGAGCTTGATGTTGTGCACTGGAGATTGAATCATGCACTGGAGTAGCCTCTAGATTCCTCCGTATTGGGGAAGAGGCCAGCCTTTCCCCTACAACGCTGGTACCCCTTTGCTTCTCAGCGTCGTTCTCTATCTCTGACCCTGGTTCTAGCTCCTGTGATTTTGACCCTGGCCCCCTGACATGCATTCTCTCATCAGAGCCTGCCTTGTCAAAGACTCAAAACAATGGACCAATTAACCATGGACCGAAACCTCCAGAACTGTATGCCAAAATGAATCCATTTTTTTCTTAGAAAGTGATTGTCTTAGGTATTAGTTACAGTGATAGAGATCTAACACAATACTTTATCATAAATAAAGTTAATGAAATAAAGTTAATGAAATAACTAAAAGTAATAAAATAATTTAAGTAAAATTACTGTTATTAACATCAAGGTTAATTTTTATGATAAGAACAAGGTAGATATCTAAGTTCCCCTTTTACACATAGTATTTCTGTCAGCTTTTCTCACAAAACAGTTCTGAGAGCAAATATTAGGATAATTATTTTTCATGTGAGGCATATTCTCCAGCTCTGAGATGACACCAAGTCCAATTCTGATACTAATTGCCCACAGTTAGTGCAGACACTGTTGACTGTAGACACAGTCCTGCAAGATTGCCCTTCATCTTTAACCCCAGTCTCAAGTACTGGATGATACAATCATCTAAAATGGCTACAAATTAAGTGGTACTACCATCCTCTGCTCTGATTTATTCATCTGCTAAAATGGTTCACAGAATCCAGGAAGACACCTTACCTATATTTATAATTAATTATAGCAAATATGATTAAAGAGTACAAGTGAACAACCTAATACTGTCTGTGAAGATAGACTGTACCCCTTCCAGCATATGGGTACAATTTTACCTAAAGGTTTCAGAGTTTGTCATGAAGGCTTCATTGCAAAATTGTGGTAGTAAAAAAAAAAAAATAGCTTCAATTGTAAATGCGTAGTTATAAAAAGAAACTAAACTTGAATCTTCAACAGACCCTTCTGTTGGAATTAAAACTTGTTATCAACACGTGGTCTTTTGGCTGATCAGGTATGATCATGAATCTATCCAAAAAAAACATAATTGAAATATAAATAGACGTGATTTACTAAATTATTGAATATTATCTGTCAACTCCATATCCAATCTCCCTTTTCCCTCTGGAGGTCAATTCATGTGGCTAAAGTTTTCAGTCTGGTTGATGATTCTGGCCATTAGCTATCACCCTAAAGCTACCTAGGAGCCCATCAAAGCTACCACATTAGCATAGAATCAATTATGGTTTAAAGGTATTTATATTATGAATCGCTAAAGAAGTATCTACTCATTGCCTTCACAAGTGTTTATGGAAGTCTGTGTCTAGAGCAATAGGCAAAGATAAATAATATATTTTTAAATATAAATTTTCTAAATAAATTATTAAATTAACTTGTGAATTATTAAATTTAATTTTTATCTTGTTAATTGTTAAATTATTTTTTGTTGGTTTTTGTTGGATCCCCAATTAAAGATGAAGGATTGTATAGAATGATATTTGTTATTTTTTCCATTTAATTTTTGATTTTCCATATACTATTTCAGTACTTTGCATGTTTCTCAAGGTTGTAGAGTGATTGAAGGGTAAATATTATTGTATTAGTTTTTTTTTTAATTGCTGGGACAGAATATCCAATCTAAAATTTAGAGAAGAAATATTTATTTTAGATCACATTTTCAGAAGGTCTCAGTTCATTCTCAAGCATCCTACCATGCTGGAAGCACAAGTAGAGGCAAAGCCAGAGAGAATCTATTCACAGCATCCTTCGAGGTCGCGTCCCAGTGACCTGCATCTTCTTGGTCAAGCCACAATGTTCTGGCCCTTCTTATCAGGCCTGTCAGACCCCCACATCTTGAAAGAACTTGGTTCCATAGGTATTTCACAATATCCAGATGCATGAGGCTTTGGGGGGACATTCCAGATCCAGCTCACAAAAATTATAAGTCCTCCAACTTTGCGCCCCCTGTCCAGGATGGTCTTTGCTACACTAAACCTTTTGCATTTACATCTACATTTTGAGATCTGTAGTGTGTGTGTGTGTGTGTGTGTGTGTGTGTGTGTGTGTGTGTGTGTATTAAAAACTTCAACAACTTTGAGGAGTTAGAATTGGTTTGAATCTGTAAATCAATTTGGTGAGAATTTGCTTTTTAACATTAAGCAGGTGGTTTTCATTTCATTACAGTCTTATAATTATTTAATGTATTCAGTATGGTTTTCTTGTATTTTTGAGCATATTCTTAACAGCTGCTTTAAAGTTCTTGCCTGCGAATGTTAAGATACACTTTATATCAGTGTCATTTTCTCTGACAATTTTCCCTTATTAGAGGTCTCATTTTCCCACATTTACTAATATAGTCTTTGTTCTGAGAACTAATTAGGAATGTACATATGAATGAAAAGGTATAATCTGTTGAAAGAAAAAAAGGTAGACTGATGAACTGTAGCATATGTATGCTCTGCGTTAGAATTAAGGACAAAGTGCTGCTGAAATATAGAAAAATAAATATGATCTTGAACAAGTATGAAGAATTTTTCATTTGCAATTCAATGATGTTAGGCATGGTATTTCCAAGAAATACAATATATGCCGCTCTTTTAAATAAGAGCCATAAAAAGTTGATAACATAAATATTGGCAATTAATATTCTAGTCTCAGTAAATCTCAGGAATTGGTAAGTGTTTTAAAAAGCAACCTGTGAACTAGGTGCCCTCATTGCAAGTTATATGTTTTTATTTTCTTCTGTGCCTGAAATTGAACCCAGAGCCTTCTGACTGACATAGCCTAAAAAAGAAATTTCCCTAGCCTTATTTTATTGTGTTTTATTTTGAGCTAGGCTCTATCTAAGTTGCTACATTGCCAGTCTGAGCTTAAACTTGTGATCCTCCTGCTTCATCTTCTTAGAGTGCTAGAATTATTGGTGGTTGCTGTCACATTCTGTTTGGAGGTGAAGACTTAAAAATTAAATATATTAAATGACTTTTTCAGGATGAAAAATTAAAGAAAAAATCTATTTTTTCTAAAATAAGATATATGTGCTAATCTGGTAAGTTAAATTAGTCTCTCTAGATAATAAAATGTCTTGTTTAGTTTTCAGCCTACTTTTTATGAGTGCTGCAAATTACAGATACGCATCAAAATAAAATCTCTTATAAATCAATTTACGGTTGATTGAAAATTAATTAATCATCTAAAACAGTTAAATATAATAAGGTGCAACCCAGATGCAGCAAAATATATAAAATGTTATCTTAATTTAGTTCAAAATGTTAATTTAATTAGATGTCTGGGACTACATTATTATACATTTATGTTTTTACAGTGTTTCACATTGAGATAAGAAGAAACTATAAGTAATGGCTGAATATTATTGAAAGTCTATTTGCATCTCTCAGGCTATACAATACAGTAGAATCAATATAAACATTTCTCTACCACATGATTTTAATTTTTAACAAAAAGTCAGGAAATCTACAAGTAACTGATAAATGAGTGATTTTCAAATTAGAGACGATTTCAATAATTGATTTGTCAAATGCAGGGGAGATAAACAAATAGAAATTTTCCACTTTTCCCTTTGAAGAAAGACACTCCACTGATCATGATAATAATAATAGATGAAATGATTTTTTAGTAATAATCTATTATGTTTAGCAAAGAAGTACTTATTGTAATATACATCACTTGATAGCATATAATTTTATAGTAGTTTTAAGATTCATGTCCAAAAGTTAAATTCACATTGTCAAATAGACTAATACTATTATGTATATATGTTAAGGTTAAAACAAATATCTGAAGAAATTATTGATAGTACATATATCAGGGCTCAAGCTTTCTGACTGTAAATTCATCTTACAGTCAAACAAAACTGTATTTCTCTGAATGGCAATCAAAAAATTTCAAAGATTATTAAAAAATTATTTGTAGACTTTTGTGACAAATTTGGCAGGTTCTTTTCTGTCAATATAAGAAGTATAATCTGTATGATGACAATAATATTTTCAGTACAGTAAAATATGAAAATGAATGATAAATCTATTTAAATCCACAAATATATCTGTACTTGATCGTTTCTGATGCTCTGTCTTGGACATACAAATTGTTTCTACAGTTCCATACACATGAATTTAATAGCTCTATTTACCTATAATAAGTAGGCTAACATACAATTTTGCTGATAATCATTTTTAAATTTATTAATGATGCAAAATTATTAAATGCTATTGTTTAATCAAGTAGTAGCTTTTGAGTTTGTATTTGTGACATGCAATATTATTATGCCTAATTTAACAAGCAGCTGTGAGATTTAGTGGGGAAAATGATTTGGGTACAGTGATTTGCATATGAGGTTACGAACAAGTTTTATGCTGTCTCCTTAATTTTTCTTCCAGTGTATCCTCTCCAATGAGGATAAGCACCTCTGATTTGTGGATACTGGCAAAACTTCCAAAAACAATTTTCTGGAGCTAGGAATTTGCCCTTAGACCTTCAACTTTTCACACCCATGCTGTGATCTTCAGGGCTTACTCAAGGACTCACAGATTGTCCTATCAAATTTAAAATTTATTTATAAAAATACAGGAGGTAGATAAAAAGCCCATCTCTGTGAAGAAGACAGATCCACTTCCTGTGCCAGAATGTTAAAGAAAAGTTAATTTCCCATCCGTGATTTGCTGCGCCCCAACAGACAAACACCCAGCTAAATTTGTTCATTATAGTATGATGTTAATTTCCTTTTTATATTTTACATCCTTATTTCACTTCAGAATTTATTTTCTCATTTCTCCTTTTTCTTGTTTTATTTTTCATTAAAGACCTTAATAAAAGTCATTACATTGGCAAACACTTGAAAATATCCTACATTCTATTTTAGACAATGGAAACAAAAGTCAAATATCTTGAAACTGGCCTGTAAAGTATGAAAAAATATACCAAATGTAACCTCACTTTCTTATTCTTTGATCAGTCTATGCCACCTGTACTTAGTGTCCTATGACACTGAAGACATCCAAACACTTCAAAATGTCACATGTGCACAAACGTCATCTATATGAATATCACATGTGAAAACTTCATAACACTTCTATGGAATAGGCAAACAGGAGGAATTAGAACTAGTGTTGCAAAGCCCAATAGGGTGAAGGTAGGCTTCAATAACATATGAAATATCTCCTAGTTAAATTTGAATAAACCCAAAACAAATAAAGATGAGACAAATATAATTATCCTGAATTGATTATATAAAATGTTTATATAATCTATATATCTGTCTCATTTTCTTACTGTACCAAGTGAAAATCAGTCATTACAAAACATTCAGAAAGGATTAGAAAATAACTCTTTAGGTGATGAGATTACTTAGTGAATTTCTTAGCAGTGCTCTAGAAAGGCAAGTCATTTCACAATTTGATAAAATGTTTCCACCAAAAATATCATACTCAAGTTGTTCAAAGTGCAATTATATCTATCTATCTATCTATCTATCTATCTATCTATCTATCTATATGTTGTGAATTCAGGAGTGCCCTGGACTACAGAGTAAATCCCTAACACAAACTCAAAAAAGTATATATATATAATATTTTTATATATTTTTTCACATATATCAGAAGTTTGAAAGGTTGACTGAAATATTGAGAAATCTCACATTTTCCAATATTAGGGTTACTTTTGTTAGGTTTTGATTTTGATTCATGGCGCTCAATGGCTATGTGTTTTTGCATGATTTGAATGAAATAGGGGTTACTGGGACAACTTTTAACTCTTACCAGACTTCTAAAAGAAATGATAATCATAAAGAGTTGTTACATTTTCCCAAACTTTTTCTTTTTTCTTTTTCATTTTACCTCTGTTTCGATACAAATATGTGGCACAACAAACACAACATTACAATTGCTAAAATAAAAGAATCTTCCTCTCAGCTCTCTATATTTCCATGAGATACCTCTTCTATCTATAATTGACATTCACTTTATGTATTTTGAAAGCATTTCTTGTCTTTTTGTGTTTTCTTATGGTCTCTTCCTTTTCCTTGGGATTTGTAAAATACCAGACTCTTTTGTTCTCATTTCTTTTTCTGTTTCTTCCCGAGAAGCGTGGATCATTTCACTGCTAAAAATAGAGCAGCATTTTAACATATATAATCACTGTGTGTTCAACAGAGAGGGTTAGCTAGTAATCTGATGATAAAAAGATAAAAGCATAACAGAAAATTAAAATGAGACTACCGGTTTCAGCTCCTATCATCCTAGTCTTGCAAACCAGTGAAATTTCTTCTACTATCCAGACACCTTGAGTGACTTAGAAATAAAAATTTCACTGATGTAGAGGAAAATGTACAACTTTTAAGGCAAGAAACTATATGAACTTTAAGGCATTATTTGATGCTGGTGACATTTCACAAATATAAATCTTATCTGTAGTTTTATAATAACATAATATCCCCAGTTTTGCTGATATTTTTTCTGATATTGTAACATGTTATAGTATATCATCTTTTTAATCCTGCAGATTTTTCATTATTTTGGAATTATCATTTGAATAACTAGTTCATTTAAATCTATATTATATGCCAATCTTTAACTACAAAATGTCGATTTGGGCAAAATTATATACGTATGCCTAATTTATTAGTTTTATATAAATATATTTTACTCATTATATTCGTTTGATGTGTCCATTATGTATAGTTTATTAATTATATATTGTTAATTATATGTATATATATACTGTAAAATAAACTCATAATTTGATAACCAAATCAGTTTTAGAAACTAAACACTATGTCTCTGCATTACTGATAAACCCCTGAAAAATTCTCTTCTTTGCATATCTCTAACACAAACACAGAGTAATCTGTAGCATTACTCATAAGATTTAGTCTCTGGCTTCACATTTATAATTGTAAGTGAAGAAATTTGCTTCAGTTAAGTATTAAACTTCACAATGGAAACACACATTTTTAGTCAACCTTAAGTTTTAGAAAATATAATGTTTTAAGAGTTGCTCATTGGTTTCCCTTTAATCTCCCTCAGCATATGAAAGGTAATGTCTACACTTAAGGACAGACTTCTGAAAAAGGAAGCCTTGAAGCATTATTTTTTATTATTTCACTGTGGTATTTCTGCTCGAAATTTTCAAGTTTATATCAATTAACAGTATAGTTATCAGTCATCCTTCATCTCTCCAGGGTCCCCAACAACTTCATCTCTCCTAATTTATGGACAATCTTATATGCACTGCGTTACGCAGGAGTAAGAGTGGTACTGCCTCTTTTTCCAGTTTTCACATTTTGATGACATTTCAAAAAAGCTTATGCAGATAGCACACAATATGAGAAACTGATCAGAATGAATATCCAATGATGTCATAGCACTTCCCAGGTGTGATGTGCAGATGCTTTCCTCATATTTTTAAGCCTAAATATCATATGAAGAAAGGCATTGTCAGGCAGTTTCACATGCATAGGTGGTAAACGATGCTATGAGGCCTCAAAAGCTTTCCACAGCCTCTGCAGTTCTACTAGGGGATGCTACCAAGTAAGCATGTTCTTTCCAGGACCTGGGGACACCCCAGCTGTGAGCAAATAGAAAACTTAGGATCTGAGTTTCAATAACAGTCTCCCTGATTTCACAAGTACAAAAATACACATCATCTCCAAAGAAAACTACTGCATATGGGTTTCATCTAGTCTGTGCCTCGGAGCATCCAAGGTCAGTACATTAATTCCAGGAATCACTGGATTTCACTTGAAGGTGTACCTTCAGAAGGAACAGACATTAAAAACAAACAAGTTTTGGTTCCACTCAATAAAAATAAAATAAAATCAGATTTAATGATTAAATTAAAAACCCTCCACTTGATTTTCAGGGAACAAATGAGATTAGTAATTTGACTTACTGCTAAAGATATGCAATTACTTGATTTATAAATGCTACTGACTTTACATTTAGGGGAACAAATCTAATGTAAGTGTGATGCCTCAATTCAGCTGCCAACATTTTTAATATCTTGATCTCTTTTTTCTAATATTTTTGTCCAATTGTCTGGTAGTAAATATGAAATCCAGTTAGCTAATGTTCTGCAGTTAGTTAACCAAAGGATGGGTAAGTTAGACCCACTGTCTAATTCTAGTACATTACATTGAGTATGACCAGTCCTTATAAAAAAAAAAGCTTATCCATTGTGTGTGTGTGTGTGTGTGTGTGTGTGTGTGTATAGAAATAAATATACTCAGACATACATGGAGATAAAGAGAAGAGACAGATAAGAAAATGCAAATCTAAGGCAATGGGTGGCCTATGAACTCTTAAATATATGCTGCCTGGATTTTTAAAAACATTACTTCTTTATAGTTTTTCCTAGAAAAGTATGGTCTTGGGCATTTTCTGCAAATTTTAAACTAGTTATCTCTTATGATCAATGCCCATTCTTCTACTTTGACCATTAATGGAATATAGCTGCACATGCATCGCTCCTGCAGCCTGCTTGCCAGGGCTACAGACTCCACTTTCACACATATGTGTACCCTTTCAGACATATTAGTTTTGATTCTTCAAAAGAACTGTAAAGTATTTAAGGTATAAGAAAGTATCCCAGGAAAGCAAATGGCACAGTTTTTTTGTGCTATGTTGTTATGTGTTGTCTTTTAAATATATTCAATCTATATGTAATTTACTTAGGAGCTAATGTCATTGTTCTTTCAAACCCAAAGGCAATGACAATACTAAATATAATTCAAAAAATGTTACATCTGCCATCTCTCTATTCTTGGATAAGACATTTAGTACAATAGGATATTTACAATGAAAATATCAAATCAAAGTTTTACCTCTGCAAAACATATTTTTGTTATATCACTAGAGATTAGATATGAAATTGATGCTAGATAAATCATCTCTATTAATTCTCATTCCCTCTCAATAATTTATGTTTCATTAAATTAATGATTTTTTTTCTTTTTTTTTCCTACTGGGGATTGAATTCAGGTCTGGAAAATTCTAAATATACCTTCAATGACTAAGTTACCCCTACTAACCTGATCTTTATCCTGTACTTCAGGCTGATCTGCACCTTCTTTTATTAGGATAAGGTTAAAATAAAATCCTAACTTATTTAAATTTTCTTCACTCAAGAGGTCAAAAGCACACTAACAGACTCGAAATAACTTTTCCTAAACACTTAAATATTTTCTTTTAAATATTTAAAGCAGCATAAACGTTAATTGTTAAGAGTAAAGATCCTGATGCTATGCAAACTAATGCCAAATCCTGGTTCAACTTCTTAGTACTTGTAAAAATTGGGTATTATTTGACCTTCTCTGCATTAGAATTTTTCTACATTTTTAGAATATAAACATTGCTGCATCACAAGGTGATCATGAGGATAATATAAATTGTTACTTTATAATCTTTTAAACAGCGCTTGTCAGAAGTAAAAAGCACACTAGTTGAGAATGCCGTCTCCAAAACTAAGATTTAAGCAGCACTTTTGGAAGAACGCAAAACCCATAAAAGACAAAGAAATTACCAGTTGGCATAGACAAAAAGGTGGGTTAAATGATCCTACTGTGACACCTACTCCAGTGACTGTTAAATTAATTAATTAGGGCTTAAACACACACGGTCTCCCCTTTCCAGGATACTATTTTCCAAGCTGCATTATTTCTCTTTTATGGAACTTGAGCAGAAGTGAGATAAATGTTTATATATTTCTGATGATCTAGTATTTGTGGTGTTGAATGTTTGAAACAAGCCCTGTCATGATTTGGATCTGCGGTGTGCCCCAAAAGCCTCGTGTTCCTATGTTACTGTGTAGTGTTGGGAGGTGGGGCCTCACTGGAAGCAGCGGATGCTTGGGACTTGACTTGGAGGGCCTATGCTGGTTCCAGCATTCTTCCCAGTCTCTCTCTGCTACAACTTGCTGTGAGGATCTCTGTCTCCAGCTCTGTCTCCAGCTGCAGCCCCACCATGTGATTCCATCATTTTCCAGCCGCCCACCCACGAACGGACTGAGACGTTTTGAACTGTAAGCTACAATAAATCTTCTCTCCTTAGGTTGTGGATATTGAGTTTTGAGTCGCAGAGATGAAAAAGTAACTAAGACAAACCCCTTTTTATTATTGGACATAACTTAATAGTACAAATATTAATAGATGAAATGATATGAAATGATATTCCTTGAGTTGTTTATTGAAAATATGAGCTATGTAGTGTGGGAAAAGGAGTAAGCATTGGTTTAAGAATCAGAACATACAATTATATGACCTTATTATGCAGATAGAAATAGCTACGTGTCTTAGACAAGCCGCTTGACCTGGACAGTTAATCAATTCTTAATTATAAAATAAGTCTCTGATGTGGCTGCAGTATGAATGACGTTAACATCAGTGAGAAGAAAGGGGGGTGGGAGGGCTCACGGAGATCTTGCTACAGCAAAGCCAGAAAATAGATATAAGGAAAGTGACATATCTGCTGCTTTTCTTCTACTTACAAAATCAGAAATTAAAAAAAAAATTATTTCTCAAAGTTAGATGTCTATTATGTGTGTATGTGTATTATGTGTGTCATATAAGGAATGCATATTATATAAGGTATGTAACATGTATTATATAAGGTATAGAAGGAAAATGGAAAAAGGAAATTTACACACCACCCGGGAAACAAAATATGGAGTGAGAAAAAGAAGTAAAACTTGGTTGTCACTTCCAAAATGTAGATTCTAAACTGGAAGATGAAAGTTTAAATATAGAATTAAGGCAACTCAACTTTTATGCTCACATTCCCAGTTAAAAGGTTGTAAGTAGTAATGAATCACAGGATAACAAATTTTGGACTAATTGTTCTACCACTCACTGGGTTTGTCTAGTTGGTTTATATACTTTTTGAATTTAAATTTTAGATTTTCAAATCCGGGATTAACCTGGAGTCTCACGCATGCGAGGTGAGCACTCCGCCATTGATCCATATCCCGGCCTTGCTTGTCTTACCTTCTTGTTATTTGTGCCTATATTTGCGTAGCAAAATTTGAATGGTCATGAGATTTATGGTAAGGAATTGATTCATACTGTGGAGGCCATGTCCCATGCTGTAACATCTGTAAGCTAGAGACTCAGGAGAGATGGTAGTGTAGAACATTTTTTTTTTTTTTTTGAGATTAGTAGCCTGCGAAAGAGGGGAGCGTATTGTGTAAACTGTGGCCCAAGTATTGAAACTTGAGAATTGGAAACTCTGACATTATGTGTTCCAGTGTGAGCTCTCAAGAATACCTATGCGTCACATAGGGAGAGCCACACGTCCCTGCGGTGTCCTTTGTTCTGGTCTAGCTACTGATAGATTGGATCCTGTATATTCACTTTAGGGAGAGTGATTTTCTTTTTCCAATCTATTAGTTTAAATGTTAATCTCATAGAAAAACAACCTTACAGAAACCCAGAAAAAATGATTAACCAAGTGAGCTGACATCTTGAGCCTTGTCAAGTGGGTAAATAAACTTAAAAAACAATTGAAATTGAGCATCTTCATTTGAAGGTACAGATCTAAATTTTAGAGCACACTGGTACTCACTGTACAAATATATTAGGAAAAGGCTAGCCAAAAGTCAATAAGTAGCAAGATAACATTTTAAAGAAGGTTATAATAAAGTACCTATCTTATTAATGGGTTACAGTGACTTAATTTAAGATAGGTCACTCTTAATGGCTGAAGTGTCACATAGATGGCTGCTTTGTGAGAGAAAGCCAAGAATAAATGATTACTTTGAAGTAAAGTAACAATCCAAAGGGAGAAATGAGAGTTTACTTTCCATTTTTTTCTGCAAGGATAGTTGGTCAGAGAAGCACTTAGATATAAAATACAGAAATGAAAAGGGCGTGAGGCATAAAACTTTGTAAAAGGGTGATTTATTTGTTTACTTTCATAAATGCATCTATTCCAAATTCTATATTTATTTTACACTATTTAAATATTACTATGTGAGCATACTTTTTAAAGTTTTAATCTTTGCAATCAGGTAACACTTTCTTGAATTTCAATATTGTCAGTTAAGATTCATCTTTTCAGTGTTGAGCTTCAGAAAATATTAAGTAACATGTTTACAGAGAAGTTTCCACTAGTTGGATTTAATATCTATGCATGTTAGACATGTTGGCTTCCAAAACACTGTTTTTAACATATTCGTTCTATTGCTATTTTCCATGTCTTATTGATATGTATATATGCAATGCAGAATTTTTACATTGAAATAAATCTGTAATTGATTTTGAAATACTTCATAATCTATGTGATTTTCTACATATACTTTGCTATATAATTTTCTATTTGCTAAAGTAGCTGTATGTGTAACAAATGAGTTTTAGCACAAATAACACACAAGGACCCTACGCAAGCAAAAAATTGACCTTGGAATCCATGAACATTTTAATCCCATCACCATGTGATTATCTACATTCCATGCCATGTTTCTGAGACTTTCTTGAAAGAAGAGGAAGAGTTTCTGAGATAGATGTAAAGTAGTATTTATACATTAATCTGTGAAGTTGTTATATCTTTGTACCTAGTCCTGAATCAGTTTATATTTTCCTGTTTATTCAAATATTTGAAAATTATAAACAATTTTCATTAAAGCTATTTAGAAATTCTTCAAACATTTTTTCTATGGCTGTTCTAAATTATATGTATAATTTGTTTTACAGTAATATTGACCATTTTTTCTCTTTTAATATTTATTGTATTTTCTTATTAATACATGTTTGTAATACATAATTATTTTCACGTGCTTACAATTTGACTCATTATTTCTGCCTAGAATCATAAATTTCATACATATGCACAGATTTATCATTGGGAACTGTAGTTTAAGTAATTTGTTATAAATGTGCTTCAAGTAAATTAAAAAATATTCACGATTGTTAACATTTATATATATGGTAAATCTAACATCATAGTCATGAGATTCAAATACACAAGAATGAGCATGAAAAAAGCTTATTATATCTTTGGAGAATTGTTCTAATTTTTATTGTGAGTTTCCTCACTGAGTACCAAAAAGTTTAACCCCAATCAGTGTTAGATTCCACTAACAGGGGTCTGCTTCACTATTCTTCAAAAGAACGTATTTATGACCATACTTTATAGGATGTAGAAAAAAATAACTAAATTTTCTATTCTTGCTAGATATTTTCTCCACTCACATCACTCAAAAAGTTATTCCTGAATTCGTGTCATTGAACCGCACGTTTTGCTAATGAGTTTCGGTACTTTCCACGAGCAATTTCCACAGATCTAGAAGGCATACTGGTTGTTCAGTGCCACTTTTGAGCATATTGAAATGATCAGTTCTTCCTCAATGTTAGAAGTCAGAAAATTCTTTGAACATAAAGTGTTTTGCACTAGATAGCTTTAATTTCCACAGCATGTTAGTTTGATCTCCAGTGCAGCCCAGATACTGGTTCTTAGTTGTCAGATTCCAAAACATGATCTCATAGGTCTTGCAGCTCTGACTAATATGTTGAATTTCTCATAGACTTTAGATTCTTTCCCCTAGAAGGAAAAAAAAAATAATCATGTACTATTGAATTCTGACTCATCAGAATTGTTTACATTATACTGTGTATGACCAGACCGTTTTAAGTTCCATGAAGCATTAGACATTTGAAAGTCACATTGAATTACTTTTTATCACCTTTGTTTTCTGCTGCACAATTATCTTTCTAGTGTAAATTCAAAGCATACAATGCATCAACTAATATTTAACACATCAGTCCCTCTGATAGTACCAAGATGTTTGCTTTAATTTGCATGTTTCCATTTTCGTATATAGGATATGTAGGCGCACAAAAAATGCTACACTTCATTGTAAACCTTAAATTTTGCACTTATACATACCAATAAAATGGGGGAAAAAACAAAAATGTATTAGAGCAATTAGTGTCACTGTTCTATAAAATGATATTTAAGAAAACACCAGAATTTTTAAGCAGTATGCAAATTAAATATGTACATTTTAAACATATTTGCAATATTTTATGCTTATATGTCTATAATTAATATGCTAATTCATTTACATCTATAATTTCTATCTTGATAAGATCATTGTTTCTCTGTTTTCTAAGTTTTTAGGCGGTCATTAGTTTGCTTTATTATTCTTACCCATTTTAAAATGTGTATTTTCTACTTATACTACTTCTTGCCTAAATTTGAAAACCTGTTCTGGATCTTTGTTTCTCTAATTAGAATCTTGCAACCTTTTACAGAGTAGGAAAAAAACTGAATTTGACTTTTAGGCACTTTTATCTTTGTAATAGCCAGAGTAGTTGTTCTTATAATTCACCATGTTCAATGATTTTACGATATGTTCATTTATTTGACAATTATTTTTTTCCTTCTATGTGAAACTGCTTTCTAATAAAAATTGTCTTGATTTAGGCTTTTTTCATTGTTAAATAAAGATATAATAACAAGCTATAATATTTTATTATTATGTTTATATTTGTTTAAGAGTAAGAGTACTAATTATATCTTAAAATAAAGTAATATTTTGTAAAAAATACAATAATATTTTATGACATCTTCAGAATCACATTCATGTTGTTTTTCAAAATGTTGCCTTCAATTATTTTCTCTTTCAGTACTTAATACTCTTTTCCACTAAATCAAGTGGGAGATTTAATCAGTCCATCTGTTTAACCTAGCAAAACTTCATTTATATTTTTTCTAGCAAACCTTTAATTTTTTTGAATAATGACATATTCTTTGCGATTTTATGTTTTTTTTTTTTTTTTGACACAGTCTCTAAACCTTAATCCCAGGTTGGTTCTGAACTCACTATGGAGAAAAGGCTGGCTTTGGACTCATGGCAATCCTCTGTCTCAGCCTCTTGACTGTTCGGATTACAGGCATGAGTCACCACACCTGGATTATATGGCGCTAGAGAATTGAACTCTGGTATTTAGCATTTGACGTAGTGCTTGCAAGGCAAGAGCTTTAACCACTGAGCCATTCCTCCAGCCCCTATTTTACATCTTTAACTGAAGTTATTTCTAATTAGTAAAGAAGCAATCACTCAAGTAGTAGACAGAATAGTGCATTGTCAAAGACGTACAAGTCTCTTCCCTAAAATCTTTGAATATGTTATTTTGCATGCTTGAAAGGAATTTCAATTGTATTGGTTAGGATTTTAAGGTACAGTGAGTTAATATAATTTGTCGAGATAAAGAGATCTTATTTGGAACATTTAGAAGAGGATAGCCCAAAGTGGCCATGTGTCAATGTGAGAGCTGTTGGGTCTAGTAGCTGCTCAGGCTTATATCAGAAGGAGAGCAGTCAGAGATGTATTATAGCCAGTGTGAGCCTGCCGTGAGGAGTTGAGCAAAAATTGAAACAAAGACCAGAAACTGATATGAATCTGCTATGTTGATCAGCAAACTGAACACGCCATCAAATTAACGGCTAGAGACTGAAGCCAAGGTCAAAGTTTTTCCAGGAAAAACTGTAACAGTATTTCTTCTTCGTTCTGTTACTTTCTTCAAGTGCCCCTTCCACACCCCGTCCCTCTCTTCCTGATCACCAAGAAACAACACATACCTGAAAACTTTTACCTTGACATTTTTCAATTTCAACAAGTAGATCACGATCACAGCAATTATGATTAATCCAAGGATGTGGGACTGAAAAAATTGTTCAGGTAGATTATGCAATTGAGGATAATGTAAACACAAGGGAACTACAGGGGGACAAGAAGGCAATAGAAGTACCAATTAAAGAGAAAATGTGTAGGTGCTACTGTGTGGGCCTTGAAGTCAGAGGAAGAGATTATGCGCCCCAAAATGAGGCTGCCTCTTTAATCCACAAAGGTCAAAGAGGTGGATTCTTCTCATAAACCTACAGAGGCAGCGTAATTTGGCTAACACCTTCGTTTGGAGACTTGTGACCTTCAGAAATATGAGATCATCAACATGTTCAATTAAAGATACTGAGTTTGCAGTGATTTGTTGTAACAGTTAAAAGTAATAAGCATAATTTAATTCATAAATGTATGTATTCTGAAAGCATAATTATATTTTGATACACATACTAAAGCCAATTTTCCCACAAGTCTGAATAGTCTGCTTTGAAGTTAATTCAGAATATGAAAATTTAGTCTCAAAAATCTTTTAAGACTACCAATATTTGTGATTCCAAGCAATCGATTTTTTTATAGCATGGAAAAAATCAGTTCACTTTACTTCGTCACAAACAAGTCACAGATCCCTTCCTCCCAGTTTGATGTTTTGTGTGTGTGTGTGTGTGTGTGTGTGTGTGTGTGTGTGTGTGTGTGTGTTTGGGAAGTAATATTGAAACTCTTCTGAAAGCTGAGATAGGTGCAGTTTTATCAACTGGAAGAAAGAAACTCTGGTTTGGCCTCCTCATATGAGAGACCCAGATCACAACTCCTATGGAACTTAAGATGAAAGACAAAGTGAAAGAGAGGAGTAGGGTGGGGAGGAGAGAGGGTAAGGTAGGTAAGGGGAGGAACAAAAGGAGAGTGGAAAAGCCCTTGTCACCTTGACAAGATAAGTATGCGCACAAAATGCTCAACTTCATTGTAAACCTTGAATTTTGCACATATACATATCAATAAAATGTGGGAAAAATTTTTTGAAAATCTATGATAATGTTTGAAATACCAAAACTTTCAGACTTTCAGTTTTTGCTCATGACCTCCATAACCCCAGTTTGGCTGTAAATGCAGCCAAATTATCTGCTGACTTGAACACTGTTAGTATTTTCCTGTGCAGTACAAGATTGGGTTCATTGAGCATTTTAAACATATCACAAAAGTAAGCATGATATTTGTGTCACTGAAATGTACTGCCAATGGTGACTTTTTTTTAAGGAAAGAAATCTCTAGAATGGCTTTCATAATTTAAAAACTCTGGCCAGTGATCTATAATTAGAAAGTAATCTCACTCTCATTTTCTGCTTATTAAAAAAAAATGTGCATGCTCTCCTAAGATCCTTTCACAAAGCCATGAACAGATGTGTTAAGGACATGTGTTTTAATGGGGTCGATAATTTTCATCACAACCTGCATAATGTTAAGTACAGGTGACATTCTTTTGGCTAGCCTGCATTTCTCTATGAAAGACATAGGTACAGACTAATATTAAGACAATGTAATTATAAAGCTTTCCATTTATATAACTCCTCATTCCATGCACACAGATGAATATAAACTAATGATTATGTAATCATTCAAAACTGTGACTAGTTCTGTGCTGTGACATATGTTGCCAGCATCATGTTCTTATACACATTCTCCTTACAGTATATGAAATTAGGAATCATTGCTTTATTGTCAAAATCAGCAGATACAACAACCTGAATTGAGTATCTTAGTGACTCATTAATGCTCTCTAACAATTGTGTTACAATCTCCTCTGCTTTTCCATCAATTCATCTAGTCACAGTGATAACTAAAAGAGGGACACATACCACCTTTTTTCCCCACATTTTATTGATATGTATACGTGCAAAATTCAAGGTTTATGATGGAGTTGAGCCTTCGTAGAAAGAGGAAGAATCAATTCTTCACCTACAGTGAGGATGTCTTAGTTTTGCTATTCAATTAGCCACTAAAAATAAGTCTCTGTGCAAATATATAATCACATATAATCAAGTAAAGGCCTTCAAATAATTGATTCTGTTCTTCCTGTTCATATTCCACCCCCCCCCCCTTTAGGAAATTTCAAAGTCTTACCTTTTAATGTGGATATTTGGTCTTCATGTGGAAAAGCAATTTTGAAGATTTTGTGGCTCTGTTGAATAGATTGATGGTCACTACAGATGTTACGAAGTAGAATGCGATTCACCTGTTGCAATGAGCTGGCACTATAGCTAGAACTCTGGATTTTGTTGTGAAGTGATGTTTTCTTTTTGTTAACAGTCTAGTAGTCTGTTGTCTTGTCCTTGGGCCTTTCCACTTTTCCACAAAGCTCTCCATTATCGTGTATTCTACACGTTTTGGCTGTAGCTGGCTCATGGTTCTACACGTTTTGGCTGTAGCTGGCTCATGGTTCTACACGTTTTGGCTGTAGCTGGCTCATGAACTTACCAAATCTGTGACTTAGACAAATGTGTAGGGCAGGAAAGAGGTGATGGAGATATAGTAATGGATGGGACATGTTGACTTAAAGCTACCAGATACAGGTGTACGGGTGAAGTACATCAACTCTCTACTGCAAAGACAGCTAGCACACAAAGCTTGTTACTCGCAACTCACCGACGTGGTTTGAATATGACCCTCCAAGCAATTGACTTATTATAGACTCTGTGTAGTCAAACCTTGTCCTATTGTTAATTTTTTATTTGCAGTCACTAGCCTCAGATCCTCAGCTGACCTTCAGGTCATTAGATTCTTGTAAGAAGCAAAAACAAACAAATAAACAACAACAACAAAAAAAACTAGATCAATCACATGCACACAGGAGGTTTTACAGCAGCAAGTTTTGAACTCCACGGTAACCTAAAGCCTACATTAATCTGACAGGAAGTAAGCTCAAGTGGTAATGTGAGCAATGAGGAGTGGTTATAAATATGGAGGATGCTTCATTCACTTGCCAATGTTTCTGCTCCTGCTATGAGTCACAATGCATAATAGGCCCCAGCCTGACACCTGGTCATGGCCCAGCAGTTGGGAGACTTTATTTTAACTTCTTTTTCCATCCATTTAATTGATAGGTACAAACACAAAATTTAAGGTTTACAATGAAGTTGAGCATTTTGTGCACATGCATACCTTGTCAAGATCACAAGGACTTTCCCACTCTCCTTTTGTCCCTCCCCCTACCCATCCCTCCCTCCCTCCTCATCCTACCCTCCTGGTTCACTTTATTTTTTGTTTTAAGTTCAAAGAGATAATTGTGATCTGGGTTTCTCATATCAGAAAGACCATTCGATGTTTCACTTTCTACTTGACCATGAACATCTCAGATAGGAAGCTCATAACTAGGATATACAGGGAGCTGAAGAAAAGTAAGCCTACTGAAATAAAGGATCCCATTGAAAAGTGGGCAAATGAAATGAACAGGCAGTTCACTCAAGAAGAAGTTCAAATGGTCAATAGATACACGATAAGATGTTCAACATCTGTAGCCATAAGAGAAATGCAAATCAAGACCATGCTAAGATACTATCTCATTCCCAAGAGTCAAATAGTAATCAGTGCTGGCAAGGCTCTGGAGAGAAAGGAACCCTCCTGCACTGCTGGTGGGAATGTAAATTCGTACAACCACTTTGGAAAGCAGTATGGAGATCTCTCAAAAGACTAGAAATAAATATCCCCTTTGATTCAGGGACACCACTCCTGGGAATATTCTCGAAAGAGGTCAAAACAACACATAACAGAGATACACATATACACATGTTCATAGTAACACAACTAATAGCTAAAATATGGAAGTCACCAAATACAATCAATAGACCAATGGATACACAAACTGTGATATTAATACACAATGGGATATTATGCAACTATAAAGTCCAACAGCATGGAGGCTTTTGCAGGCAAATGGAAGAAACTTGAGGACATCATGCTTAGTGAAGTGAGTCAGAAGCAGAAAGTACTTTAACTTCTGCATTCCAGTGTTTCTGCTTATGAGAAACTGTTCTTAACTGAAGAAAAGTACTTTATGCCTTATGATATTATTTATATAATCTATCCAAGTACTAAGATCATTGGGAAGCCTTCAACAAATTCATTGCTGTCAATAAACTGTGTCCTTGTTGGTGGGGTTCTCAGTTGGCCAGAAAATAGATCTTGTCAAGGATTCAAGTAGAATATTAAGTGAACAATTCTGGTCAAAACCAGGGGGACAAATTTAAGGGAGCTGTCTGAGTAGAATAGTCAGTTTCTGCCATCATATACCTATGATTACTTGCCCCTATACCCTCTTCCAAGAACTCCAGTTCATTATGTCCCAAGGAAACAGAGTCAGTGCTTTGCCATCAATGATGCCCTTAAAAGGGCCTTGCAATTCAATGGGAGAGTGGTGGCAAAAGAAGTTAACAGAACAAGCTTGGTCTCTCATCAATGGTCATCAGTCTGTCCAAATAAGTCAGAATGATGTTGGCTGGTACAGGTTCCACTTTTGTGCTATGGTCGTGTGTAGGCTCGTGAAATATATTGTGGGGGCCTTTCTTTGTACTTGCTATATCTTTGACCAGCAATACGAACTGACGAGTGGCCAAGTAAAAGCCTGTACAATGGCCATGATTTGTCAATCAATTCCATAGCTTCTAAATTCTCTTAAATATAGGCTATGAAGGAGTTTTCAGCCAGTTGCATCATCACCTGACTGGTTCAAGGAGGAAGAGCCAGAGCCAAATGTGACACATACTTGGAGGTCCTAGCTTTGTGCTGCTCAAGATCAATCCCCACATACAGTGCTTTAGTACCCCGGGCCAACACAGGCACTTTTTTTTGGAGCTTCACTGAAAATGTGCTTCTCAAACCTGTTGTTGGCCCAAAAGTCACTTATACCTGCACCCCTGTTATCAAGATTTTCTAGGGGGTGCCTTTTATCCTGGCCTCCTGTTCTGTTGGCTTTCGGGCTGAAGCAGCCTTACCCTTGTTTAGCCAGTTGACTGTGGCAAGGAGGACTGGCTAAGCTAGATATCTCATGAATCACCAACCTGAGTAGCAGTAGTCTAGGCATCATGTTGGCTGCGGCTAGGATGGCAAGCCAGCATATTGGGAACTGAATTGTAATGACACACCACGAGGTGCAGCTGCTGGCTTTCTTACTGTAGTAGATGACCCAGGAGCAGCTAACCAAATGACATCATTACTGTCTTCCGAGCATAACAAATCCTTGCATGTAGCTACAGCCAGTGGAATAAGGCCTTCAGTGAAGAGGATATGGAGGTTTAGTTCACCTAGAAAATCAGTGATAGGGGACATTTCCCTCTAAGTGGGCAACTTTCCAAGGGGACAGTGGTGGAAGCATAGGTGTGCACTCTTCCATTCTGTGCCACAGCGCTCTTCTCTGCTGACTTCACTTGCTCGTTGTTACACTTAATCATTGAGCCTATCAATGGCCAATGCAGCAGGGTCTGAACCTGCGTAAATATGAGTGGAGAATGTTCTTCTTGATCACACCTAGGATAATGCTGCTCTGACTTTTCTATTGATATTTCTCATGGAAAATAAATATCGACATTGGTAATAAATTCTATCATTATCTATAATGAAAAGATACAACAGATTGTAAATTCCTACACAGTATCTCTCTAACTTGCATTCCTGTGCCTGTAAAAATTTCATGACACTTTTGCCCTCAACAAATTCAGTGTCTCACAGTGAACCAGTGCACCATTCCTTATCTATTCTTGCCTCTACCTGTACACTTCTCCAACTCATCCTCAACAGCATGGCCAGGACACAATTCCACATGGACCTATGAGTGTCATTTACTTGCTAAATAGCCTTTATGGGTCCGCCTAGCATGTGCTAAGTGAATTATAATGACACATAAAATGAAAAAAAGTACAGTCAATCTCATTTTCAAGGTTCTTCAAAAGTTAATAAATACCTTTAATGTAATAATTATCTCTTAGTGATATATACCATTTAAACTATAATGAAATTGTCAACGAGAAGATAGGATTTGGAGTTTTGAATCATGTGTTGCCTATGAAATTCTCCATTACAGTCTCCTCTTCAACAGAATATAATACATTTAATAAGAATATAATTGTTTTTGGCCAGCTAATTTCAGAACTAAACTATAATAGTCTCCCTTTTTAAAACACATTGCTAACTTGAGAAACAACCTGTTATCCCACAGAAATTGTTAAATAACTTTGAATTGACAAGTGATTTCAAACTTTCAAAGATAATAATAATTGTAAAATATAAGTGAAGCATGAAACACAAGATTTCAAACATTATCCCCCAGAAGTTTCTCGCTGCATTACAATAAATTCTGGCTTGGTATTTAATCCACACATCAACACACACATCAGGCTATCATTTATAGAAAAGAAAGCTTTTTTTTCATCAAATGTTTAGAATTTATACTCTGATAATTACATAGCTTATATCATATTTTCTATGGTGCTACAACATAAATCATAAGGTAGTGTGTTTGTTTTCTACAAACAATACTGAGTAGGCTAGATATTCTTGCAAAAATATTTCAAAGACCAGGATTTCTACTACGGTACGTGTACATTTGCCAAGAGGATTATTATGAGCACATTTGCAAAAGGTTTTGGTGAGGTTATATTTTCCTTTTTATTTTCCAGATACGTAAAGGAGACCATGAAATTCGACTTCTTCCACCATTTCCTTTCCTACACAAAAATCTTCAAATTCCGTATTAACTTTGGTTCATTATACTTTAGTTTTTACTTATACAGATTACTTATTCATGTCATTCTAATTAATTGTTATATACTTGTTATTCTATAATGTATCCTTTTCTAACAGTGTTTTAAAAATGCATGACAGAGTGATCATTGAGACTACAAAACTAGCTTCAGCAACAAATTTAATATTCACCATAACTTTTCAAATTTTATATAGATATGTTGTCTTATTTTAAGACAACATTGGGATTTATTCAAAATAGATTAGAAAATGCGATAAAAAATTAGTAATGGCATGGGTTGTTTGGTTGTCATTTATGCTCCAGTATTTTAAAAGGGGAACACGTAGATTAAGTAGGGCAACTACCTTTCAAATGGCATACGTACAGGCGAAAGACAGCACTACACTTTATTTTCAGGTAGAATTTTCATTGTCATCATAACTCGCTGCCCTCTGTTCTAAGACTTCTGTTTTTGATTTATTATATGATATGAGCAGGAATAACCTTCCTATCCCAAATGTAATATCTATGTAGATCTTGCCCTTTTCTGTCTGTTTTGTCTATGGTCAAAATACAAACTCATGGTATTTGAATTCAAATTGAAAAAACATTGATCCAAGGAATCCGATGCTGTGAGAAAGCATCACTAATAAAACTATCTTTAGATTAGGTGCCTTGCTTTTCAATACAAGCTCATTTTAATTTCTTTGAAAATGATAATTAGTGCTTCATATTTAGTATCATATTTTGAATAAACTCTGGCCTTACAGAAATTTATTTATTGTTGTCCATTCATTAGTTTATCTTCTTTCTTTTTTGGGTGCAGCATGTTGAATTCAGGCCCTTGGGCATGATAAACAAGTGTTCTACCATTAAGCTATTTCTGCAGTGTATGTTCCCCACCTTACACCATTTACTTAACCTACTGTCTATTCTTATACTTACATCTTGAGTGACAGATGTTTATTAAATTAAGTAAATTGACACAAATAATATGTGTGTATGCACTCTCATGCACGCTCACACAGAATGATAAAATTTACAAAGTAAGTCCTTTTGTCAAGTAGTAAAAAACTGCCTCTGGAAATTAATACACTTTCATCTTTACTAAGTCTCTAAATTGAAACATGGTTGTCATTTATCAACTGTGTTCTGTTTCAATGTTTACTTGGAATATATTTTGGTTGACAATAATAACGTTGCTTGTTCTGATTTTAAAATGATGGATTTTCATTAGCTCACAGCAAAAATTATTGTGCTCAGTTTACCTTACAAATTCTGATTGGGCTTATTATTCTGATTATAATTTTATAAAATTGAGTTGTTCGTGCATATTTATGAAGAGCCAGACAAAGGACAGTCTGAAAAAAATCATTAAATTATTTATTTTGGATTCTTATACATAGGTGTCATAACTCATTAAGTCTATTTCAAACCTTGTTACTATGACAAGTGTGTAAATCAACTAGGTAAAGGATTAATGAGGAACATTTCTGTTAGGTATATATAACAGACTGGAGGATAGGGAGAAAGAGAGAGAGAAAAATATATCAGCCAGCAAATATGGAAATCAGTGTACATAAGAAAAAAACAACAGACTAGTAAAAATTCTCTACAGAATTTGTAAATGAAAATAAACTAATCAAAGAATAAAAGCTCAGGAAAAAACAGACAAATAAAGCATTTGAGGTAATAAAAGATCTTCTTGCATTGCATAGCTAATTGTCTTTATTAAATTGACACACTGAAGAATTTATTTTTCAGTTTCAGTACAGCTGGCATATGAGCAGAAAAAGTAAGCAATATTACTCAATGGATGTCTAGGACTGTCAACATAATGTGTGTGTTCTGTAAACCAGTAATATTTCCCTGATGGCTTCACATGAGTGTTGAATGATATCTGTCACTCGAATGAGCAAACAGATGTACCCGTCCATTTCAAAACTTCATGCAACTTAAAAAATGCAAGAGCAGCTTCTATTTGGTAATTCAGCAGTTTAGTACACATTGGGACAAGACACATGATTGAGAAGGAAAAGTCAGCCTCATATAATAAGTATTTTAAAAGGTATTTGTTCCTTTTTTCAACATCATAATAATACAATAAAGCAAACTACCTATTTTGATAAGTTATTTATAAGCCTAATATTATTCACGTTGTTTGCAAATGTCGGAATATTTCTTAACTACTCCTCCAGTGAATTTATCCTTAGATTGGACAATGCAAAATTCTCTGCCAATTACTTTTGGAACAATGAAGTTTAACACTACTTTGAAACCACAGCAGCACTTTTACAGAATGGAATGTTATCATCTGTCTCAGGTGGATCCTGAACATTCTATCTCAAATTACTCTGTATGTTGACTATAATGTTATTTGGCTAAAGTTGTATAAATAAATATTTGCCATCTCATCAATTATCAGCCCAGTAAGGGTGTTGCAGCTCCCAGAGGGAAGTATATCGTGCAAAATTACGATCCCTTCCTTCCTCTTCCTTCCTTTCTTTTTAACCTTCCCGCACCCTCTCCCTCCCCGCTAACTCCCACCGAAATGCAATTGTTTTATCCCTCGCATGTCCAGACTTCAAGCAGATGAGGTGATATAAGAGGAAAGCTTCTGCTAACATTTGCTGCTAATTTCCTGCAATTCGAAATAATTAGCATATCATGATGCCATCTTTTGGGAGTGGCACTTCACAAACTTCTCCAAATAAAAAAGAACGATTTTTTTCTAATGACTCACTTTCTAGTAACTCATTGCTATAATGTTGGATCATATTACCTATGAAACCACTTTTACTTTTAAACCTTATAAAACATGTTCTTTCCTTTTTAATATTTTACAAATGATTTTTTTGTAATTTCTATTCCCTATGTTTCTGTTTTAGAATACAGATCAAACCACTATTTCCTGGATTATGATTATTAGTGTCTTCTTACACATGTTCATTACATTCATTATTCTCCTTAGCATGCATTACACAGCAATCACAGCACGTCTCGAAGTGGTGCTCGGTTTAAATAATAGTTTTTAACTGCAGTCAATATTCTGACTCCCCAGAATTGAGAGAATGCTTCTGACAGTATCACTGTTGCACTCAAACAATAGAAAGCCAGACGCATGCTGTTCCCAGTGAAGATATCTCATTTCTGTTAGTTCTAAGAGAGATGGGTGACTTCGGCCCATAATAAACTAGACAGCGGTAAGTTATTGTTCATTGACACGAGCAGCAGAACCTTTCTAGAAGCCGTTTTGGCTCCCTTGCTTCTCTTTGTGTGGACAGAAAAATCTAATTTAGAACATAGAAGTAAATGAGTCTCTTGTCATTTTCTTTCCTGATTCATCACCTTATAGTAGATAGATTTGGAGCTATATTCACAATGATATTATGTAACTCAATGAAGCACAGCATAACCTGTCATATCCTAATTTAATAAGATATGATGTATTGGAAATCATTTAAAGCAATCACACCTTTTCAAGTTGGGTACCTGCTATTGATTCATGTGGAGTCGTATCCAGAACAAGTGCAATGAGCACAACAATGTTATTAGAATGATAATGCCTCTGAAATCTTCGTATGTTGACTGCACTTTTTCTTGCATTTGTTATAACTTTGTTATTTTCTTGAATGATTACAAATCCAAGTTTGACAGAAGTATTTTGCATATATTATTATGCCTTGTCAGCTTTTTTTGGCTTCTGTATACTCTTATTAAGTTCTGCTATAGATCTCTTGATTGAACTTGAAAGCATTCAGTAAAATGAGCAATGACAATATGACCCAAATAAATGAACTTTTTATGCTATTGAAATTTCATTAGATTCAGGATGCCATGAGGAAGCATATTAAATCCACAGAAATAGCTAAATTATGGTAAAATAGTAAAACCCCTCCAGAAAAGTAAAAGTGAGACGATGTAATGCAATTCTCCTGGCCAAATTACGTAAAGATACTATAAAGAAATGATTATGACACTTCACATAAAAATAATTTTGGGTAAAATATAAAGTCTTTGATTACATGAACATGACTTAGCCATTTTTTGACGTGGCCATTTTTGACCTGTAGTATGAAAATGTAAAACAATCCTCAAAAAATTAATAACCTCTGAACATTACTTATTTGCTTTTTAAATTCATACATACATATATATCCTTTATATAACACATGTAATATTTATATAATTGAGCCCAAACTTTCCACAATGAACTATGTCTTCTACTCATTTAGTTTATATTATGTTTGGTTTGGAGACAGGCTCTTGCTAAATTGCTAGCTATGTTGCCCTAGGTGGGTGCAATCCTCCATCCTCCTGCCTCAGCCTCCCAGGGTGATGCAATATTGGGCTCCGTTGATAGTATTTCTTTATTGCCCATGAAAGAGAGAGAGAGAGAGAGAGAGAGAGAGAGAGAGAGAGAGAGAAGACATTTCCCTCGCATGAGACATACTGTTAGAAGAAGATAAGCTCTTTTGGTATTTTTTAAACTGACCCAGGAAAGCGGGTGGCTATGTCAATTAACAATTAGCCTCAAGGGCAAGGATGCTCACCGCGTAATGAAGAATCCTTTCACTGTGCTGATAATAAGAATATAGCACAATTTACAACATATTTTACTGATATTCATTGAATGTTTTGACTATTTTAAAGACACTGCCTCTTTAAATATAATTTCATCTAGAAGACTCTTCAAAACAACAAATGTGGATTTATTGGAGATAAGCTAATATGAATCATTTTACTTCAAATAGATATAATTTAATTATTCTAATGGTGTTCTAAAATTTTTCCATTTTTGGTACAGAGGACTTCTTACTAATTTACCTGAATACCACTTGTGCTGACGTAAACTCTTTCACTGCACTTCATTGAACCATACCTAACGTGATCGAGTATTGTTTCTAACTCTACACAGTTGGGTGATTGTCCCAAGGGCACTTACACTGTGTATTGTGGTGTCAGTGCTTGTTACCAACTTCCTGCTGAAAGTTTCCTACATGTTTTGCTGCCTCATACTCTTTGTAATTGTCTGGAGGATATACATGATGATTTTGAGAAACGGCAATATTTTTAAATATGTGGAACCAGCATCTGTTCATCACTTCTGAATATTATTGAATTTTCTAAGTGATATGACTACTCTTTTATAAAATATTGATAGTTTTGCAGATGACTGTGGCCATAAAAATAAACCCAATTATATCCAGATCCAAAAACAGCAAAGAATTTTCAGGCTTGAAATACACAGTCATTACCCAAACTTCCTCTGAAAATATCTTTGCTCAGCATGCCAAAGGAAGGAAATTATTTTGAAGAGGAAAGATATAAAACAGCCAACAAAAATTTTGGAAAGACTAAATAGTTGTCTGATGTACCTAGCACATTGCTTGCAAGTAATAAAAGGGCATATGTGACTTTTAGAAAAATATATGTGAGGTGAAAAATCTTATCATTGCTTCTGGGTAATTGAATGACGCAGGAGATGAGGTTATACTAATCCAAACAGGTGAATAAGCCCAAAATACGAAAGATTCAGTCAATTACACTAAATTTAAATATAGCTTGTGTCACATTCATGAACAGGATAAATTTGCATTGCAAATACAGAGAATAACAGAAGCCTATGTTAAGAAAGACTGAAATTCCGATGTGACATGTGGACAATGTACTTTAGAGTTGTATTCAAAAATTTAAAATAATACATAATGGCTTGGCAGAAAGGGCCATTTTACTTTGGTTATCTTTTTTTTCCCCAGATAATTATCTTACTATTTTTAAAGAACAAAGAACATCTTTCCAGCTTGAATCACTGATTACATTACAGTAAATTTTTTTCTTTAAAAATATAAATATTTTTTTGATTATACAGTAAGCATACTATGTCCAAAGTCATGGGATTTCTTTAAAGGATTAATCTTTACTATGTTTAAATTATGTTTTTGCTGGCAGGTGTTCTGTGAGCTCATGTTTATGTTGACTGATTCAGAGCTCTTGAAAACTCCTTGTGAAACAATTACAAGTGTTTATTTTGTTGTGAAAAAAGTTAAGACTATTTTTCATTTCATTTTGCATGTCGAAAGTATATTTGAAGTTGCATGATCTAATCAAATCAATTATTTTGTTAATATATTAAATTTATTCTTGGAAAAATTGTAAAAATTTATTCTTTTAAAACTTAATATGATTTTGTAATGTAGAGTTTAGCAAGACATAAACTCATGTGTGGATTTAGGTAAATATTAAGAGTTATTACCTGTGCAAATATGTTCATTGCTTTTAAATATACATAACATTAAGATTGCAGATGCAATTTGGAAGATACAGCATATAAATTAAAATTGTCAATAATACCTTACATATATACATTGTATGCATTTATATTGATGTTAAATATTTTGCAGTAAAAATAAATAAAAGCTAAGGTAAATTAAGTATTAAATTACATTAATAACTACATTTCATGATCACACAATTGTAGTTCTGCTTAATTTAATCAAGTTTGAAATAGTAAATACAGGTAGTTAAAAGTTGATTTAATTATTGTTGTCCAGAAGATTGATTTTAAAAAAGATAAAGTAATTGCTAAAATGTTAAAGCAAGTGTGAAGTGACACTTTTCTTAATTTTTATGAATAAATTAATAATTTAAAATAATGAAAATAGATATAATAATATAATGTTGGTAAAAATATCTAATGTTGGAATATACAAATTTCTCAAATTGAGAATAATTAAGTATTTAACTTTTAATAAACCAATGCTTCATTTGTATTAAAATTTTACAATTTAAACTACCTATCAAGCTGTTGCCTGTACTGCAGGAAATATTATCATAAAAAATAGCCATGCCTGGTGGCTGCAGCCAAGGATGGCCACTGAAAATGGCATTAACTAGAATAGTTGAACGACAATAAAATTAATTTATATTGCTGTTATCATGAACGCTTTCTTTGTCCAGTGAATATGAAAGAGGCATCAGGCCAATATCCTCCACTAGTTTGATGTTTAAATACATTTAAATTTTAAAAAATCAAAATACTACAAAAAAACCTTAAATCTTGTAATTACCAATTTTATAATCTTATTTTATTTTTAATCATTCCATGTAGAAAATGTGCTTTTTTTACTTACGTTGTTTTGGTTTGATTTTTCACCTTTTGATTAGAATGTATTTGCAATACACAATAGTTACACTAAAACTGAGCATTTTTGTCCAGACACATTTGGCATCAAATTCCCATTCTCTTTCCCTCCCCACTTCTTGCTTCCCCCCCTTCCCTAATCTTCTCTGAATCTCAGCAATTTGACTCTAGATTTATTCACACTCTGTATTTCTCATATTAGAGACACCATGAAGTATAAAGGCTGAGTCTGGTTCACTTAATTATGCAAAATCGTCTCCAGTTGTATGTATCTAGAAATAATTCTAATCTCTCAGTCTTTATGGCCAAGTAGTACTCCACTGTGTGTCAAGAACTCAAAGAACAATGGATGCTGGCAGGGATGCATGGGAATAAGGAACCCTGTTACATAGCTAATGGGACAAATAAAATTTTCTTCAAATTTAATATATATATATATATATATATATATATATATATATATATATATATATGAGAAGTCTACATACAGTAATGGAGTGAGGCACTGGTTATACACTTTACTGCCAACAAAAAAAGCAAATTATGGAATAATGCTTACGCAGTACTCTATTTGAAAGAGTAGTTCTTAAAGTGTGGTTTCAGTACTTCTGGAGACAAGCTTGACTTTTTCAGTCAGTAAAACATTTTTTTTTTCATGGAAAACAAAATAATAAAAGCACTTCTGTGAACATGTTGGGTGCTGCCTGTATTTGTTGGGCTATGGGATTTAGGAGGAAAGAACGCTAGTTATGGAAAGTATAAGATTCTGATTTTCTTCATGCATGTTAACCAAATCAATGTGTAGCTCAATAAATGGAGTATAGAAGCCGACAAGAGAACTCAGCTCTCTTCTTTTAGGGAAAACACTAATGAATTTCAGAAATTCACAACAATATCACTCTTCCAAGTTGAGGAGAAGTGTATTTTTTTTTTTAAATTTTAAGCTGAAATGTGGTCAACAAGGGCCATATAAACAAATAAAAGCTTCTAAAATATCTGTTTTCGTTGTTCAAAAGGCAAGAATATAACCTTGACTAGCAAAAGCTTTTGAAGTTATAGGTATTTTTTAAAGTCTGAAGAGGCCCTAGAATAAAAACATTTTAGGGAGAAAATGAATAAAAATTATGTAAATATGGAATCTTATTATGCATTTATTCATTTTATTCTAAATACAGACTAAATTTCCCCCATTATGGAAAGACTTATTGCTATTAATTCACAGTCATGCTTCTATGCGCTAATTCCTTTTTTTCCAGGGCAATGAGCTGGGAGCTAGGTGTTAGGTTACACCTATTAGACCAGAATCTGTAGAATAGAGTTGCAGCCTCAAACTGTGATTTTGAATGCTTCACCAGATTTGTGTGCATAGAAATCCTTCTCTTCTCCAGAGAAAGGTCCAAAAACTCTATGTCTGAATGTGAACAAATCACCTTGGGAGAAGGAGAGAAAAAGATGACAGTTTCTCACCTTTTGGAGTGTAAATCAATGTCTCCAGGGAAGGACAATGTCTCCGGGTGGACAAGTGCTTGCTCATCCAACCGTGAAATATGACAACAACTCTCCTAAAGGGAAGTGTTACTATCTATTCAGTTACCTCTAATATGTGTGTGTATATATATATATATATATATATATATATATATATATATATATATATATCTTTTTTTAACTACTTAGCCAGGTTTCTCTTTTATTTGGAAAGAACTACACATTAAACATATAAATGTTTTCTTTATAGGCTGACAATGATGTGTAATTTTTCCATAAAAGCTAGGAATTAATAACACAAATTGTTACAAAAGAGTATATTTGTATACAAGATAGTATATTTGTATATATTTGTATATTTGTATACAAATATATAAGACTTGTAAAATCCAGTTGAAAGAAGTTCAATGATAGCTGAAATTATTCAAATACAATTTACTCTTTAATTACAATTTTAGATTTACTTGTATAAAATACTTTTGTCATACACGAGATTTATTACATTGAATCCTAATACCTTCTACGCCTAATAGGTTGAAAGTACCATGAAAGAATAATGAATTTTATCAAATGTTTGAGATGTATGTGCTGATATTACCATGTGATTTTTTCACTTTAATTTTATTAATGTAATATATTATGTCTTAAATTTGCATAGGTTGAAATATTTTGCATCCTTGGGAGTGTAAAAGTCATTATTTATAATAAATATAATTAGTATTTTATAAGCTATTTTCTTGTTATCTTGTATTTTCCCACTTATGATAAACTATTTTTAGTATGATCTTGAATTTTATTTGCTATTAATATTACTTTGTTGAAGATTTTTTCATGTGTGCTCATTAGAGACATTGACCTATGTTTACCTGTTTTTTGTTATACTTTCTTGTAGTTTTACTATCAAAATATAAGGCGCAGCATATAGAATTGTCTTCAGAATATTTTCTCCTCTTAATTTTTAAAGTAAAATTGTTACTTAAGGTCATTTTTTTCTCTTTTTATTGATATATATATATATATATATATATATATATATATATATATATGTGTGTGTGTGTGTGTGATACATAATGTTTACATTGAATTTGAGTATTTTGTTCACATAACCATCTCATCAAAATTGTGAACCCTTCCCCTCTCTCTTTTTGACCCTCCCACCCCTTCCTTTCTCCCATAGTTCTCACTATTCCCTTCATTGAGTTCTATGAAATGATTGTATTCTGGGCTTCTCATACTAGAGAAAACATTTGATATTTAAGACATTCATTTCTACAAAGTTTCCTTCCAGAGTAACTTTGTGTCTTATTGGTTTCAGTGGACTGTGTTTCTATTTTCATTTGTCTCTAGAAATTTGAATTCTGTTTTCACTTGTTCATTGACTCATTGAGTGTTATACAGCAATTTAAAAAATTATATATTCATAAATACTTTTCAGTTCTTCCTACTGTTAATTTGTATTTTGATATCATTGTGTTAGAGAAGATACAGGATATGATTTTATTATTTTAAACTTATTGATAATTTTTACTGCAAAATAATATATAACATATCCCAGAGATTGGTACATGACAGTGGAGAATAATACGTGTTTTAGTGGTGTTGAATACAATGCTTTGTAGATATCTGTTAGGCCCATTGCTCTAAAGTGTACTTTAAATCTGTATCTTGGTCGATTTTCAGACTAGATCATATGTCTCTAGTAGCAAGTAGAACTTAAATCTTCTATAATTAATTTTTTGAAGTCAACTTTTCCATTAAATCTTTAATAATTGCCTCATATATTAAGGCATTCCAATGTTGTGCACCCACCCATGCACACATATATATTTCTAATTGTATCATCTTGCTGAATTGACAAACTGTTTCTTCATGCAATGATCTTGTCTCCTTTAGGTACTTTCCTTTTAACTTAAAGTATTTCTGGACAATTATTATTACTCCTTTTCATGCATGCATGGCCTGTCTTTCTCCAATTCTTCATTTTCAGTCTTTATGCATTCTTACCAGGTGCTTGCAGGTACCCAATATCTAGGTAATTTTAAATCCAATCAGACACACTCTGTGTTTTACTTAGAGAATCATATTTATTTATACTGAATTAACTATTGAGAAATCAAGATTTATCACCACCATTTTGTCATTTATTTTGTAGTTATTTTGTATATCTTTTATTCCCTTTAATTCTCTCTTAATGTCTTAGTTCAGCAATTTTTCTCTAGCCCTATTTTTTTTCTTTTGGTTACTGAAGCTTCTACCATGCTTAATATCGTATGGAATGGAGGAGAGATGAATCTTTAACATAGTACTTAGAGTTCTAGTTAGAAAAGTCAAGCAACAAATAAATAACAGCACTCACATCAGCAAGAAAAATTTAATTAAAATCTTTCTGCTTATAGACTAAATAATCTTATGTACTGACCACCTTAAAGACTCTTTGGGAAACAAATTCAGCTAATAAATTCAATAAAATTGCCAGGTCCAAAAATGAAAGGATAGCATTGGTAGCATTTCTACAACCTAATAGCATGCCTCTCATGAAAAGAATTCAGGAAGATCCCATTTACCATAGCTACAAAAATTATAATATGTAGCAAAAAAATTAACGAAGTAGATGTAGAAAGTTCATATTAAGTTGTCAAAGAAGGCCGTGGCATGCTAATTCAGCAAGGAGATATGAATAAAATCCGACATAAGAATTTAAAAGACACAAAAATTAATTGAAAGTTATCACAAACCCAGGAATTAGGTTAATTGGTAATCTTATAATATTCTTACTACCTCAAAAATCTAGATTCAAGACAATCTCTATCAAAATGACAATGACACTCTACACCAAAATAGGAAGTAAAATTGTTAAATGTTGAAAAAATATAAAAATAAAAAGAACGAAAAACTAAAATATCAAGCTGACTTTGAAAAATAAAGGACAAAGCTAGGGACATACATAATAAAATAGTGATCTAAATATATAACAAAGCTGTAGATTTATAAGAACTAACCTGCACATACTGGCATAAAAATACATACTTAAATTAATGGAATAGATTAGAGAATATGGAAATGAACCCATATACTTCAAGCCAGCTTATGTTTAACAAAAGTGCCAGGAGATCACAAGGTGAAAGTGAATGTCTTTAAGGAATTGTGTTGGTAAAATTAGACCCCCTCATGTAAGATGGAGTTATATGCCTATGTCATGACATATTTAAAAACTCCTGTGCAATGTGTTAAATACAATGTCAGACTTAAAATTAAAGCTATAGACTTCTTAGAAATAATATAAAGAGAATCTTTGTTGATATTTCTCTGAACAAGGATTTTTAGGAGGTTATATCTCAAAAACAACACAGCAGAAATAAATACAGATAAATGAGATTGCATCAAAGTATTAAAAACACTTCTACATAGCAGGGACAATTTTTTAAAAATATGGTTTAGACAAAAATCTACTATATGAGATAAAATGTTTGAAAACTATGTATCTGACAAGGGATTTATATTCATCATGTGAAAGAAATTCAAACAACTTTTTAACAAAAACATAATACTCTGTTTTAATTTTTTTAAATATTGGTAAATATTTTTAAGAAGAAGATATACAAATAAAAATATGTATGTGAAATAACGATCACCTCCACTAATCATGAGGAAAATGCACATCAAAAATCCCAATGAGGTCTACTTCACACTTGTGGCATAGCTAACCAAAACAACAAATGCTTTTATAATAAGAATAAAGGGGAACACTTTGATTGTACTCATGTATATTAGACTGGTCACTAAAAAAAAATAATGCAAAGTTTCTTTGGAGAGATTTTAAAAATAGAGCTATCATATAATCCAGCAGTCGACTGGTGATCAGTCTGAGAAAATGAAGTGAGTGTGTTAAAGTCATCCCTTCACTCCTGCTGAAGGCATCTGCACTGGTATTGTAATTCACTGTGCTCTTGTTCTTAGTAAGTAAGAAACTCACCCAATCTCAGGGACCAACAGTGGGTGAATGGGCAAGAGAAATATGGAGGACTGTTCTTTTCATCTGTCTTGTTTGTTTACAATGTAATACATTGTCAGTCAGAAAAGAAGGAAATCCTGTCACTTTCATCAACAAGGGTCAACCTAAGAAAATAATGTTTTGTAAAGTTGGCTTGGAATAGATAAATCCTGTTGAATTTCACTAACTTGTAGAGGCTAAGAAAAGTTGATCGCATACAAGTGGACATTAGAACGCTGCTCCCAGCGGTTGAGACGGGGGCGGGACCGCAGGTGGTGGTGGCTAGAAAGAGGAGCGGTTGTTCAGGAGTTATGTGTTTATAGGGAAAGACCCTACGACCTTATGGTAAAATAGGAGAACTATTTCTGGTGTCTTAGTGTACAGTAGCATGACTGTAGTTAACAATATTTTTCCCATTTTCTTGATATGTATAAGTGCAAAAATTAAGGTTTACAATGAAGATTAGCATTTTGTGCACATACATATCTTGTCAACAGTATTTTATTTTATACTTCAAATAGAAGACAGGATTTATAATTTTCTTGTTTTAAAGAAATGATAAGTGTTTGACATGTTGGATGGTACTTTGATCACTACACAACACAAGTATGTAGAGAAACGTCATATTGTATCCGTAAATATGTGCAATTAGACGACAACAAGCACAAAAGTGAGCATATTTTTGTAGTTGAATTTTTCAATGACTATCATAAAAGAACTCCATTTCCAGTCTGAGTCCTCTGGGAGGGTTCCACTGATGCATGACTTTCCCATGTCCCAGATCACTTCTCCCCTGTCATTAGTGTTTTCAGATTCCCATCCCTAGGAAAAATATTCCAGTCTTTTACTTGCTATATGAATAAAGCTAATCTCAAACAGATTGCTTTTTAAATAAAAAATGTATTGCTTGAAATTGTGATGTCTTAAATATTTTCTTCCTTCTATTAATTTTCAAATCATGTTACTTTTATTGGTGTAGCTCCTGGATGTACCTACTCCTTTTTTTTTTCCTTTTTTTTTCTTTCTCAATCCAGGGGTTTCAGAAATGTCCCCAGGACATGTACATTGAGATAGGGTTGATAATATCGATCAAAATGTCACAGAGCGATTATGTGTTTCTTGCTTCTGTAATTTCTTTTTTCTTCTCAACCTGCTGACAAGCCTGGCATAGTCAACTGCTGTCCTCCATTCAGAACTCTAGACTCAGTTAGAATCTCTTGATAAACCAAGGGATATATCTCATTCAGAAGATTAGCTATCTCATGATTTCTTTAACATGAGAAAGTTTTAGTAGAAATAAGCAAAAGACCCAAGCAAAAACAGAGAGATTTTTGGAAAGGCAGGAGCGATGGGGGCAAGATGGAAGGAAGAGGAACAGGGAAGGGAAAGGAATGTAAAGTTGATATGACAAGCTTGTGCACCAATTCCTGGAGCTTAAAGCAACTACTATCTATTTCAAAATATGCTAACAAAATAGAAACTATTGGGAAAATTCAATTGGAAAGAGATCTGAAAACCAAATTTTATGCTAAAAAACCTGGTTAGATGTTATTGAGAAAGGTATAATTATTTACAAAAGTTTAGAGAAAGTTTTAATTGTTTTTCAGTAACTTTGGTAATAAACTGCCATAGTTACTTTGATCCTGAGTGACTGGATTCATTGCCATATTCTTGCCTTCATTCACCACTTATATGAGTCTTTTCTTCCAACTGCTTTACTAAACAAACAGCAATTCAAGTATCATAGGATGATTTTGAATTAGATAAGTTTTATCGTCACGCATTTTGGCAACCAATGGGGCTTTCACTGACACACTAGGAAGGTCTAGAGTCTATAAAACCCAACATTTTGTTGGTTTTCTGTTTCTTCTTTTGTGCATCTTTATTTTAATGGTTCGCCATGCCTAATGTGTTTTTACTTGTTTATTTCATGTATTTTCATTAGCTTTTGTGGCCATGTGTTCATCAATGTGGGAAGTGAGACATAACCACTGGTAGAATACCTTCACATTAATTTAGAGTAAATGATTTTTTTAAGACAAGACTGAGTATCATGTAACTTCCATAACCCTACTTTCAGTATTTGTCATTATCTCATTGTCATCACTCAGGCTCTCAGTGTTCCCGTGTTTTCATTGAAATCAGGAAATTCACTATATCAGCATTTAAAAGTCTTTCTTGTGAGGGCTAGAGGAATGGCACAATGTTTGAAGGGTTTACCTAGTCAAGAGCAAGGCCCTGAGCTCAATTTCCCAGCACTATGTAAGCAGGGGTGGAGGCACACTTCTGTAATCCTAAGCACTTTGGAGGTTAAGGCAGGGGGATTGCCAGGAGACCATGGCCAGCCCAGGCTACATAGGTTCAGCCTGACTATAGAGCAAGACCTATCTCTCTCACCAAAAAAGCATTTCTTATGAATTAAATAACTAGTGTATACCTCAGTTTATATAAACAAATGTACACTGTGTCTATGCTAAAGAAAATGCTGCAGTAATTTTTTTTAAATAGTGAGGCAAAATTAAATAGCATTATTAAGAATTAAATAGCCCTTTTAGGAAAGAATAAGACTATCTATCAATAATAATGCACATATGGTGGGTTATTACAATACAGAAGGATGAAGAATATATGGATAAAGAGGAAGTACACACTCACACACACACACACATGCCTAGAGGGATTGGTGGAAAATAATACATTTCATTTATTAACAACTGCATTCTATTATTGAATATATTACTGGGCAAATAAATGTACATAACTAACAGCATGACTTACAATGATGTTTAGAAAGACAAAATAGGAAAACAGTTGAGATATGCTTGATTTTCTCATGTTTTCAGAAGGTGGAAGAATAAGCAAAAATATAAAAACCAAGATATTGAATGTGTTAATATCAATAATGCACATTATGTAACAAAGCCAAGGTAAGCATTTAGTTTCATCATTTGTGGAAGTGATAGGAGATATATATACATTTTCCAAATATGTTTTCTGGCTCATTACCCTTGTAACACTTGCTATTTGCTAAGCCACTAGAATGTTCTCGGGGTGCTTTTGGAAACAGAAGCACGCCCATGAATGAAGTCTCTACCTGAATTTCCCTGGCCTCTTTCACCTGCTCTCATTTTTCTTTAAGCCAGGTCATTGGAACTAGAATTTTTAACCCAAAGTCAGGTCATAGGTGTTAATAACATGCTCTAAGAATCGTCTGCTTTTGTGTCTTGGAGTTGGTCACAAAGAAATTCTCTGCTTATAGATCTCCATTTTATAGGTGGTCCTGCCCCAGGCCTCAAAGGAACAAGACTGCGCAGGGGAAAAATTCATGAACAGACGAGTATGTCTGAGTTTCCCCAAACAAAGTGTTTCTGTGGGGCCATAGCCTTTATGATCAATCGTGTATTGATCCGGTTGTTCATGCCACAGTCGCGCTCATGAAATAAAGCCTTCATTAAAATAAACAAGAAGAACCGAGGTCAGCTCATCCTGGACCTCTGAACATCTGAAGGCGACAGGAAGGCACCTAGGAACTCACTGATGCTCAGGGAGAGTGGCTTGCACCAGGAGAATGCAGGTTCCTGTGTGGGGGACATACTGTGAACTTGCCTTTCTCTCTTCATCTGCAGCTTTTGTCTAGTTGTTAATACTATCTCTCCTCTATTGACTTCATACTAAACTGATAAGCGCGTTTGTTCCTTGGGCTTCTGTAAGAAAATTAATAGCACCTGTAGAGGGGGTTGTAAAACCCCCAAATTTTAGCTGGTAAATCAGAAAATCTAGGAATCCTGGACTTGCAACTGGGTCTGAAGTCAGAAAAATCTTCAAAACGGGAATTTAAGTAGCAACATACAGGATTCAAAACATTATTCCTACATAGATGGTGTCAGAGCTGATTTGAATTATAAAATACCCAACTGCTCTCTATTGCAAACCTGCTTTCTGGGTGGCTGGGAGAAATCCCCATCTCTCCTGAGGTCAGAGAATGAATTCTCGGGAATTGTGCTATTAGAAACAGGGAAAAAATGAGAAACTTTTTAAAATACTCAGTGACTTGTTAAAAAAAACCTCATGCAATTATGCATTTAGTCACAGAAGAGTAAGATTTAAATATTTTCCCACTATCCAATAAAATAAAATTTGACAAGAACAATAAAAATCAGTTCAACTCTTTGAAAAATGAAAATGGCAAGCACTGTGGACTAATTTCTAGACTGAAAGGAAACGTAAAGTAAGGACATAAGCGAACCTAACAATGTGATAATGTGCTAGCATGTGGTTGTTTCTGACACAGTATTTACTGAAAAAATTGACTCTAGTACAGTAATTAGAAAACAAGAGAAAATTAAAAGAACTAATTTAACTGGAGGAAAAAATGGAATGGCAATCGAAAGCAAGAACCGATGACATACACAAAAGAAGATGGAAAAATGTCTGGCAAAATCAATTGCTGAAAACTGAATAGAATAATTTTGGGACTAACTGAGCGGAGGAAAAATCTGAAAAGGGAAAAAATGCAACGCACGAACTTAAATTTCTTAGGGGATCTGTAACTAGCATCTTCCTCCCTCTTGTGTGTGAGCATCTCCTACTGACAGGGTGACCCCAGAAACAGGGAATGTGGTGGTTCTGGGACATTTGAATTCCACAGAAGTAGCTCAGTCATAAGTAATAAACTCCACCTCAAAGTGACTCTTGGTTATACCATTCCCAAATACAGTGGTCACTGCACTGGATTCCTGGCACGCGGAAGGATTCGTATTCAGGAGAAAAGCCTGCCCCGCTCACAACTCAAAATGACTGCCAACTTCACTTGGCACTAACTCTGCCCGTTTGTCTTTCTCATGGAGGCTGCTGTACCTCGCTTTGTGCTTGGGGCGCCAGCTCCAGCCCCCAAGGCTTGGACACTACCGTTCCAGCCCCTGTTACAGTTTTTCAGTTTTGCTTGTTTGATTTTCTCGCTTTTCTCTTGACTCTTTCGCGATTGCTGGAATTCTCTCTTTACTAAGTAGTTGTTTTGCAGATGTGTTTACTTCCTTCTGCTCTGTAGTCTGCCTACTTCTTGATGATTTTGAAATACTATTTTTTCTTTTAACATACTCAGTTTTATAATAGCTATAATGCCTTCATCCTTAAGTGTTCTATTTACCAAATGTTAGTCAATTTCTCTTACCTTTTCTTTCTTTGTGTTTGGTGGGTTGGTTTTTATTTGTTTTGTTTTGCTGTGATTTGTTTTGATCCTGGGAATCAGACCCACGAACTTTGTACTCAGCACTGTTAGGCTTTACCCTCAGACTGTTTTTTTTTTTAATTTTGTGGTGGTGTTAAATTAAATTTAGATTACTCAAGTGTTAGCCCTTATTTTTTTATTCTGTTTATATCCTGTGTAAAATCTTTCATTTCTCACTTGTGGTTTTATATAAACACATAAGTCACGTAGTTTTATTTTGGATTTTGACATGACAAAATGCTGATTTCCTTTATTCCATAAAAAGCATGTTTATTGTGATATTTATCCTTAAGGAACCAATTCTGTTAAATTCCCACATTTTTCTCACAGTACACATATATATATATCAATGTTGTGTGTGTCCTTTTTAAGTCTTAATTACTTAAACAGATATTTTGAGACAATGTCTTGTTTTACAGTTGAGAGTTGGTCCTGAACTCATTGCATAGTCCAGGATTGCCAGGAACTCATGGCGATCCTCCTGCACCAGCCTTCCAGGTACTAAGACTACGTATGTTCCACTGTCATCAACTAGTTTTTATATAGTGCTGAGGGCTCTGTACTTGCTAGGTAGACTTTAACAAATGAATTATGCCCTCCTCTAGAACTTCTTCTATGCAAGTAAATTTTATAGAGAATAGGAAGGTCAATTCAGGAGTACAAAGCATTTGGGGTAGAGAGAGAACATCTGGCAAAGAGAGAAAGAGGCAGGAGGAGGCAGGGAACATTTCAGAGAAGAATCCTCCCTGCCTGCCCTTCACGTGCTCCTGAGCAAGAAGTACCTATTGCGATCTCTGTGCCCCCTCTGGTCCAGCTCTCTCTGTCTCTCTCTCATACAAATGCTCTCTCCCTCACCCCCTCCCTCTCCTTCTCTCTCTCTCTCTCTCTCTCTCTCTCGGTGGCAGGTGAGATAGCTAGATCCTCATGCTCACGTCACCCCCTTGCTGAAGTCTGACTAAGAGCTGCCTTCAGAAATGAACTACCTGGTCTTGAAAGATGAGGCAGATTCTGAAGGGGCTACAGAGCTGTAAGCTGTCAGCTGATAACTTGCTTTGAGGAATGAGCTCATGGGAAGTAAGGCTGTGGGGTGCCTGCCACACCAGGCCGGATGCTTGCAGTGGATTCAGGCAGGCAGGACATGCAGTCTTAATGTAGAAGCCAAAAAATCTGTTTTTGTTGCTATCGTTATTACATAAGAATCAAGAGGGAATTTTTGCATAAATGAATAGCCATGCTCATGGTAGTAGACTTTCAAAACTGTATATGTAAAATTTACAGATAACTATACAAATAAATTCACTCATGTTGCATTCAAAATATGACTAGTAAGAATATGTATGATTGTTTCTCAGGGCATGTGAAAACCCATGTGAGTTTTGACAATTTATATAATCACTTCATTGCATGCTTTTAAACTAAAATGATTGACATTTTCACTTTAAATATTCTACAAAGTTAATGTGGTCTATTAATAAGGAATGGTACTAAATATTTCTGGGATAAAATTTGAGAGAAAAAAATGCCTGGCTAATATTTTCTGCACAGAAAATTTGGAATGCATAAAGAGGAGAGCTGAGGCACTTGAACTCTCACGTGAACTAAGTTCATTAGGAAGTTGTGTTCCTTTGAAAGGAAGGGCAGGGCTCGTTGAAATAAGGGACATTCTGAAAGCCTCAGAAAAACATTACCTTCCTTAAAGATAAGCTGGCAAAAGTATAATTTTTAAAGTTTTGTAAGTCACATTGAGCCATTTCAATGTTAAAATTATATTACAATTGCTCATTGGTGTGTGTGTGTGTGTGTGTGTATGTGTGTGTGTGTGAGCGCACATGTGTGAACGAGCTCTCCAAAATACTGAGTTAAAAAACAAATTATTTGAAATTAAGTCTGATTATTGTTCATCTAATTTCAAAACCCACATCTTTTGTACTCCATTCAACTTAATTATTACTTGTAATTATTCTTGATTTTGGAAAATTTTCTGCTTAACTTGAAGCCTTTTTTCTTTTCTACGTTTTAAAAAGCGCATTTTATTATTTTCTACTTAAACTAATGGTTCAGCTCTTTGTAAAACACATGGGCATTTTCATAAAAATGTGTGATCGTGCAGTACAGTTATTTAATTGTAAGTTTTTGAGTCACAATTTTCAAATATAAGCATACCTATGGCTTTTATATCAGTGTGATTAACACTATTTTCCCATCTCATCTTATATTTTCTTGCTTACATTTATCTGATTGCTGTAACTTACTAAAATTTTAATTCAGTTTTTTTTTTTTTTAATTGGGAAACATTGCTTTGCTGAAAGCTATTTCTGCGGTGTTGAAAATTTAAAACTAAAGAAAATAGTTCACATTTATGTAGACACATACATATGACATATATAAGATAAATCATACACAGATGCATGTACTGAAAAACTGAAGAAAATGCTGTTGTTGTTACATGAGCCATGTCTCTCACAATTTCTCCTGTGTACTTTCAGTCAATGTTCCACAGAACAAAGAGTATTCAGCCCCCTACACTGCAGTGACAAAAGGAAAGAAAATCAAGAAATTAAACTAAATCAAGAAGAGTTGATTTTTCTCTTTGTTCCTTCAGATATTTTTTATTTTTAATTTATTTTTATTACAAATTTCTAATTAGAGTTAAAAAAGAAGCAAGCACAAATGAAGAGTAGATATTCTACAAGAGTTTGAAGCGCCATTTTTGAGCGAGTTCAGAGATTATCTTAACTAACCAGCTTTTGTCTTTGGGTGTAGTTCGTTTGATTCATTTACCTTCCTGCCTGAGCATCTTGCTTTTCCCTAAATGAATTTCTTGAGTCTGTAAGCAGCAAGTATGTTTGTGACAGTCTCTCCTCCCAGACCCAATCAGCCTGAGGCAACCAAGCCTTGGCCCTAAATGGACACGAGAAATCCTTTTAGAAAACTCAGGTGAGCTGACTTCACCATGTTTCCTTCCCAGTGACCCCGTGTAATCTGTCTCAGGGAATCAACCGTCACCTTCAGTCTGGTGACCTCCACGTTTATATATCAGGCTCCAAAATCTTCTAAGCCTCAATTAAACTTCTCAATCCACAGGCAAAAATAGAAATCCCAAGCAAAATGCCCAAAATGGTGCTTGACGTCTCAGCTCCTGGCTTGCTCTTCCTGCTGGTTTCCTCGTTCTATATATCTCCATGCTATAAATAGTATTCATCTTTTGTATTTTCATCTTTATTCATAATCATACATAGCTAATCTATTACCAAGTGAGTTAATTCTACATTTTAAATAGTTATTTTAAAGTGTATATCTTTCTTCCATTTATACTATTATTATCATAATCTGAGTCCTTAGATACATCCTGGCTCACTTATCACTGAATCCTCTTCCTCCTGCTTTAACTAGCTAAGCCTGTACACACCTGGCAGCTGCAATAACCATCTTAAAACCTACATCATTTAGAAAAATAAGCACTACCCTGATTGTCCAGCCAGTCTTGACTTCCGTTTCTCACCTTCCCTCCCAGTAGCCCCGTTACCTCCAGATGCACTTGCAATATGCAGTGATCATGTACTTCTCACGTGTCCCTCTACCTCCATCTTTTGTGGGTGTTGATACCCCAGCAATCTGAACTATATACTCTACTCTCCCACTCATCACAGGCTACTTATGCCTGACTCATCTTTCAATATTCTGTTGAAGCATTATTATTATTTTTTCAGGAAACATGTTTTGAACCACAACAATTAAACAGGAGCCGCTACTTCCTATTGTCCCTCACACAACTTCACAGATCTGTTACGATGTTTTCTTTTTTTTTTTCTTTTTGAGACAGGGAATCTCACTCTTTATTCAAGTTGGTCCTGAATTCACTGCCTGCCCCAGGCTTGCCTAGCATTGACAGCTGTCCTGCTGTCTCAGCCTCCTGAGTTCTGAAATTACAAGCTTGTGATACCATATCCAGCTTGTGCGGTGTTGGGGAAGGTATTTTTAACTCCTTTGTTCGCTTTGTACTCATACTCTTCCCTTTCTTTAGTGACACATTAAGAAAAGTCTGGCTATGCATTTCTAGTAGGTTAGTAAATCTTCTTTGCTTCTAAAAGAGCAAAGGTATCCTGGAGATTCACATATAATAAAATCTATCACCTCCTGCGATGATCTTAAAAACACGGCCTGGCTCGGGTACTGGTTTTGGCTCTTAGAAGGCCACATGGTATAGAGTGGTAGTTAGTCATGTTCTGCATAGTTTATTAATCATATATCTGATCATCACTAATGATCGCTCCCTTTCCAACAGTCAGTGAAGGAAAGTGAGTGGGTGTGTCTTCCAGCGATGGTAATGAGATTTATACAGCTAAGGAGTTCTCTAGTTAATAAAATGACAGAGCAGTGTTGCCAACAGAAATCAAATTGAAGTAGCCCAGTGTACCCATCTTTTTTTCAAATGCTTCCTATGTCTGGCAAAGGAATTACATATGGTTAAAGGCATCTGTGCACTACAGGCCAAGAACAGAACTCAGGCTCTCTGGCTTCACATCTGTTTGTTGATTCGTTATTTTGTTCCTTTGGTTTTGACCCAAATGAACAGCACCAGTGACATAATACCAAAACAGGCACTCTCAAAGCACAAGAAAACAAAATTAAAAAAATAATGTTGGGTAACAAAATGACAGAGACGCTGTGAAGTCTCTCATTCACAACTACCATTTTTCTATGTAACATTCTACATTGTGTTAGTGAGAAGGGTGGAATCTATAAAGTTAACGAGGCTGGATATTTATGCTGCTCTTATGCTCCTGTTCAAATTAAAGAAAACTACAATACTCGATGGAAAAAACTCAAATAAAACTAGAGACACAGAATGAGTTCCTGAATTTCTATCGGTGGTGTCCCTAAAGATGGTTTATTTCTGTCAAGAGAAATGAAATCTTACCCCATGTTGATCCAACTGAAAAAAATGAAATTAGAAGTTATAAATATTTTTAATAATTTGGTAAATAAATAAAACACCTACCTTGCTGAAAAGATCTTTGGAGGCATTGCCGGTGTTTGCAAAATAGTATTATTTGTGTCTTCAGAGCTAAAGTACATGACCCAAAAGGCAGGAGAGTCTGATTGTTTAAATATCAGAAAACATGAAAGAGTTAGCTATTTTTTTCACTTCTACCTTCTAACTCTGATCTTATCTTATTGAGAAAATAGAGGAAAATAAAAATGAGATCCTGTTTTGTCTTTCTCCCAATAGATATTCTAACGCATATACTCTTATTTATTCTGCTTTCTAGCTATATCTTTTTTAAATAAAATTTTAGTAATTTCATGTTGTGAGAATGACTTTGGAAAATGTTTACTAAAACTCATTCCTATTCTAGGATGTTAACTATGCCACTATGAAATTATTTTCTCCCCATTCATTTTCTTTAATATAAGCATTTCACAAATTTTACATTTTAAAAAGTCTCTTCAGTACAATAATTAGCTTTATTTACACAAAACTATAATTCATTTGCAATGTATCTGTCTAAAGTAGTTGTATCCACTTGCATATGATTCTATCCCAATCTTTAAAAATGTCCAGAACAAAAATCTTTTAAAACAGCGGCACTGGAAATGCCCTACGTCACCAGTTGCATCCTTTATATTTAACTCAGCGAGGAATTTTCAGTATTTATTATTTACCACAATCAGCAGTGTTTCACACAACGGATTATTCATTTCTTCTTGGAAGTTTTCTTCATTTGGAATCTGAGACATTCAAGGTTTTTATAAAATATTGTTGCTCATTTACTATAGTTTTACTTGTTTTCGGTTATTATCATTGTCACTATTTCAGTATTGTAGATTGAATTTAAGACTACATCACAGAATCTTTCTTTCATTGTTTTTCATTCTCTTCCTTCCTCCCTCCCTCCCTCCCTCCCTCCCTTCTTTCTTTCCTTCTTTCCTTCCTTCCTTCCTTTCTTTCTTTCTTTCTCTTTCTTTCTTTCTTTCTTTCTTTCTCTTTGTTTCAATTTTGAGGCAGGTTCTCAGTCATTAATTCGCACAAACTGGGCTTGAATTTGTGATTCTCCTGCCTCAGTCTTGTGGCATCGTGGGATTACAGGAGAGTATCACTCCACCCAGCTTGTTTGCTGATTTCTTATTTTTCAAATTGTTAAATATTTGTGTGATTCAGAGTTCTGCCATTATATCAAATCTCATCATTTTGGTCTAGAATATTTATTAACACTTGAAGTGACATCATTCACTCCAGTAGCATCAGATCAGAACTCTTCCTGAAATTATCCTCCTATATTATGTGCTATTGAACACAGCTACTTGGGTACCTAAGAGCCTTCACAAAATTAACATTTGAATTGAAATTGATTGGCAATAAGGATCCCACATCTGTCACATTTTTCCTACTTCTGCAGATAACAAATATTTCACCATCATTTAGTCAACAGTTCTCGAATTACTCTCACTTCTCTCTTGCTATGACTCTCAGTATCTTGTCACTTAGCTTTACTCACAAAATAAGTCTGAATTCAAATATTAATTGTTTATACTATCATGAATATTATAATGGTTAAGTCATCATTTTTTCTCAGTGAAATTATTTTAATAGCTGGTTAATCTTTTGTCCTTTTCTAATTTTATTTTTAAAGAGTACTTTCTGACACAGAAACTGCAGCCACTGGAAACTCCATCGCTTCTCTTTTCTGTTTTCCCCAAGATTTATTTATCTCAATGAAAAGAAAACTGAGTTCATAGAATGACTAGCAAGGCCTTTGAGCAGCAGACGCTTCCTGCACTTGGCTTCCTTTATTTTTGTGCGGATGACAAGGCCGTTGTTGCTGCCGCTGTTCCAGTTCATCAAGCAGGCGTGCCCCTCTGACCTTCACCTGACCTTCCTTTCATCTAGATTGCACATTGCTAAAGTATACTCAGGGTTTTCTCTTTAATTTATCAAGTCTATGTTTAAATCCCAAATTGTCAGAAATTCTGCACTGTCCCCCCTACAGCAGTTGCACCTTCTCCTTTTCTGTCTTCCTTACGGGACTTTACTTCATCGAAAATTATCATTTCTTCTTGAATGAAATAACTTCTGTGATTACATCTTAGGGTTATTTAATAGAATGCTAGTGCAATGAAGGACAGAGCCTCATGTGACTGTGTTTATCATCTTAGAATGGTGCTAAGCATGAAATGCATCCTCAGTATCTATGAGGGACCAGTCAAGTCCAGCCACAGGAAACATGGAAGTTTTCCTTTTGTTTTTGTTTTTGTTTTTGTTTTCTTTTTTTTTTTTCTGAGTAGTTTTAAGTCATAGCCAGGCTAAATGCATAAACATTGAAGACTGTGATGTCTTCTTTTATTAGGATTCAGGGGTTCCTTTTTTTTCACTAGCTTTTCTCTGAAATAAAAACCAGTCTCACATTCTTTTGATTAGGTTTATCACAAGGTATCTTCATCTATTTCCTTTTCATCTGAAATTGAATATTTGAAATCAACTACACATACATATCATAAAGTTAAGTCTTAATTTTTCATCTAGGCTGGCAATTGGTGCCTACTAATTGGTATAATTATACCATTACTGTTTAAAATTATTGACACTCCTAAAGTAATATAGACCATATTTATTATTTTTGTTATTTACTTTCTTGTTCATAGTTCCTATTTTGTCTTAAAAGTTTTTCTGCCTTGTGTGGTTTTAATTACACTCCAGTATGTGTACTGATGGGTTTCTGGAGAAAGAACTGAGGCACTCTGCCACCAACTTACATGTCCAGTCATTTTTTGTTATCTTAATTCAGGATTTCACTAAGTAACTCAAGCTGTCCTCAAACTCCAGATCCTCCTACCTTAGCCTGTGCTTCACCCAGGATTATAGATATGAGCTATCAAGACTGGCTTTAATTATTATTCCATTTTTCTACTTTCTTAGTACATACATTTCTTTAAAGCTTTTTGCTGCTATTTATGTTTATCCTGGAGTTTGGAATACATAATTAACTCCATTTCAAATAATATTATATTGCTTCATCAGTATTACACAACATTTCTGCTAAAATATATTTCTAATTCTTCTCATCTCTGATTTCACTGTTGCTATTCATTTTGTTGATATATACATGCAGGTGTATGTACTTATATGTGAGTACATAGTTACAATGTTGCTATTATTTTGACAAAATATTTAAGTTAATTAAAAATAAGTTTTATTTTATTTTATTTTTATTTATTTCTGCTACAAAATTTTACCGTGTTTTATGTGAGTCTGAGTTTAAGTCCTTTTTGTCTGAAAAACTCTTTTTAGTATTTCTTGCAAGACAAGACAAAGGTAACATATTTTTGCAGATTTTTTCTGAGAAATTATTTCTTTTTTTTCTTTTTTTCTTTTTCTTCTTGAAGGATAATTTTACAAATTATAAGATTTGAGGTTAGTAGAATTTTTAAATAGTTTTAGTATTTCACTTCACTTTCTTTTTGGTTTCATGATTACTTAGTAATCAGATGCAATTTTTAACTTTTTTTTCCTATGTAAGTAAAATCTTTTCAATTTCTTTACATGCTCTATATTTGTCTTTGATTTTCTGAAGTTTAAACTGCCTGATATCATTTTATTGTTTTCTTCTTGTAATGTTCTCTGAGTTTCCTAACTCTAAGGTCTGTATCTTACATTAATTTAGAAAACACCTGATTGTTTCAACAAAATTTTTCTTTTTTTTTCACTGCTTCCTTCTTATTTTGATATTCCCATTACATAAGTGTGTGTGTGTGTGTGTGTGTGTGTGTGTGTGTGTGTGTGTGTGTGTGTTTATGTGTGTGCATCCTAGCCTGTATTCCTCAGACAATTGTTGGATGTTTAGGTAATTTAACACTTTTGTCACTGATTTTCAGTTTTCATTTTCAGTTGAAAAGGTTTAAGTTCAGAGATTGTCTCCATAGCCATTTTGACTCTACTAAAGCGCACAAAAGGCATTCTTTGTTCTTAGTGTTTTTGATCTCTGGCATTTCTTTATGCTCGCTTCTTAGAGTTTTCATATTTCTGATTACATTACCCATCTGGTTGTCTATATGATCTAACGTGTGCCATCAGCTGCATGGCATATTAGTTTTAGCTCCTTTCTTTTTCTTTTCTTTCTTTCTATTTCTTCTTCTTCTTCTTCTTCTTCTTTTTTTTTTTTTGGAAATTTCAGGCCAATCCATTCCAGCATCACTACTATTTGTAAGTAGATATTTGGACTCTAGGAAGTTCTCAATTATTGAGTCTGCAGGGAAAACGTCTGTCTTGAAGACATACTGTGTCAGGAACACCATGTTCTGATGCATTGAGAAATGGCTGTATTTCTTTCTTCTCACACCAGAAGCCTAAGGGGATTTTTCTACCATCTTGACATTGAGATTCTAACTGAATTCCTAGAGGTAAGACTCACACAGTTGGGAGAGCTACTCAACATGATTCACTTTTTTTTAAGTCAGTATGTCATTGTGTTATGTAATTATTACAGTTGTTCTTCAGCACATTGGTTTCCTTTCTTCTCTTCCTATCTTCTCTCCCTTCTCTACATGCTCATCTACAAAAATCGGTCTTCCTGTGTCCTACCATCATTCTTCTGTGTTTCCCTCTCAGGCGTGCCAGCAGGGAGGCTGCCCCAGTCTGCGTTTCAGAGCTCAGCTTTCCCTATCTGTGATTACTGCACATCGGGCTTCTGCCTGCCAAACTATGGTTGTCCCTATCTGTGTCTCTCCAATTTAGGGGACAACAGTTTACCCCATGATCTCATCTCTCTGCCAAATCAAAATCTGTTGAAATATTATTATTATTGTGATTTTTTTCTAGCTTTTTACTCTTTATGACAGTGACGACTGTAAACTGCAAAGCTCCTTATACACTGGACCAAAAGTGAAAATTGTACAATTGCACACTCTTTTTTTTGTAATAAGGTCTCTCTTTGTAGCCTAGGCTAACATTGGACTCATGGCAATCCTCCTACCTAAGCCTCCCAGGTTGTGGGATTGAAGATGTGTACCACTACATCTGGCTGGGGAATTGAACTAGGCCTAGTGATTGTTAGGCAAGCGCTTTTGCCACTGTTCACTCTTCCATTCCTCCAGCCCAACTTTAAACTAATACACTTACTATGGAAAGCAGTATAGAGATTTCTCAAAAAGATGAAAGTAAATGATCCCTTCCACCCAGCAGTGTCTTTTCTGGGAATCTTTCCAAATGAGTTAAAAACAATGTATAATAAAAATGCATATATACTCACATTTGTAGCAGCAAAAGTAGCCACAGCTACGCTGAAGGAGAAGCTGAAGTAGCCATCAATAGACCAACGGATACAAACATTGTGATACATGTACACAACAAAGTAGCACTCTTCTACACAGACAGATAAAGTTGAGGCTTTTGTAGGTAAAAAACCACTTGAGATCACCATACTGAGGTGAGTCAGTCTCAGGAGGTTAAATATTGCATGTTTTCTCTCAAACAGGCATTTCAGAGAAAAAATAAATTAGTGTGAATGTAGGAATGAAAGGGCATGAAGGAGGGAATGGAAAGACCAAAAAGAGGGAGAGGAAGGATTGCAATGTTGACTCAATAAATATGTGCACAATAAAAGACAAGCTCATGTAACCACAGAGTATCACACGTAAAACCGAGAAGAAGAAAAAAAATGAATTAAAAGAATCATCAGTAAGTATAAATCATTAATAAATTAGAAACATTAATATTGAAAGTGTTAAGACTTTCAAAATCTCATTTATTTTTGTACTGAAATATGTGGATAACAGCGTAATGTCACAAAATCTGTGTCATTTATCGATTTGTAGGAAATAAGGTACATTTAATATACTGTTTCGGCAAGTGTATTGAGATACCATTTGTAACCAAATATCACTTGAACATATTAGCTTAATGTTTTTCTCATATTTACAAACTTAGTAGCTTAATGTTCAAAGATCTAGTGAGGGATAGCTCCAAAAGCTTAATTGTTTGAGGCAAATCTGGTTTGACTCTCTGCATTCTTAAAGTTTACTTTTATGTTACTGTCCTACTGTTTGTATCTGGAATGTCCCTAAAGGTTTCAACTGTATTTTAATGTAGTGGGATAACTGTGGGACCATGTGTTGTTGGGAGATAGGGCCTGGTTGGGACGGGTGGGTGCTTAGAGTTTGAAATGGAGGGGTTATGTCAACTTGTTAAGGATGTTGGGTGCTTAGTGCAGTTTCAATGTGTTTGCTACTGAGTTTTGGGCCAGGAAATAGGGAGGGCCACTCACTCTGGGTTTGGGCACCCAAATAGCAGCTTGATCTGAGTAAAAGAAGGAAGAGGAAGCATTCTTACAGCTTCTACCTGAGTCGGTTCTGGTCTTACCTGAGTCTCCAGACACTGATTTGGTTCCTGCTTCACTTGGTTTCTCTCTGCACTTCTTGAGCAGTTCTTCAGCTTCTACTATGTGTCTACTCTATTGCCAGCTACCCATAAATGAACTGTATGAGATTCTGAACCTGTGCACTAAAATAAATCTTTCATCCCTAAAATTGTGGATGTCAGGTGTCCTATCACAGCAATGAGAAAGTAACTAAGGCACAGGGTGATTTTAGTGTCAATGCTTCATATTTCTTCAAGACAAAATGTTCTGAGAGCTCTTTGATAACTTAAAATAACATTAAATTTAACTTTAATCAAATTATCCAGCATTATGACAAATGCCACAAGTGACTGTCATGCTGTGTTTGGTTAAGTGGCAGTCTCACAGTCCAATCTAGATGTCGTCCTTCCCTGTCTGATACTGCTCTTAGGAGGAGCTCTCAAGGACACTATTAGTACAACTAATCTGATAGAAGGATTTAGAACGTAATAGTCTAACTGGTTATAATGACGATCATCAAATGTGAGTTTGTCTTTGCATTTAAAGTCTGAATTGTTCAAATAAGTATAAATAATCAAATCTCTAAAAGAATTTGGGAAAACACGTCTCAAATCATGTCTACAATCATCTTGTCTCTGTGAGAGACAAAGAAGGAACAATGCTTTGAGTAAGGAATTATGCTAAGCTGGGCACTACTGCCAAGGAAAAGGAAGGCTTTATTTTTTTTCTTTTCACTTCTCAAGGTATAAATTCTGAAATATTAAGAGGTAAAATTCAAGGAAAAGGAAAAAAATGTAAGCAAACTTGTGGTGTGAGCCCCCCACTGTTCCTTTCTCAAATGGACTGATGGGTAAAATTACTGGAGAGACAGACTGTATGATCTTCTTTTCACTCATTTACCCAGCATGCGGCAGATAACGAGTTGTTTCACATTGCTATATTTTAGCTATAAAAATGTTATAAAAAGGTTTGAAATAAATGACTTCAAAATACATTAACAATGCCATTCGCTAATAAGCTGCTGAACACTGGAGTAAATGGATGCAGCTAATTTGGGGAGACGCTAAATTTGGACGGTATGACTAGCTTAAAATAGTCAGGACTTGGATTTGGTGGTTTTCCTTCGAAATGCTTGTAATAAAAGTTTGGAATCAGAATCTTTGAAGCAGGTCTTCATTCCAGAAAAATTATTTTGTGTCCTCAATATATTAAGTGAATATAGATTATACATCATGGACATACACGTAAGAACATATGATACTTGCTATAAATTTGTTAAATTGGTATAATTAATTATATGGACAGCCAAGGAAGAGGAGACACTAGACTTAAACTTTTTAGCAGTGCTATGACTGTTAAGATGTTGGAAATTCTTCAAGATTGACTAAATGCACATTGCATAAGGAGCTGAATAATAGTCTTGGTGGGCTCCGGAAGAAATAGTGTGCTTTGGATCTGGACTGTCCCCCAATGTATTTGATTATATAATACCCATGGGGTCCATGTACTGTTAAGAGGTAAGGCCTGGTTGGAAGCGGCATATCATTGGGGTATGACCTGGAAAGGGAGAACTTTAGGGTTTTATCTGAGGGTTCAGATCACGAGATCAACTGAAAGTAAATATGCTAACTCTATCCTTTCTTGTTCCCTCGGTTTCCTGTTTAGTCTGCTCCGAACAACTTCCCTCTAAGCGAGACATCCGGGTGTTTCCACAGTCCACTTACTAATGGACTGAAACTTTCTAAAACTATGAGATAAAATAAATCTTTCATCTTTTAAACTGTGGATGTCTGGTATTGTGTCCCAGAAATGAAAAACTAAGGCAACACATTATTGAATAGGACTACCTGAGCTATATGCTAAACTACTATGGTTTATTTGGACAAAATTTTAAATATAACTGAATTATATTGTTTTCTAGAAGAAACAACTCCATGTTCAAATTCTTTCCAGAAATTGCCCTTTCCTACAAGTTATCTCTCGAATTCTGAGTCTTTTGCTTTTTCCTTCCTATTTTATTCAACGAGCACAGTTCAAAATGCTTAAATATTGAAGTAATTTCTTCTAAAAATGTTTATAGATTCTTCCGGTTCTAGAGTTTGACTAATCGTTTTCTATTTCCCTCTATAAGAAAAGTTATCTGTTCAATGAGGAACAAATATACAGCTGTGTGAATAACCTAGAAAAATTCAGAAAGAACAGTAACCAAAAATTACTTTACTGTTACAATGCTCATTGTATTAGTTTGGGTTCTTCAAAAGGTAGAATTTACACATTTACAAATAAAAAGATCTATTAGAAAAGCTTACAAATCAGATAATAGAGATAGTCTAAGATGTCTGCTCAGCCGCAAAGTAGATCTCTCTTCTGGACTGCAGGACAGCCAGTGAGGTGAGAGTCTGCTGAGAATCTCAGTTTTTCAAAGAACAATGGCAAAGACTGGAGCCTGAAGATTGTTTACTGAGGATCAGCGAAGGGCAGACAGGAGCAAATCCATACTGGAACAAATCTTTGACGAAGATCTGCGATGTGTAGCAAGTCAGCATCCATAGACAATCAATACGAGCGCTTTCCCAGAGAAAGAAGCTGTAACAATATTCCTTTGTCCTTCCTTTTATACTGCTGGAGTTCCAGTTGGCCCTCCCACATCTGGGTGGGTGCTCTTCCCTCATTCGACATCCACAAATCCCTCACACTACAATCCAAGCTGGTTCTCAATTCCCAATCCCAATCTAGAGGTAGCTACCAAATCCGAATCCTAATAGAGGTGTGGTTCCTAATCCCCTCAAGTTGACAAAAATCCCTTCAGTGGTTACAGTGACAGAACTACACTTTTCACTCATTAGAGCTCTAAGCTTGGAGTAAAGAGTTAGTGGTTGAGTAGAGAAATGACTTCTGTGAAGGTTAATTATGTACCAATTTTAAGTGTGTTTTTTTGTAATAACATATCCATATGTGTAAAATCCATTGGTTATTTTTGTTATGTATAAAATACAGGGATGATGTTAAGGAGATTAAAATTAAGTAGTATAATTTTTTTCAGCCTTAACAGATAATTCATTCCTGGCCTCAGGTTCTTTAAAACAGATCTTCATTCTTTAAAAATTACATTGAATCCTCATATGTAAGGTAAATATTGATTATACATCATGTACATATACATATGATTTTTATTGATACTTAATGTATATTAGTTGAATTAAATGTATGCACAAATATGAGTATATTTGAGTCCATCATCTTACAGACCACAGGGTTATGAATAATGAGCAGTTAACTAACAAATATATATTGATATGCAAGTTATCTCTGTCCTCTCCCTGTGTACATGTGTATGTAGCCTATTGCCATGACTTCATCATGGATAAATACATCTATTCCTAAAGAAAGTGATTGTTCAGAGAGAAGATCTATGTAATTACAGAAGAATAAAAAGTATATTTATGTACTTAATTTACAATTCCGTTCAGAAATATAACTGTGTTATCATTAAATATGAACTGAATATACTTGTCTTCTACTATTTTATTCTTACGCCAAAATTTAATCCGTAACTAATGGTATTTGAAGGTGGAATATCTGTAAACTAATTAGGTCATGAGTACAGCTACCTTGATTGCTCTTATAATAATAAAAAAAGAAACAAAGAAGCAAACATTCTCTGTTCCACTTTGTGAAAATACAATAAAAATGTTGTCAAGAACAAACAAGAAAACGGGTTGACATCAGCAATTGCGTCAGCTGGCATCTGAATCTTGGATTTCCAACCAAGTCTATGTTATTTGTTATAATAGTCAAATAAATCAAGAACAGAAATTGGTACAGATAAGTGGAATGCTGCTTTAGTAAACATCTAAACATTTGAAGGCAACCTTTGAAGTAGGTGAGTAGGTGATGGGTGGAAATTCAAAGAGCTTTGAATTGCAATGCTAGAAACCGTCAATATTGTCGTGAAAGGACTTTTATGGGGTGATTGATGAAAAAGTTCTGAAGAAAAAGATGATGCAGCAGGAAGCAGTTCTTGGAAGTTTCTTCCCTGATGATATCCTTTGACTCAAAATTATGTTGAAAAAAAAAAAGAAACAGAGTGCAAAGAGACTGGCATGTTACTGGAATTCCACTTGATCATTAACACTTTGTTCAATTTGGAAACATATTTTACCAGAAATCCTCCAAGAGTAATACCATTCAAGTTTGTAAGCTGCCATTCAGCCTGGTTGAGAGCCAAAAGTAGAAGATGTCTTGGCAACCACATAGCTTCACTCTTCCAGGCATCCTGTATAATTGTGCTGAGTACTATCCTACTGCTCTGAGCTTCTTTCAAGATATCAATATTGTTAAATTTCCATCAATGCATAATTCACTTATTCATTCCTTTCTCTCAGCTATTACTTCTCTTTCTCTCCATTTGTCATCTGTTCTTACACATTAGTTTTTACCTCTGACAAGCACTGCAGTGGTTCTGCATAAAATTAGCACATGGTATTCAATATGGGTATGCCAATTTGATAAGGTATTTTTTTTCCCACTGATGGACACACTGAGTATTAAAGTATGTCCCTTGACTGAAAAAAAAAAAATGTAGCTTGTGATGCAAATTTGGTAGAGTATCTTATGCTCAGATTGTTTGAAGCTATTTTGGTCATTTTTTGAGTATGAAATTCTAGTCTGGAGTTTGAACCCATTCTTGTAAAAACACTCTAATTGGTCTAGTATAATCCACTTGTCACTTGTGTTCTGGGAACTTTTCACCCCTGATGAAGAATCTTCTTCATAATCATCTTAAATACAATACAAATTTCAATGGCTTTATCTACTTAAGAAGGTACAAGAGCAGTAGGTCTGGATTAAGCTGATCTCTACATTACTACAGATCTTGGGCTCTGTAACCTTCATGGGTATCTATTTTATATTCCAGATTTATATTGCTTATCAAACTGAACATACACCAGGCCACTGACACTGCTTGTAAGTAAAATCCCAAACAGAGAGACCACTTATTTTTCTCACTCAATTCTTCTATCTCTGCCTAGAAAATGGTATTTCGTTCAACGAAGTGTGATAATTTATTCTTTTCTTTTCGGTCCAAATCTTTAACCTTCTGGTTTTAAAACAGTAGCTTTCAGAGCACGTTCCTTGCATGATGGACCCGCTATCACCAAGTCCAGTAGGCTTTCTTGTATAGTCAAGAGCAATACATAGATGCTTCCCCACGTGGAAATAGGTTCTGGAATTTCTTCATTTGGTTCTGACTTCAGTTTTAGAGGACATCTGCCTGGGGATGCTATAGTTGCACTCCTATAATACCCAGTTAGCTTGCTTCTAGGTACAATCTTCTGTTTTGTTAGTCAACTTTTTGGGCTTGGCCTTTCTTATTAGCTTGTTTCTTTTACATCAGCTAAGAAACTTGCTGTCTTAGGTTTCATGATTGTCTTCTGTCCTTTTATTATTGCATCAGTCTCAATTAATACCAGATAGCAAGCTAGCAAATGTCTCTACAGCATCTACAGGGCAGCAACATCTGGAAATTTTCTGATCCCAAATCCCAACAGTTGCCACTAGAAGGTGCTCATGGGCTTTAACAGCAGTTTCATTCCATGTGAAGTGTAGTGACAGACACTTGTAAAATCATGTCTAAGTGGTAGGTTCTGAGACCACTACGACTCTCTTAAGAAGTCCTACAGATGGCAGGTAACATGATTCCCCGATGTAAATTATCTGTTACATCCAAATGAGTGAGTCTAATGCTGGGCCTCTTACTTGGTTCTAGGTGTAAGGAGCAACAGCAGTTTGCCTTTCATCTTTGAGAAATACTTCAGATTTTTTTTCTGACAATTTCCTCATTTGTGCAGAGTCTGAAATCCAGATCTTTGTTAAGGTTATTAATCAGCCCTCGTGAGTCACCATTGCATTTAAATCAGCAATCACCTACTTATTTGTTCCTGACACCACCACTATGTTATTACTAAGCATGGTGTCTTATTTTATTTAAAACCTGTCTCAACCCCAAATCCCTTCTGATCAAAGCATGGCAGGAAACCAGTAATTTCAGGTAATCTTGTAACAGTTCAGTGAACATAATTTTAGATCCTTCTCACGTGAAGCCTAGTCTCAGTTGGTTCCTTTTCACTACTGGGGCAAAAGTAAAAAGCATTTCCAAGATCCACCATTTAGTGACAACGTAATGTGTTTCATTATCATTAGTAAATGTACATCCAGAACTTCTGAAGCTACAGATGATAAAACTTTACTTCAGCTACCATGGCTTGCTATTAGCTTCTATGAGCAGTTCACTTTTTCACAGGGCATGGGACGCTATTTAGAGAAAATCATTTGCTACTAACACTCTGGCTTCTATCACGTCAATATTTAAGTCATTTCCTCTGCCCTCCAGGTATTCTATATTGCTTTAGTTAACCACTGATGTGAGGCACATCAGGAGAGATCAAATGGTTCCCATCTAATATGTCCTATCAAGAATGAGCTGATGATAGTTTTATATGCCTTCTATAAAGAAAACCATACTCAGGTAGAAATAAAATTCATTCCAGTAACATGTACAGGGGAAGAAGATGTGGCCATCAAACATAAAGCCCATTAAAAAGTCCCAATTTTCATTGAAAGTTTCACCTTCATTTCACTGACTCTTCTATCTCTATTTTTCTAATCTGACCTCAGCCCTCAATAAGAATTTGCCAATGGGTTTAGAACCACTGTGTGGGGCTGCTGCATACAGGAGAATTAGAAAAGTGTTTCCTTTTCTTCTTCAACTGAGCTCTCTCTTTCACATATATGTGTGTATGCTGTTTCCCCCCCCCCCATTTTATTGATATGCATAAGTGAAAAATTTAAGGTTGAGAATGAAGTTGAGCATTTTGTGCACATATGCGTGTGTATGCCTTTGGTGCCAAGTTGGAAGTTGGACCAAAAGACTGTCCCACCCACTAATCTTTACCTGGGGTAAGCTACCCCAGGGGAGTCTAGGGAGGCTGTCTCATTATAATCTCTGTCTCTCGCTTTCTAATTTCTTCCAAACTGAGATCAAGTAGGTACCTTCAGTGCTGTAGGGCCAGCAGCAGCTCTCAGTGGTCCACCTAATTTATGAGAGTGTGTAACAACAGTCTTATGTCAGCGATGTCAACGTCCATCGTATTTGTCCCATTTTCAATAATTATTTTAAAAATTTATGTGGCTGTTATGGGTTCCTTGGCTGCCTCCATATCTCCTCATTTTCTTATTAAATTATTTTTTATTTTTAATCAGGAGGACCCATAAGAGTTGAAACAGCAATTGGAATAAGGCTACTCAGACTATTGTTAAATTTTGAGTAGTGAAGCTTCATGCACAAAGAATTATCTTTTTCACAACTTTTAACAAAATCTGAATAATGGATTCAGCAGACATTTTAGTTATTTATAAAGTTAAATCCATGTATCCATGTAGCTTTCATGGAAGGCACAGCAGCTACTTCACTTGGGTGGACCGTATAGCATTGATGTTGGACATTTGGCAGTTCAATGTCATTTTACAGTCAATGGTGGCTGTTTATTAGGAATAGTCTACATGTGTGGGCCATATAGGTGACTCTCAGTAATTGCTCAGTAATGGACAATGGTTCTTTCCCCCGACCCTTCCTCTGTTTTATTGGTGATTAAAACCAGGTCTTTGAAACCAGGTCTTTGGTATTTAGCTGTATTCTCAACCTCAGAATCCTCTGCCTTTTTTTTTTTTTCCTTTGAGACAGCGTTTTGCAAAGTCACCTAGGCTAGACTTAAACTGGTGATCCTGCTGCTTCCATCTTCCAGTTGCTCATCTGTACCGGTAGGTCTCGCTCAGCTGCTTTGATTGACTCAAACTCTTCCACTGTGAAACATTAAGAATCAAAACCACGTTGCTTCTATGTGTGTTAGCATCACAACCCGTTTTTAGAATGATTCTTCAAAAAGGTGATGATATAGAAATAAAAAAATGACACAACTTATTTACCTTGTAACCTTGATAGTTTCTTTGTTGAGTCTTTCTGCTGCATTGATTATCTTCTAGGTAACCAGTGGTGTTAGAAGTGGTCTACTTTTTGTTCCCCCTCTGTGGGCAGTTAGAATCAGGCAGTTCAGAGTTTAGACCAAATAAAAAAAAATCTTAGCATTAAGATTTAATCGAGTTCTTTCAGTTTCCCTTTTGTTTTCTGTTTTTGCTACCAAAATTAACAATAATAAAGGAATATTATGTTTTAGTGATTTGCATATGCATCCATGGCAAATGACCTAGCTCCAACATTTCTAAACATATTCATAAACTTTTCTCTTAATAAATGAACACAGCCCAGATTAAATTTTATATTATGAATGACTAGGAAATTATCTATTGATCAAATATTTATCTTTTTTCTCTTTTGTTCTTTTTTCCTAAAATCATGGATTTCCCCTGTCTAGCATATTATACTTTTAAAAACAGCTATGATTGCCATGACTTCTTTTTACTCATAACAATTCTAATGAAAATATTTTGTTCATATCAACATGCAGAGATACAACTGTCTGATCCAAATTGGTTGTGCAATGACGCCATTGATTTCTAACACCAGCTTCACAAAGTTAATGCCAGACCTCAAAGTTCGAAAATTCAGTCTTGCAAGACAAGATCATATCTCAAGGCTAATTTCAACTTTAGCTTTTCCATACTTCTGATCAACTGGCTATAAACCAGGCTTTTCATTGACAACCATCTCAATTTTAATAATTTGCTAGAATGGCTGAGAAAATGCTAGAAAGCACTTAGTCTGTTCTTATGGTTTCGTAATACAACATGCTATAAAAGATAAACTATGACTGAGAAAGATCAAGGGCAAGGTCTGAAAGGATCTGGACTCTTCTGTTTCACAGAGTTTGTGTCACTTTCCATCACTGAATTTTTGCTAAACTGGAAGCCCACAGGGACCATTTAGCATTTTTATAAAGATCTCATTACATAGGTTAATTGAATAAATCATTATCTATAGGTGATTATCTTAATTCCTAAAGTCTCCCTTTTCTCTGAAGACCCTAGGTCAGGGCATACATTTGTACCTCTTTAATAACATAGTTACTTCTTCTGGAAACTCTTCAATTCCCGAGGCTTACACCACAACTCAGATGTAACTGAGTTGGCTCCATAATAACAAAAGACACTCCTTCCATCCCTACCACTTAGGAAGTTACTGGGCATCAGAATCTTTGCATGATGAACAAAGAATTAAAATTAAATACATGTGTATTATATCCCAATACCCTCGCTTAATTTTACAGTTACATTGTAAATAAAGCACGAGTGAACTACTTACATAAACCAATTTTATATGTGCTGCATGATAATGATGTGAGAATATTTTTAAAATAGCGGACACCGAATGGGATTTTAAGGACTAAAAAATACTGCTTAGGAGAAGGATGTGAATGAAAATTTACACTTTTATGGGCAGTCCAGAGCTAGAGTCATATAGTTAAACTTGAAAGATAAGAAATGAAACTTAGTACAGAGTTTGGAATTATAAAGATAAGACATATGTGTAACTAAAAAAATTAAAAGATAAATGTAAATATAAAGTTAATTCATTAAATTCTCAAACATCAGAAAGGATAGGTGATAGATAATTTTCCTTTTTTAAAAAGGCATTAGCGAGTAGTATTTCATCATTTAAAATACGGCATTCCATACTAAATTACCGAAAGTTCTTTTTTTCTTTTTTAACCATTTTCCAATTTCTGTTTCCATTATAACCTCTTAATGAAAATACTTTGTGTCTTCAGGTACTTTCCCATTTCACGTTTTATTGCTAGGGGAAGCAAAAGCTACCCCAATAATTTTAGGGTACACATGTCTTGTTTGCTTTCCATGAAGAAAGAACACAGTGTTGGAGAAGTGCGATAAGCAGGAACTCTTTTCTGAATAGCTTAGACCCTAGTGAGTGTGATTTCGTACTAGGTGCTCAGCGCCACCATGTCCTCTGTCACATTACCACTTTTATTCTTATATCTATGAATACTACAATCAAAAGAGTGTCATTTTAAGAAATTTTACACAAAGTTAGAACACAAGTAACTACCAAAAAACCACCCTCTATCTCACATGTTCCCATCCAACTAAAGCGAAGCGGTCTGATGTCTTAGCCTTCTGCATTCCCCTCCTGCCGTCTGGAAGCCCCCCGAGCTGCAGTGGGGCTACACTGCCTGTGCACCATTTCTGTCCTTTTCTAGAGCCAATATGTCTTCTTTTCCCAGGAAAGAAATGCTAATAAAAATACATTGAATGCAATGAATTATGATGCCATTTAAATTCATTATTTAATTTAAAGAATAACATTTTTATACTGAAGAACAAATCCAGAATGTTTTCACTGAAGAGTTACATTCTTGTCTCTTTAAAGTTTTTGAAATTTATTACTATCATTATTATTTTATTTTGAAGTAGGATCTCACTGTGTGTCCCTGTCTGTGATCAAAACCTGTGATGCTCACCCCTCAGCCTCCCAGGGTGCTGGGGTGACTGGCATGTGCCACTGCATCTAGCTGCAAAACAACCGCTTAGGCCACTGACAAATGAATTCTCTTGTCACTCTTTAGAGGGGTGAGTCTAAGAAACCTTCTTGACTTAAAGAGAAGGAGAGAAGAAATTTAGATGTAAAATGTAACAGATAACTGTCAACACAGTTCTGTTCACAGAACACACAGAACATAGAAATACTAAAAATGAAAAAAAAAGAAAAGAGTGGGTAGTATATGAGAAAATAAGTTGCACCTTTTGTCTTTTGTCCATTTTTGAAACTGAAATAAATAACACTTTTGGAAAAAAAAACCCAGAAGAGGTATTGCTGAATCAAATAGAATATTTATTTTTAGTCTTTTGAGGAATCTCCATATTGCTTTCTATAGTGGTTGTACCAGTTTACACTCCATCGGCCATATAAACGGCTTTCCTTTTCCCTCACAACCTCTCCAGCATCAATTGATGTCTGCTCAACTTCGTGGTATGCACCATTCTTGCAGGGGTAAGATAATAGCTTTATGGTATATGCGCAGAGTACTACTCGTCCATAAATACCAGTAGACTTGAGGCTTTTGTAAGTAAATAGATGCAACTTGAGACCATCGTGCTCACTGTTAAACACAGAAGGTTAAATTTCATATGATGTCTCTAATATGTGAAGCCCAGAATACAGATATCGTACAGAAACAATGGTGTGACAGCAGAAGTTAAGGGCCCTGGGGAGAATACATTAGGGTCAAAAATAGGGAGGGGACGGGGTTGTAACATTGGTACCATACATATGTACGTGCACAAAATATTCAAGCTCAATGTAAACATCGTGTATTGCACACCACACACACACACACACACACACACACACACACACACACACGGAAAATGGATTAATTAACAAACAAAGATCAGGTAATAACTTTCAAGATGTTTTATAAATTAATATTTTCATATTTAAAAAGATTTTGTTAGAAACTTCTTACTCCTTTCAAAGTTTATGGAATATCTTACATACACAGAGTTTTTCCGGTGCTATCCCATTTTCTCTAAGATAATTTTCTTTCAGTGTATCACCTTTTAGTCGTTTTTATTTTCTTTCGCTTTTACACTCTCCCACTTCCCTCTCTTCACATCCCCTTTCAAAGGAGCAGTTTGGGGTTCCCAAGCCTGTGCCTTCAGCTGAGGGCACAGACATAAGACACTGTGTCAAAAGTAAAGGCTGCTCCATGTCTAGATTTAAAATGCTCAACGTCTTGGGGCAGAGCTGAACGGATATAGCACTTGCTAATGTGCCAAAGCCCCTGGATGTGTTTGCCCAGTACCACTTAATTAGCCTAGCACAGTGTCACACACCCATAATTTCAGAATTTAGGAGACTGAGGCAGGATTTCTGATTTTGAGGCCAGTCTGTGCTACCAGTGAGTTCAGAACTAGCAAGGGCCCCATGTAGAGTATGAGCCCGTTTCAAAATAATTAACTAAGTAAATAAACGAGTAAATAGAATACTGAAGCTCAACTTTCAGTATATCAGTCAGAACTGGAACTAGATTAACCATATAACAGCTTAAAATTAGCAATCCTCATAGAAATATAGTGTAAACTCAATTTTATCATTAGGTACTATCCACAAAGCCCAGCAAACGGGTGAAAAAATAGTGAAACAAGCCAGTAGAATCAAACCAAGTGATGAAAGAAATTTGCATGTGCAGATGATGGCTGTAGAGCAACCTGCTTCACTGGGTGTTTAAGGAAAAAGAAGAACATGAGGACCGAAGGGCCAGGGACCTCAACAGGAAATGTAAAACATAAAAATGAGATAAAGTAGAATTATGAAACTTGAAAATTCAATATTGGGCATGGAGAGCTGTCAAAAAATTAATAATATGTAAAATATTGCTTATTGAATATAGTGGTTACACTTAGCAGGAACAATATATCTAAACTGTAGAAAAGAGGAATATTGAAAAATATTAATAGAGTCTTAGGGCATGTCTAACAATATCAAGATGAAAATATGTGCAATTATAATTCCATAAAAAGATAAAAATGAAATAATTGATAATTATAAATGATGATTTCCAAATTTGCTTAAATTATTAACTCATAAACATAAAAATCTCGTGACCCCAAGTAGGATATATTAGTTTACTATTTTATATTAATGCAAGTATAATATATACACAAATATTTGTTTTTAGAAAATCGAGTGTTTAAACCATACATTGAAATTTTATTCAGTGATATACTGGAAGTGGTTTTTGACAAATGAAGTGTCATGTATAATTCTAAAAATAAATTTATTGACTGAAAGAAGCAGAAGTTTCATATTTTATGAACTTATATATTTTATGAAGTCATTTATAGAATTTTTTTAAAAATCCAAGTTAGGGGTTGGAGGAATGGCTCAGAGGTTAAAATGCTTGCTTAGCAAGATCTAAGTCAACAGCTAACTACGCGAGTTTGATTCCCCAGTACTGCATAAACTGGGCATGGTGGTGCACACTGGAAATCCCAGCACTCTGGAGGCTGAGGTGGGAGCATTGCTATAACGCCAAGGCTAATCTGGGCACCGTAGTGAGTTCAGGACCAGCCTGGGCTGCAGAGTGAGACCCTGTCTCAAAAAGGGGGGGAGGGAGGGTGGACAATAAAAAATAGAAACCCAAGCTAACTTACGGGAACACCAAGCCATTTACTTGAGAAAAATTATCAAGGACAAAAATATTATGAAATTCTTTATAGGGGAGCATCAGGAAACTTCTGTTGTTTTTTTCCTCATTCTATTAATAGGTGTATTTGTGATATAGAATGTTTACATTGAACTGGAGTATTTTGTGCACATATATATCATGTCACAATGCCACAGTTACAACCCCTTTCTTCCCCTTTTTTCTGCTACAAATGTCAAAACTTACCAACAGTATACTTTTAGTATGTGAAATTTATGAAATGTCATGTATGTGTATTCAATTAAGCTGTTAAAATTGATCTGTTCATTTCATTACACTGTCATAACATATAATTTACAACATCATTATTGGTATAGAAAATAATTCAATACTACAAAAGATAAATAACTCTCATCGAACAGAAGTAAAGAAATTCCCTATATCTGTATAAAGAAACTTTTGAAAAGCTTGCAACCTACCCAAAGATAGAATGTTGAATGCTTTCCCTTGAAGTTTTGAAATAGAAATTAATATTAAAATTTGATATAACATTGGAAATCTGTGCGATAAAAAGAAGGGAAATGAAATTGAGACTTTAAAATCTCTGTTTAAAATGATATGATGCACATTGAGATCATTTAAAGAAATATCAAAAGTAAGCTATAATTAAAATGAATTTAATCAAGTCATAATTTATATCTCATATTACATTTAACTTCAAAACTTCTAAATATTTTTGTACGGCACAATCAGTTAAGACACTCGGTACGAGCAACATTTTAAATCAAGTCACTCTACAATTTTGCTCACGCAGAGTTAGAAGATGTGGTGTTTCTCTATCACTCATCGTGTCTCTAAACCACATGTCAATGGTTAAAGCAAGAGCTACACTCCTCCACTAGATAGATGAAATGGCTCCACCTAGCTGCCAGGTGCATCCACCCTGCCGTCCACCAGCTGGCTGCACATGGTTTGTGAGGGTCACATCCAGTGAGGAGTAACCGCTTTGGATTGCATATAACATATATTGCTAATATAGTTGAATTACACTTCAAAATATTTTTCGAATTTCATTTTTAATAGGCATGTCCCAACCCCAAGGTGCAAGACAGATACAACTGAATTCTCAGCCTATGGCGTACTTGCCCTCTTTTTTTAAGTTATAATAAAAATATATAAAAGGAAGTTTTGTTAGCTATACACAGTAACTATACTATGTATTCAATACCCATGGCACTCAATGCAGGCCCCATTGTGTGAAAGATCAGACCTCCACAGGAAGACCGTAGAAATGTATGGCAGCCATAATCACTATTTCTACTCTTTCAATCTGTGATTTAGCTTTCAGATCACTCAGTTCTAAAATATAACACAATCATTGCAGCAAGTATGGCTGACTATAAAATGCATGTCTATATTGGCACTTCAGTTTTCTCATTTGATATGTGTATATATATATATATATATATATGTGTGTGTGTGTGTGTGTGTGTGTGTGTGTGTGTGTGTGTGTATATATATATATATATATATATATATATATATATATATATATATATTCACATATCTTTATATATCATATATTTCAAAGCATTGAAGGTAATTGAAAAAATCAAATATTGTGAATCCTAGATAACTTTTCATAAATCAAAATGTATGTTTCAGGATGTTGTCATTTGGTATAAATTAACAACAGTAAATCTACTCAGGAAGGCGATTATAATTAATTGAACAACAATCCACAACTTCTTTTTTTTCCAGGAATAAGTGTACAGATTCTACCTTCTTTGAGAAATTTTTTAAAAAGTACATTCTTTTATACAAGACCAAAAAAAAAAAAAAAAAAAACCAAAAGAATAAAATCAGAGGCCAGAGCCCTTCCTAGTAAGATTGGTAGTTTGCCAGTGGAAGCTATTTAGCATAGAGTTTTGCAATACTTTAAAAATTCAATATTTTATGAAATATAAAATCAAGCAATAGGATTTTTGTACATTTTTTCTGAAATGATGCTGAAAAAATTGGAAGTATTTCTAATCAAAGATCAGATGGTGAAATAAGTCGAGATAGCCGCATGGAGAGAAACACGTGATTGGGACAGGGCGGTGTCTGAACTGGCCGGCGCGTCACCGGAAGATCGTTCCAGGAGTTGTAAGAAACGACAAGGAGAACGGAGAGTCCACTGCCTGGCACACAAGGACAAATACTCTATGATGCCATATATGTGGATATTGCATTTTCTAAGATAATTAAAATTTAAAATCCAGACAGTTTTGGTGGCCAGGCTTTGGGTAATGGTACTGAAGATGGATTAGTGTCTAGGTCAAATTTTCAGATATGCAAGATAATCAAGTACAGGAACTGTATGGAATAGTATATGCCTTGAGTTTCCACTTTTAATTTTATATTTATTTTTTTTCTCAAAGTAAGTGTTTACTTTTCTCTTATAGTAAGTGCTCACATGCTGCAATAATTATAATGATGATGATAGTTTTAATATAGAAGAAGGGATTTTTGTAGCTGGTAATTATATTGACAGCATGGATGAAGGCAATGGCTTCATGATCATATACTTATCTCCAAACTCAGTAAGTTAAGTATATACAGCTCTTCATATGTCATCCATATCTCAGCACAGTACTGAAAATAAGTTACTATTATAAGAATAACTGTTACTATAACTAAAATAATTCAAAGTCAGAGGATAATGCTGGTGGTGTGGCTCAGCAGTAAAGCACCTGCACTGTACGCAAGAGGCCCGGAGTTCAATCCCTTGCAAGCACACTCACACAATAAAATACAACACATAGTTTAGATTGGTTAATAAGGAAAAATAAATAAGTCATTATTTCAATCATCCAGTACAACACTAACCTATTTTAACATACTCTAAGATGCTACTGTAGTAGATTTATTAAAATCTTACATGCACATAAACTTTTCTGACTATTCTTAAAATAAAACAAAGTAGTGTTATTTAAAAAGTGGTTAAATGTGCTAAAGTATTATGTTCTAAATTGAATAAAAAACACAAATACAAAGGTAAAAGAAGAAGTTGGGAATCTTTATAAATTCCAAGAATAAGAAATATTATGATTCTTTTTATTCCTTTGGAAAGACATTAAAAAGCGGCATCACTGGATCAGTGGAATATCTAGTTTTAGTTTTGCTTTATTAGGAATTTGCATACTGCACTCCATTCCATAATGGTTGAACAGAAATACATTCATCTGGATTTTTAAATCAGCGTGTTTAATAATAGCTAAATGAATGATGCTGAAATATCCTTCAAATACATGAAGACAAAATGTGGAATATGTACACGATGGAGTATTACTCTTCCATAAAGATGGATACATTTGAGTTGTTTGTAGAAAAATAAATACCACTTGATGCTCGTATGCTTAGGGAAACTAATCAGACTCAGAAAATAAAATATTGTATGGTTTCTCTAAGACAAGAAATCCAGAGTATTAGTAATGGTGTCAAGTGAGTGACGTGTTGGGGGGCAGAGGGAGTGAAGAGGTGGTGGGAGGGGAGGGAAGAGTGAAGTTGACCCAACATGTCTGTGCACAAGTGTCTCGAGTTTAGTGTAATCATGGCATATCAGAAACGCATACCAGTAAAAAATAAGGGATAAAGAGAAAATGCATTATCTTTATAGTAATTGTGTATTCAGGAAATAAAGCACATTTAGAAAATCAGGCACCTTTGGGCAAGGAAGACAGGGACAGGAATAGAACCTAGGAGATCTCCCTACAAAACTTCCGCCTTCTCCAAAAATACGCTTTAGAATTGCTTAAAAAGAGCTAAGAAACACAGAAACAGAAAACCCAAGCAGTTTCTACTCTTCTCAAAGAAACAAAAGAAAGTGGTAAAGAGAAACTCCAGGTACTTACCTTCCTTCCTTCCTTCCTTCCTTCCTTCCTTTTTTTCTTTCTTTCTTTTTTGAGATAAGGTCTTGCTCTGATATCCAGGCTGCTCCAGAACTCTCTGTGTAGCCCAGGCTGGCTTCAAACTAAGAGCAGTCCTCCTGCCCCAGCTTCCAGAGGGCTCAGATTACAGGCATGCACCCCCATTGTCAGTTTTTCTGGTGCCGGGGAATACAACTCTGGGCCTTGTACTTGGTAGGCAAGTATTCTAACCTCTGTGCTATTCCTCCAGCCCAAGATAAGCTATTTAAAACAGAAGTACAGTGCATTTCAAATTTAATCTTCAAAAATATTAAAACCTACCTAATTTGTATCAATCACTCCAGCTTTTTATACTTTTCACAGATCCAAATACACATTGACTTATTGGATATGTATTAGTCATTTATTAGAGTTTCTTACAGGCTCATGGACATTTGTGAACTTTATGATAGAAGGCTCAAAGAGCAACTCTTTTTGTTACCTCTCACCGAAAAATAATAAAAACACAGAAAAATGTCATGCTAAAAATTTGCATGGTATATGAGTAATTTCAATTGAGTAGTGGAAGTAATTTGCTTTTGAAAAAGGAGTAATAAATGTACAAGTATTTCAGAAAAAGATTACAATATTTAAAAAGATTAAAATACTGTCATATGTACCAGACATCTGTTCAGTCTGTTAGAAATAATAGTTGGTGTTCTTACATTGTGAGGTAATACTTAAAAACAGTTTTGGCTGCCTATTAAATGTAATATTAATAGAGTTAATCAATATCTAATAGCAGACTCACTGACATTCACTTTAGCAAAAAACACATTGCACTTTAAGTGAAAATATTGGAGAAGTTTTCCACACTAAACATGCTCAGGCGTGATCTATTTTTTATCCTCTGAGTAACAAGCTTAAGTCAATCTTCCCAAACCACCACTAAGTGGATCGCTTCTTACTGGCTGTGGACCAAATCTCTTCTCTGTATAGTATTTACAAGGCTTTTTTTAATGAAATGAATTTAAAAATTCAATTGTCAAAAACTGTATATGATTTGTCTCTCTCTCTCTATATATATAGTCTACTAGACATGGGGAGTAACCAAACTGCACAGCGAGAGTTGTGTGTAGACTAAACAAAAAAAAATTCTGCAATCACTCACTCAATTTTTCTGGCACTGAGAAAAATTCAGGGGAATATTTACTTTGAACATACTCAGGAAGACGCATCCTTTGGCTACTGATCATGTCATACACCACCACATACACAACCTGGGAGATAAAGATGCAGTAACTATGTTTTGTTTTCAATTTCGTCATTTATTTAAAAAAATTCCACTGCAATTAGTTATAGTAAGCAGTTTTAACTCTTTCACAGATTTGAAAACTTAAATCCAACCTATTGCAGCTTTGTTTCTTTTTTTAAGATTAAAAAAAGTAATATTTTTTCCTCTGATTTCTCTAGCTGTGAACTCTGGCTCTTTTCCTGTGCACATCTCATCACACGCTCAGAATAGAAAACCACTTGGAAGTATTAGAAAAAAGCAAATGCTTTTAAAAAGGATTACTTCAGTTTGAAACTTTCTCCTTCTCAGCAATTTACCCCATCACAATTTGTGCAAATCTGTGAAATAAGAAGTGGCAGTGAGGCTGAATTTTGGACAAATATCTTGAACTCCATTCCAGAAATTGTTTTCTGAGAATTGAATATTCGTTAGTTCAAATTTGTTGCTTATTTTTGCTCCTACAAATCTCTTAAGTAGCATGCATTCAGGCCATCTTTCCATTAGTTGTCTTTTAGTGTAAAAATTCTGAAACATTCTGTTAGGAAGGAAATTTGTGATGCTCTAGAGACAAAAGGAAAAGGCAAGACACACCAAATTTGATAATTAAAGTAAAATTGTGAGAGCTTGGACTAAACCGACAAATGCATACTATTTTTTCCACTGATTTGCAGTTCTTAGTCTAAGACTTTTTCATTCTAATTCACCAACAGACTAACCCTTTGATACTAGATTTAAAGCAACCATTAATTTAACATATATGAGTTGCTCAAAAAGGGTAAAATGCCACATTTTATGGGTGCATATCCAGAATTATTCAAACTACAGAAGAGTTATCTTGATATATTATGGTCTTATAAATACATTAAAGCACATATGTTTAAAGTTTGGAATTCTAAACAAAGCTGGGCATAAAGGGGGAATGCCTAGCACGGGTGCAGGCAAAGGTAGAAATGGAATCTGTCTTTTGAAAACTTTTTTAGTGGAAAGATAAGTATTAAAGAGAAAGCAAGAAATCTGGTAATGTTAATATTTAAACTTTATTGCTAGCTGTAACAATGGAGTAAATTTTAGAGGGATTTTTGTTATGGAATTACAACCTAGTTCTTTTTAAAAGAATAATTTTGCTTCATTATTGAAAATTTAATTGTGTAATATTTGATTTATGTGTATAGTGCCTAAAATAAATCATTTTAATCTTGTTAATTATTTTAAGTATTTTGATTAACACATAGTAATTATACATAAGGTACCAATTATGTGATACTTTAGTATATGTGTATAGTAAGTACTTGGTGGCATAATCTTATTCCCTCCAACTCCATCTTCTCCTCCAGAAAAAATCTATTATGCATGACTCAATGAAATTACAAGTGAGCCAATTTATTCATATCTGAAAAAGGAATAAGTGAATAAGATGACAAATAGAATAAGTATTTAGCATCAGATAAACACAATTGAAAAGGGAAGAAAGAAGATAAGTAATTAAGTTCTTATAAGAAAATAACTGAAAGTCTCCCTGCTTCCAAAATACAATACCGGAATCACTAGTAGAGGTTATCTATCTACTGTTTACATTTTGGATTTAATATAACATGCATTGACTAATACACAGCATTTCTTTTAATGATATTAAATCACGAATGAGGCACTCTCAATTCTTCATTTATCTAACTCTCAACATTTTTTGAAATGTGAGGCTTTCTGCTAACTAATGTATTATGACACTATTTTGCTTTTTACTGCATATGTCAAAACTAAAGTCAATTTATATGAATTGAGAGTTAAAAGAATATTTTGCATTTCTCATTCTTACAGATACATTTTTCAGCTTAGCATTATATACTTGTGAATTTTATTTGTACTAATATGGAGGATTTAAAATCAATAACTCTTTGTAATAAAGCACTATTTTTTATGAAAAGAAGCCGTATGCAACAGGTGGGACTTTATTTTACATGGATTACATCGGTCTCTGATTGTAATTTAATAAAGATTGGTGAAAGAATGTTATGAGTGCTGTATGAATCAGATCTGTATTTTAAGTGTTCAGATTTTAGAATTTCATGTGATTTTAGGAGTAGGCATTCTAATAATCGATTTTCTAAACATTTTATTTTATTTAGTTGCTTATTACTATTTTGGCAATCTTGTTTGAAAGGTTCAGGCAGCACTAAATCAGTAATTTCCTTCAGTGGGAAAACCCAGCTTCACTTGGATTAAATTTAAGAAAAAATAAAACACCAGAGAGGAGGATTGTTTTTGATTACTCAAAATAATATTTCATTTAAATTAAAATATCATTTTTAACTTCATTTCTGTTGAAATGTATATTGACTTATGGTTAAGTTTAATTTTTTATATAGCCAAACATAAATCAAACAACTTTTGCCATTCTTTTATTTGGTTTTCTCTCCTTTAAAAATCAACCCAATTTCATGCAGTATGTATGAATAATCATATTGAATATTAATTTCTTTAAATTAATAATATATATTATTTTTAAGAATCTCTCTCTCTCTCTCTCTCTCTCTCTCTCTCTCTCTCTCTCTCTATATATATATATATATATATATATATATATATATATATATGTACGTATATAGTCAGACACATGGCCCTATCATTTTAAAAATGATGACAAACAAAGGATGTTTGGGAGTACTTGCCACTATTAATACATAGTATAGAAAAAGTAAGTAATATATTCTAATGAATTCTACTTATAGACCAAAAGAAGCAATTAAATTATCTACATATCTTGTTAAATACAAGACAAATTTGTGAATATTCCAATAATAGTGTAACAAGGTCATTCACATGTTAGCAAATTACATCATAAACTTTCATTAATAATCTCAGCATGTGTGTATTGAAATTCCAGTATTTAGGAGAGATTGAATCAATATGCTTTGAAGTTTCTCTTTATCAGACAAAAGAAAATTGGAAATTGGATTCTATTCAAGGAGAATCAAACTAATGCAACAGGTAAGGTTTTTACAATTTTTCCTATTTTTTGTCTTCATACATGTTTTTAACTACTATTTTGTATGCAGCATTAATGCCTGAAAAAGATTGTGGTAGGCTATTCCACGCACCTATATTGGCTGATGATTTTTTTTTCCTGAGCATATAGGCACGAAGGACTCTTCACAGGACTTTTGAAGAATTTCCTTTATCTGTAACTGAGCCCAGGTAAATGTTCGGATCAAGCATTTTATCTACTCTGGAAGCCAGCATAGGGTGTCTATTAAAATGTGTAAGATGACATTTCTATAAACATAAAGTAGTTTGAGAGATTTAAGAAAATTCCTCATTAGTATCACTTCCCTGATAAATTGCTTCTGTGTATTACTAAGAAATTCTAGAATACTGTCTATTATATAATGGTACTATGGTCTTAAAATTTTACTTCTAAAATTTATCTAGCAAAGCTATTGGCCTGACCATAACTACAAGTTGAAATATTTGAATTTACTAACCTCCACCATGAAAGCATTGCTTAGCTCTGTGATGATCCTCAAAACATGTTTCTGCAATTTGAGCGGATTTGAAAATGAAGGGATTTTACATGTCAAAGGAATCATCAACAGAGTTAAGAGAAGACGATCAGAATGAAAAGTAGTCTTAATCGCCAATACCTCAGATAGGAGGCTAATGACTAGAATGCTAAGTGGAGAGGACAGTGAGAGCTGGGCGGAGGGAGAGAGTGTATGGGAGGATCGAAAAAGAAATAAGGAAAGGGTTCGTAATGCTGCAGTGGTATATGTATGCACAAAATACTCAAGTCCAATGTAAACGTTATCTACCACATATATAACATACTGGTAAAATGGAAAAAGCAATAAATAAATAAATAAATAAATTTTAGAATTGCATAATTAGGAGTAGGAGTCATCTAAAGTCAAGCTTTTGAATTAACACTTTTGATCACAATATTCTCTATACAAGGAAACAATTAAATAAAATAAATGACTTGGTTAAATAAGACATCACTTAGTCATAGGCTTAACTTTACAGAAAGTACAGTTTGTGTGAATCATCTTGTGGGTTTCTACTTTTTGAAATATTAATATAAAAGTTAAAGAAATATACACTCTTCATCTTCATATTATACAGATACAATATTATCTACATTATGAAGACATTTAACTTCAGTTAGTCATTTTTCAAAAGGAGATAAAATAAAATTCTTTCAAATGTACAATTCTTGGTTTATAAGAAAGAGAAGTTGAGCTTTGATAATTGTTTGCATGAATGTTCAATATATCTTAGCTCCAAAAATATTCAATCTAATCTCATTGATACCTACATTATAAATTAAACTCTTATTCTTTTGGATGCCTTTCTTCACCTTGACTTTTATTAAATTGAATTTATCATAAGGACGGGCTTACTAGTTTCATTCATTTATACCCTCCTATAAAATTTATTGTGCAATCAGTTCTTCCTAGTTCACACTGTCAGATAATTTATTAAGAGAGAGCATGACTGAATTTGCTGGAGAATCAAAACAAAAAACGGATTTCCAGCAAGGCATAGGGCATAGCAACGTGACTGGTGAAGGATCTTTTAAAAAGAATACCTACTGCAGGTAAGGCTGTATTGAAACCAATTCTCGAGAAAACCCACATGATTGCTATATTGACATTAGATGCCCAGTCATAAGCTGAGTATCAGAAAATGCTACTACTTCAAGACACTTTTATAATATCTGTTACTATTTTGAATGATATTCCCCAATATCTCAAAATTAAAACGTTTCTTTCTTTGTGTTGACTTGTAAAAATTTGTATATGTATATTAAAATGTGAGAAATCAAGATTTTTTATAGTTGTTGAAAAATCTGGGAGTGATGAAAAGTAGCGACTGCTGCATTCACTGATTTATTTGGTTAAAAAAAAACTTCACAGGTTATTTGAAAATATCTTAATTAAAGAAGTTTTTAAATTCATTCTTGTGGTTTTGAAACAAATACATTACAATTAACTTTTTGTTAGGCAGTTACGTTATCTTTTGTGTTTGTCTGCATTTTAATACTATGACAAAACATTGAATGACTAGCAACTTAAAGAAGAAAGATTGGCTCACAATTTCAGAGATTTTAATTTTAATCCATAATGAGTGTTTTTCTATTGTTTTAGTCTCAAAGAAAATCAAAAATATCAATGTAGAAGGGATCTCCACTAATAGCAGGCAGACAGCAGAAGGAAAGAAGGAGAGTGAGAGAGAGTGGAAGAGAAAGAGGGAGAGATCTGGGAAGAAGGTAAGAACAACATGTACTGTTATGGCAAAATCCCCATTGACCAGCCTCATCCAATTTTCTCCTACCTCCCAAATAAACCATTCAGCTAGGAACTTAGCCAAATGATAAACTTATCAATAAGATTAGATTCCAATGGTCTATTCACTTTTAAAAAGCCAAGCAGATTCCCATACAACTTCAATAAAATGAGCCTTTTAATGGACACTTTAGATCCCAGCCAAAACATAGTTTGTATATGTGCATAGATTTTATGACCACCTTTATGCATAGGATACAGAATAATTTCAATACCCAAAGAATGTATTTGTATTCAGATCCTCTACATTCCTAACCTTTGCAATCCCCTATTTGTTCTCTGATGCTATAGTTTTGTTTCTTTTCTTTTTTACAGGATGTTATATAAATGGAAACATACAGTACACAACATTTTCAGTTTGACCTTTTTATTGAACATCATACAATTAAGTCAACTGTGTTGTTAATAACATCAACAGTTTCTTCTTTGATTATTAGCTAGTATTTTATTGTGTTGAGCTAAAGAAAAAAAAAAACTATTAGTGTTAAAAATAACGTACTGGAGAGACACAGACTGAGCTTGACTCCAAATATCACAAAACGAATAGATGTTTATAGTCGTGAAACAAGATGTCATCAGTGAGTAAAATCTACTAAAAGAAATCGTGGGGAATAAAGAGAGAGAATTCCATAGCACAACTCCTATGGAACTTAAAAGGAAAAACAAAGTGAAACAGGGGGTAGAGTGAGGAAGGAGGGAGGGAGGGGAGGAGGAGGAGGAGGGACAAAAGGAGAGTGGGAAAGCCCTTGTCACCTTGACAAGATACATATGTGCATAAAAGGCTCAACTCCATTGTAAACCTTAAATTTTGCAAGTATACATATCAATAAAATGGAGGGAAAAAAGAGAGTATTGGCAAAAGCTTAGTGACAGAATGTTTGCTGAGGTAGTCCAGTGACCCGAAGTCAAGAATGAGGAGCAAGAAGTTTCATCAGGAGGGAGGCAGAGTCAAGGTGAGGATGGTAAAAGACCACATCCTCCGCGGCTGTGCATCAATTTCATTTCCTTCCCTGAGACTTAGTGAAGGAAATCCCCTTATGGCTCGGCTTAGAAAGGTGGAAGCATGGGCGAGCTGAGTAGTGACAGAACCTACAACAAAGCGGTGGAGAGGACCAGCCATGTGAATAGATGGGGCCTTGAGCCTGGTCATGAGGGCAGAACCTGATGCCATAGCAGTTTGGAGGGCTCAGACAGCCTGGAGGTCCCACACGGCAAGACTTACGGAGAATGACAGCCAGGATGGTGGCTTGGAAGGTACTGCTCAAGCTTGTGGCTGGCTTGACAGACAAAAAAGGCTGTTGGACTCAGTGTGCTGGATGCTGAATCTTCTGTTTGCAGAAAAAGGAATTGCCCCCCCTCAGAGGTTAAGAGCTGAGGACGGAAAGTCTAGTGCTGGAGCCTAGTCAAAGGGCTGAATGCATCCTGAGCTCTCTCAGGAGAAACACTATTGGCCAGATTTACTTCGTGGAACTCGGGCAGTTGTTTTGCTGCTGACAAAGAAAAGGAGAGTGCTAGTAGCGAGGGATGTTGGGGACGGGCAACGAGCTGGGGTCTTTTTGAAAAATATGAGTCCAACGAAATCATATCTCAGAAACAGAGTTGTCACCTGCCAACTCTCATAGCAAGGTGGGAGAACAGAGAGCTCTTTGTGGTTTGACCCATGAGGAGAGGAGTGTAAGGGTGTGATGTAAGCACCTTTGGACATAGGGCCACCTCCCTGTGCCCCAGTCAAACCCAATCTCACAGGAGCTGCAATGCAGATTTCAGAGCAGCGCTCCTGTGCAGACTGAGACAGAAAAAAACTGGGCCTGGGTAACAATCCCCTTCTAGATCTGCAAGATCAAAGGTCTAAGATATGGAGACTTCCCAGTCAAGTAACACAGGAAAACTCTATTGATGTGCTTGCTTGTTTCTTTACTTTGGACTCACATCAATGCTTTTCTTTGTACGTGTATGTATTACACTTGTATTTTTTTTTCTGGCATTGATTTCTGAGCTTCTTATTTCTCCATTTCCTTCTATTTTTTTCACTTTTACTTCTTCCTGTTATTACCTGCTAGTTTTTGAACCTTCTTTAGTCTCAATCTGCTCTCTCCATACCCGTCACCACTCTTAATAATAGTAGAGCTAACAGCCATATGGTTTGGTCCATTGGGAGTCAATTTTTTTTAATATTATTTAGTTAGACATGCAGGTGATTAGTGTAGGGGTTTTGTGTATTTTCAAAAATAATGTGACTTCATCTTCAAACTCAAACCACAAACAACAAACTCTTCTAGTAAGTTACTTGACAAAGATTACAGATGCTTCCATTTGCAGAACAGATCGCAATGCTAATACGAAGTGTGGAATGGGTGTGTGTGCTGATAAGTTATTGATATGTCAATGTACCAAGGTGACTGAGACTCAGAAGTTCAAATATCTCAAAGTTTCTCTAATATGAGGAACCCAGAGTACAATAGATAATAGAATCAGATGGGTGAATTCTTAGGAGTGAGGGGGAGGAGGGATGAGAGAGGAAGTGGGAGGGTGAGAAAGGGAGGAGGGAGGAATGGGAAATTGATGTGATTTACACAGGCACAAATTCTCAACCTCAAGGCAACCACTGTGTATCTCATACTCAAAATGAAGCCACAAGAAACTCAATCAAATATCGAGAGTGGACAGGTTCCAATAGTGAGTAGGGTTTGCTAAGCTAACCAGCAGGATTCTTTCTAAAACTCAACAAGCAGCCTGGTAACAGGACTGAGTTCATAGTCAGGACCTTGTCAAAAGGAAGATGCAGTGCAGACCAATATTTTGACTGAGGAGAAAGTATTGACCAAAAATAATTTCTAAACGTGTTTATATAACCATTTCCAGAATGAGTTCTCAACTTAGCATTTTTGGCCAGTAAATGAAGCTGTGCCAAGCACTCCTTTGAAAGTGTTTATGGGCGCTTAAGTTTCATTTGCCTAAGATGACTAGTTAGAATGAGATTGCTGAATCAACTGATTTAAAAATTACTGAATATAGTCTGTTGATTATCGTTGTCTATTACAATAACCAATAGAAGACAACTTATTTTGTTGATTCATGTACAAAAAAAAAAAAAAACATTTGGTACGATTCAACATATATTTATGATGTAAACAGAAAGTCTCTAATTAAATCAAGCCCTACTAAATGTAGCCTCTTTATAGGAAAACATCAGTGGCTCTTGAGATGATGCATTTCCACTCATAGTTTAACTTTTATTTCATGAATTTTGATGTGCATGGAGTAGTTTAGATTTAAGTCCCCTAAAAAGTACAAATGAAATAGTAAGAAAAATATTAGATTGTGTTCTGTTCTTCCCAGATTTTTTTTTTTTTTGATTTGGAAGAAATATTAAAGGGAAACAAAACAAAAAGAAATAGAATTTGGTGTTTTGAGCTGGATAGTTAAATGAACTTCTGGCCTACCTGCTTTAGAAGAAATATATGCTTGTTCAGAAAGTCAGAGGAAGATAACAGTTCCTCTAATTATCTATATGACTGCAGCCTTCTATATCATAAAACTGCCCAATTCAATACTCACCTACTGCAGAACTCTAAAATATATGTGTCAAGCAAAAAAAAATGTGATAGGCTATTACTTAAAAGTAGTGCATTTATTTGAGCCATTCAGTGCACAAATACCACTGAACATGGAGTATGTAGTAAGAATAACTGAGGACTAGACTATTAGCTTTCTGAATATTATGTCAGGCATGTGAAAATATTTTTCCCTTATTCCATTTACCACTTTAGGGCTTTCAATATATAATTATGTACACAATTTATTGCACAAATGAATTAAAATGTTCAGGTTCCAGTATTTTAAAAGTACACACAAAATTTTTCCCACCGCTGGGCACATGGTAGAAAACTCTGGTAGTAATCTATGTTTTTTCTTTGTCTATCTCCACTCACTTTCCTTGCTGTTTCTCACTGTTGTGCCTTTTATTAAAGAAAATTAAATTCCTAAAATTCTAAAAGTAAACTTTCCTACATTCTTCTGCTCACCAGATTCTTACTAGTATCAATGGAATGATTTAATTTGATTTATTTATTTACATTTATATGCATTTATTCTTTGCATTTTGATTCACTATATTTTCACAGTGCTTTGCACAAATAGCATGGAGAGGTCCAATGTATACTTTACTCAGTTTCGCAGCATGATATTTGGTAAATTCATTGACGCTACAATATCAAAATCAGATAGTTGCCATTTGTAAAATGTGTGCACTGCTCTCTGTAATGTTCTTGTATGTGAAATTTTATGCAACCAATATGATAGGCAACATAAAATCTCTTTCACTACCACAAAGATCTTTCCAGTGTTATCCCTTTGTATTCAATCCTCCTTCTACCTTCCCCATCACGCCTCTAGTCCTGGGTCTGGCCATGACAAAGCCACAATAATGTCTTCCATATCTAGCATTCTGTCCTTCTGAGAATCTTATCTTAGTGGAAGCATACAGTCTGAGGCCTTTGGGGATTTGCTTACTTCATTCAACACAAAGCCTATGAGGTAATGGAAAGGATTTCAAGATCAGGGTCAGAAAAAAACATCAGTGAGTAGTCATTGACTACAGTTTCTCTGATCTTCCAGTAGCAACAGCAAGTGGTGGCTGTCAATATCGCTAAGACACTAGCCATGGAGCTTTCATGAGGCCTGAAGGCTAAAACAGACAGTAGTGACAGTAGCGACAGTAGCCCTAGGTAGGCCTTTGCAGACTGTGGTGGCTCTGACAGCAGCGCTTCACAACAGGTTGGGGGTTGGTGGCATTCAAGCACTGGGCTCATTGATTCTTTTTCCTTTAGTCTTTTCAGCACTCAGAGATGGAAGTCACTTTTTTGGAATTATCAGACTCTGGTTCAAAACTGCCCTTTTCCTCTTTCTACTCTTTCAACACATTTATCAACAATGTTCAAAAACTACCTTAGTAGTTGCTCAGCTTAACATTAGCTTTGAAGGTACACTGCCAAAGGTGCCCTCAAGCAAAGCTCGTAGTGAAGTCATAGCCATATACACTATTAAAATGTTCAGGTGTCATTGACAGTATTAATCATGTTCATAATAAATTTTTGTGAATCAATTTTGTGACAGTCATTTTGTCTAAAAATAACTTCCTTTCAAAAGCTGTACATAAAAGTCACTGAAAAAAGGTGGAAAAAGAGATCAATATTATGAAAGTTTTGAACATAGTCCTTTCTAATTGTGGAAAAACATTGTTTATGTGAATAGTATGAGTAAAACTTTATAGTCAATGCTCTAAATCAACTCCTTTGAAATAATCTATCTCATGCGACAGCTCACTTAGGACTCTCGTGGTCATCCAACTGTCAATATGGGTAAGTCTTTGATGTTTATTGATGGAACCAGAATAGGTTGCCAAGGAAGTGGTCTAGTGGCTCTCTCTCTCACACACTGTGAAACGTTGCTCTGCCAAGCATTTCAGATGCCAAGTCCAGTTCAATATTCTTTAACTTGTGACAATAATTTTGGCATCGCGTTTTATGTTTGCTGAAAGTTGCTCTCAGTGAGAGTGGTTCGGTGCTGCCATTTGAGGACTTGTGCAGCTGGTGACTTTTGTTTCCTGTACAGCTTCGAATGACAATGATGCCAGTGGCTGAGTTTAATAATTGATCACTTGTTAGAAAGAAACTTTGTTTTGTTCTGAGTCGTTGCATTAAAAAAAAAGACTTTCTCTAAAAGAAAGAAAATTGCATTCAGAAGTCCCTACATTTGATAAAAAGTGAGACTTTTAGTACTTAAACTCCCTTGAAAAACTTTAAACTGCCCTTTAGTAAGTAACCTTTAGTTAACTATTTTTTTTTTTGTTTGTTTGTTTGTTTCTTTTGTTGGGACAGAAGAGTGTTGAGTATCAACATGCTGAAGAATAAACAATTAGAGCAATAATAACTAATTTCTCCATAATCTATTATTATTAACATTATTAGTTTGAGACAGGATCTCACTCTGTAGCCCAGGCTGGTCCTGCAATCGCTAAGGCGTGCAGGCTGGCCGTGGACTCACAGCAATCCTCCTGTCTCAGCCTCCTGAATGCCAAGATTACAGACGTGCACCACCACAACTGGTTTATGTGGTACTGGGGAATTGAACTCTGGAACTTAGCCCTAGTTAGGCAGGTACTTTAACCGCTGAGTCATTCCTCCAGCCCTCCATAATTTTAAATTAAAACTCTAAACTGAATTTATCCAAATAACAAACTGTGTTTTTATTATACTATATTTTATGATGCTTTAACCCGTTTTCGTTTTTTAAGTAATATCTAGCACCTTTTACTATTTGTAAGATTATCTGAATTAGTGTAAGTTCTTATATCTTTAACTGGCTTGTATATATGTCTGTATTTTTATGTTCAAAATCACTAGTTTATCAAACAGCATTTCCTGTTAATCTAAAGAAGCATGCACACTGGCACATGCAAACACTTTTCCTTACGCTTCCGACTTGTTTAGATGACCTCTTTGGCTGCAACTCCTTTTGAGAACAGATTCATAGTCCAGTGGCAAAGCTCTAACATGACAGTAACTTTTTAGATATTATTGAAGGCAGACACAAAATAACGTTTTCTAATTACTCAAATGTTTTCCTTTCTTCTGCTTTCCCAGGATGTAATCTAGAATTAAGGAAATTGATTCTGAGAGTGTTTGTTTCCAACACACATCTGACCTTCTATTTCTAATTAATTTAATTTTAAAATTTACATATCACATCCCTCTCTCCTTCATACTCTCTCTCTCATCGGAGAAGACATTCAGGGAAAAATAAATTACTGTGGGATCCCTAATAGTGAAAGGCTCGGATTGTGGGATCCTCTCCCCAGGTCTACCAATAGTACTGTCTACCCAGTAGTGCTATAAGTTTGTGGTCATACCAATAGGCTTTGGAGAAAGTAATCATAACAATGTTTAGAATGAAATCTTTAAAAATTCAGTGAGGAATATGAGAAGTAAGATATAGCATAGATTATAATCAAGTGCTGAAGAATGTTAGTTCTAAGAGTTGCTGTTGAGACTATTGATATGAATGCATCTTTTCAGGCTAGTCGTGATCCAAATAGTGTTTAAGATAAATCCAATAATGTAATAGCTTTATGACTTCTTATTAACCTATCCATTGAATTATTACATTTCTATATCTGTCAATATAATTCACCACTATGTAGATTGTTTCTCCTCAAAATAAAGCACCACCTACAGTAACATACTTACTGACAGAATATAAGAAAAGTCATATAGGCAGTTTGCTAAATTCTTAAACTGATGTCACTATGTCTACTTTTCTACATATATTATCCATTCATAAAATTTAGCAACAAAAATCACTTATTTGAATTAAAAAAGTGTTGATCCTGATTTTTAGCAACAAAGATATTAGCTAATATTCTTAACAAAGTCAAACTAAATCCATTCTTAAATCATGAAATCAATTAACATCATTTACTTTAGGTCATGTGACATACACAGACATAGTAGAAACGTTTGCATTTGAATTTGTGCTGTTATGTTTTGCATTAGAAAAATCTAATATACTCACTTAGATCAGCAATCATAATTTAATTATTGCCATATAAATTTCAATAAAATTCCTTAATAAAGTATGAAAAACTGAAATGCATTTTTTTAGCATTTTGGATAGTAGAGGTAAAATATGCTCTAAAATTTAGTTAGGAAAAAAGTCAATAATATGAACTTAATTAAAATGAACTACTAAAATAACTATGGTTCCAAAATTATTTTAATACTAGTAAACTAATTGCTATTTTTGAGTTTCTTAACTATGAATATCATCTCTATTATTGGCATTCCTGTCTACAAATCACACTGATGCTAATTTGCCCAGAAGAAATTAACAAAATATATTTTAACAGACATCCTTTCACAACTCTGCTCTCTAACAACTCTGTTCTTCTTTAAAGGTTTTCTTTATTTTTACATTTTTGTACTAGGGAGAAGGTGAACCTGAGGACAGTGTGTTCAGCTACATCCTCACCCTTTCTATTGATGTTTGTATTTCTGTGTTGAGAAATGTTTTCATTTAGCAGCTACATTACCCAGATTAGGCTCAAACTTGCGATTCCCCCTAAGGCCGCCTCCCAGCCCTCTGGAATTGCCAGTGTGTGCCACAGCGCTCAGCTTCGTCTTTAACACTGTAGTATGCTCAGTGTTCCTGGGTTTCTACCTTCACATATGAATTAACTTTGATTCACATATTAGAATAAAAGAATGGTTTGCTCCACCCCTGACTTCACATTTCTTATACATTGTCTTTTTTACTCAAAGATATCATGAAAATAGTTTAGTACCTCTTCATGAGACTAAGTTCCTTTAATTGTCTTTTGAATTTACATTTTCTTAAAATAAAAACACAAAATAAAATCAGGTTATGATGATTGACTGCCTAGAATGAATTCAGTACAATCAGGTGGATCTTGAAACTCAATGAATGTCAGGAGAAAATCTTAAAAGAAGCACTTGCCTTGCCAGAAAGGCCCTGAGTTTTCTCAATTCCCTGGCACCATATAAAGCTGGTTGTGGTGGCACACACCTGTAATCCCAGCACTCAGGATACTGAGGCAGGTGGAGTGCGCGCGCGCGCGCGCGCGTGTGTGCGTGTGCGCGTGCATGTGTAAACCTGTCAGTAAATTGATTACTCTTTGGTTTCTCAGAACTGTAGGGTTTTTTTTTTTTAAATGTTTCAGTCTGGTTAAAATAGTGTTCAGAAAAAATGACATGTCCCTTCCCTTGCTCTATTAGCCCTGCTGACAATAAACAAACTGTTTAAAGGACGGATTACATGCTGTAGCTGCTATTATGGAGCTCAGGATGGAAGACTGATTGTAAATAAAAAGATAATCATCAAGATATTCTCCGTCTACAATTCTTTATTGCACTGAAGGAGGAAATTAAAGTCAAATGAGTTTAAGAGGTAAATCTTTTACAAAGGAACGTTTCTCTGCATACTTAGGCCTTTTTATGTCTTTTTAAATATCAAACTGCAACACATGGTTTGAAATTTAAAAGAAATCATTTTAATTCATAACTATATATAATCACTATATATAATTTATATACATATATATGTATGTATATATACACCAACATACATATGTAATATATTTATACATTATATATAGTATATATATATATATATATATATATATATATATATATATATTAAATAAGTATTTTATGTTAAAAGCAATGATATAGATTTAGTATGCTTTGTTTAAAGTGCTTGGAACCAGAAGTATTTTGAATTTTTTTTTTTGCTTTGAAATTATTTTCATGTATTGTTCTGGTTTTTCTTGAAGATGAAACATATGTAAACAGATGAAATTCATTTGTTTTGCAAGTGACACAGGCCTGTCATCCTAGCACTCAGCAGGGGCTGAGGACATAGCTCGGGGGCAGGGCACTTGTCTGGCATGCTGAAAGCCTTGGGTTCAATCCCTGGTACCAAAACAACAACAACAACAAGCCCACCTAGCACTCAGCAGGCTGAAGAAGGAAGATTGCCCGCTCAAGCCCACCCCAGGCAGCTGGGCAACTTAGTGAGACCTCTCTCAAAATAGAAATTTTGAGAAGTAGCTCAGGACAATGGCCTTGGGCTCAGACCTCAGTACCTCAAAATGTCCTCTTTTGCATGTACTGTTCACCTATATCCTGAGGTTAATTTTATGTAATATTTTCAAAGTGACTACCGTCCACTTTGAGGTCGGGTGTGGAATTTTTTACTTGTGGCATCACATTATTTTTAAAATTTTTGAGATCCAGGAGCATTCAGATTTCAGACTTTCAGATTACAGATACTCAGAAAACATTAGTAATTAAATGAATATATTTTAAATGTCCCTAGGTGGTGACACTAGAAATAATTCTTGTTATTCTATTTCAGATATTCTAGGCTCATTTTATATATTTCTACCCCAGTTCTATAATTCCTCATTTTCCGTAGAGTCCTGGCTTCTTTAGGAAGAAGATGGAATGACAAGCCACGACCTGGAAGCGAGGTGTGTATGTGTCCAGCTGAGCGTTACTGCTTATCGTTGTTCTTTTACAGAAATAAATGTGCGTATACTAATCCATTTGTACATTGGTCCATTTTTACTACTGTTAAAAAATATTTGAGGGTGGATATTTTATGAAGAGTGGAGTTTAATCTAGCCTACGATTTTGGACATTCAAGAGTGAAAAGTTCTGGTGAGTGCCTTATGGCAGATGGTATATAAGATTGAGGCTTTCTTGTTTTTAGAGAGGATGCTGGCGAGGGATTTAGAGGTTAGGTTTACACTTACACAGCTCAGAGTTCAAAGTTTACTAAAATGAAATAAACTAATAAATGTGTTTTGTATTCCGCCACTACATTAGATTTGCCACCCTATTCTCTGCTAGCCTGTAGCAAAAACTGTTAGCTGGTCTTAAACCTGATTCCTCTTCTGATTGACTTTGGAAAGATCTCTAGGAAATAATCAATGACCTAGCAAAATAGTATGTGTTTCTTCTGCCCTGGCCTTGAAGAGCAAGCCAAGGCAGCCTTTAGATACTTATTTCTGCCTTACACTTTATGTAGAGGTTACCAACATTTTCTGGAGAAGCCCATTTCCTGGAATTACCATACTGATTTAAGATAATTATTATTCTTTGAATTTTCATACATTGCCCAAACTTTTTTTTAGTATTTGACTAAAAATTTTTTCTCAGTGTTTTTTGTTTTTAATTTTCTCTGCTTTTAATTAAATTTATCTAGTACCTGTTGTTAGTTCAAATTAGAACTCTTTCAGATTCTGACTCTTTTTCTTCTTTTTGAGACACATTGTTATTTTTCATTAATTGTATTGTTTTATTCAAACATAATAATTAGCCCAAAGTACTGCTTTTTAGAATCTATTCTTTATGTACTTTGGGGTCAAGCTGACCTGCTTTTAAACCAGTCATGTCATAATTAAACTGATTGGATAAATGATTTAATGTCTCTCAAAAAAGTTTTCCAAATCTATTATCTTCAGTTTGTAGAGATGTGATAAAAGAATTAAAATTAAACTTGGAATTTAGAATATATATATATATATATATATATATATATATATATATATATATAAATGTTAACTATATCGCCTCTTTTTGAAAGTGAGAAGTGACACTGGTGGTACAGAGACAGTACCCAGGACCTCTGCATCCAGCCCAATTATTATAATTTTTAAATATATTTTGAGACAACATCTTGCTGATTTTCATGGGTGCCAAGGCAGGTCTTCAATCTGTCATCCTCCTGCCTCAGCCTCCAAGAATGCTGGGAATGCAAGTATTCATAAGCATGCCAGACTGAAACCTCGCATATTTCCATCAGCACCACATGATGGTTAATGTACATTTTATTTAGGCTTGTCTTTGTCTCTCTATCCTCAGATTATTTCCCTGTGATGACCTCTTTCTATGTATTTTTGTGTGTGCCTATGTGTGACTTCATCTGTTAACTAAACAATGTCTTCTAAAGAGAGATTTGTGCTAGCTATCTCACTGAAGGGAGATCTGCTGCTTTTTTTTCTTTTTTTTTTCTTATTCCTTTAAATTCCTCCTTAATGACACCTAACATACTTTGTAATGATTGTGTTCGTTTTCTAGCTCAATGAAATGCATTCTTTTGCTAAGAATGAAAGTATTTAGAGAACAGGAGTCTTTTCAGCATTTTATTCCTGTTCTCAATTTCATCCCTTCTTTTTTTCCACTCCTTTTTCTCTTTATATTTTGCTCTGACAATCAATACTTTCGTTAGATAACAAAATGCCAAGAACAAAGTAGGCATTTAATAAGCATGCAAATTATTTTATAACAATAAAATTTTATTCTAATATTACTGCACTTTAACTCTATAAATCTTCTCTCAGTTGTTTGTCTTCATATGCCTTCTTTTATCTTTTATTTATATAAAAATATTAAAATGATACTGTCAAGTAGACTTTCAAAAATAGATGTGAAGATATCAGAAAATGTAAAACGATCTTGTCCTAGATAGGCAAAACCAATATTGACAAAATGACCATACCACTAAAATTCAATGTACAGATTCAATGTCAATCAAAATAATAGTTGCATTTTAATAGAATTGCAAAAGAATCCTAAAATTTATATGGACTCAGAAGAGACTTAAGATAGCCAAAGCAACACTAAAAAACAAGACAAAAGCTAGACTTATCACCATTGTGGACATTCAGATTTATTATAAAATAATAGTGATAGAGAAAAAAACTATGATATTACCATGTGCACACACACACACACACACACACACACACACACGTACAAACACACATGGACAGGTGAATCACTGAGGCAGAACTGAAGATGCAGAGGCAACCCCAAAGACCTTCAGCCATCTAATTTTCAACCAAGAGCCTGATAACATGTTCTTGAAAAAAGATAGCCTCCTTGTGCTTGAAAAAGCATTTATTTATATGCAAAATAATAAGAAAATGCTTAGCATATTTAGCCATTAGAGAAATGCAAATCAAAACATTGAGATTCTATTTTACCCCAGTAAGAATGGCTATTATCAAGAATTTATAAAAAAGCAAATGCTGGTCAGGCAGAAGGGGAAAAAAGAAACGTTGTACTTTGTTGGGACAATTGTAAGCCAGTTAAACATTATGGCAATCAATATGAAGATTACTCAAAAATCTGAAAGCATTTATTCCATTTGAGTCTACTATACCTCTTTGGGAGTGTTTTTCTACAAGAATTAAAGGCGTCATAGAACAGTTATACATGCATACTCATGTTTACAGCAACATAACTCATGTTCTACATGGCATAGTTATTACTTATTTCTGTGAATTTCATTCTATAATCCAGGCTAGTCTTGAACTCACTATGTAACTGTTGCAATTTGAATCCCGGGTGTCCTCCAAAAGCCTCATACACCTGTAGATACTGTGGATATTGTGCATTCTTGGGAGAGGGATCCTAGCGGAGAGGCCCAGATGCTTGGGGCTTGTCCTGAAGTTGTGTATGCTGGTTCTGCCATTTCTTTCTGATTTGACTCTGTTTTGCTATACCATGAGAAGCTTTTTCTTCAGCTCCAACCTCATCATGTGTCTATACCACAGCCAGCTGCCTAGAAATGAACACAGTCTTTCTGAAACTGAGATAAAACAAATCTTTTCTCCCTAAAACTATTGATGTTGGGTATTTTTGTCCCAGCCATGAGAATGTAACAAAGGCAGTAGGCCAGGCTAGCTTTGAACACATAACAGTCCTCCACACTCAGCCTCCTGCGTGCGGGGATCACAGGCATGTACCACCACACACCACAGCTGCCACATGTTGCTAGGGCATTGAACCTGGGGCCTCCTGCTTCCTAAGCAAGCACAGTAATCACTGAGTTATGCCCCAGCCCAAATATGATATAATTATTATCAATTTTATTTATTCAAATTCTCCACAGATTCTAAGTTGCCTTAAGTTCATTGTTAATGAAATGAATTCAGAAGTTAGCCATTTCAATGTCGTCTCACTGTTTTCAGAAGTGCTTAATGTTTTGCTTTGGTACCATTTCTCCATTTACAGCTAAATCAATTTCCTGATGTTTAAAAATTCTAATGTCAAATAGAGGAAAGGATCAGAAAAAATAAAGTTTTTTTCTAAGTAATGAAATTTAAAACTGAGCCATTTAAATGCAACTGTTTTAACCCATCTATTTGTGCAAAAGCAAAACATTTCCTGGGAAAAGAGTAATGTCTCACCTGGTTTCTTAAATTATCAGAAGTCTCAGCTCCGAATTAGGTTCCTCTCCATCCCCCTGAATTCTTGTAATAGTGTTTTCCAGCCGGTTGATGATAAGGCAAAAAGACAACCTTTTGAAGGTTAGAGAAGATCAGTTCCTTAAATAAGTTAATAACTGCTGTATTTATAGTATTACATTAAATCGACCTTTGTGGGGGGAGGAACCAGAAAGCTGTCCTTGGAATCTTAACCTGCAGAGGTATGTTAATATACAAATTCTGTCTGCCTATCTATACCTCTGTCCATTTCTTCATCCGTCCACATGTGTCTAATCTTCACAATTTCTGGGAAAATAACTGATGACACACCTTTTCAGTAGGGGGCAGTCTGTCTCCTTTTTCTTCCTCATTGCCTTCAAGACCTTTTCAAATCTAGCATATCAAATATTATATGTTGGTATTCTATATGCTGCCAAAGGAAAAAAAGTAACCTGTTTTTTTTTCTTCCTATGAGAATTTTGGCAAGATCAGAGCCTGCATTTGTGCTGAGAGTAGTATAAAACAAAGCCAAGACATAAAAACAGACACAAAACAATGAATGTTATCTTAGTTTGTCAGATCAGAGAGTTTCAGTTGTTCTATGTCTACCAACTAAACTCCTATGATCCATCTTCTCTCTGTTCATGACATCCACATTTTGGAGGAGCTCCCTGTCCTCAGCTTTGGTTCTTATGGAAATTTTCCAGGAAGTTAAAAGGTAAGACAGAACAATGAGATTAACGGTGTTTATTTCACTGGAGATGCCTAGTAGGTAACAGTGGCTTGTTAGATCTGTACAGATGGCCCGCTACAAAAGGTCTTTCTCTGAATTGAGACACCAGCTTTCTTAGTCTCCATGCTCAGGATGTAGCTCACCGTGCTGACTTCTGAAATTTCATTCTCTTAATACAACGATTATTTGACTCTCTTTTCACTTCCATTAAATCTACAACAGAACTCAAGTGGAAAAGTATGAGGTCTGATCTGCAGGGAGGATAGTGAGTTCCAGTTGCTCCCACAACTCCCCATGCACATCTATTCTCCCATCTTTATTTGTTTTGGCTCGGCAAACACCTCTGAGTCTCATATATCTTCTGTGTAATCAGCAGTTGTATATGTTATATGCCATACTTAGCCAAAATATCACTTTGCAAGCCTGTTGTCTTTTGCCAGTAATTCAGGGCATTGAAGAAAGGGGAGGATGAGAATTTTGCCTTTGGTGGAGGGGAACAGTAAGTGAAGGGACATTCCACTACTTCACCCATTTATTTCTAAACTGTCATCTGAGAGGTCCGACCTCGTTTGGGTTCTACAATGAATGCAGTGAGTTTTATGACAGGATTGAGTTTCCCAGGGTTTCACTTTCTGAGTCAATACTAAGCAAAAACATGTTCTAACCAATCCTACTTCAATTCACATTTGAGAAGGCAGCAGTGAGATGTCTAAATGAAATTTGTATTTACTTGTACAAGCCTGCAAATTTTTAGAGAGGAAATTTAAAATTTAACTGATCTTGCATTTACTTTAAAAAAATGTTACTTTGATTTTCTGTCCATCTTTACCTCTCTCATAAACACTGTGTACATCGTGGTCAGTTACCCATTATTTTTCTAGCCAGTTTAGAGAAAAATTAGGATTTTCATATTTAACTTCAGTTGGGATCTTTACAAAGTTGTTTCTGTTATGATAGAAGGAAATTTATTCAAGGGCAATACTTGTTGTCTGTAGGTGCTATTATTATGTCTGCCTATGCATTTTGATCCACTTAATTTTTCAAAAAAAAAAATGTGCTGTTCCTTGGGTGAAATATCTTCGATGGTGAAAACATCTGCACAGCCTACATTAAGATAATACTCTATGTCTTACTTCACTACTCTCCCATTTTGAATTTGGATACCGCTTCCTGATGCCTGGGTCATTTCAAATCTAAGTTGAACAGAGGCACAAAGCAAACCTCAGCTACCCAAAGATATTTTCTTTGCTTGTTCTTGTCACAGAATGATAGTCTTTCACTGAGGTAAAAGTGGTTCTTTTGGGAGGATTCAGATTGCTCACAAAACATTTTTATTTTTAAACTGTGTGCTATCAAAGTGTTTGTCTTCGAATAGAGTTTTATGGTATTTTTCATCTTTCTTAAATAATACTAAAATATTTTTGCAGAAATAAGAATTATGCATGAGAAACTTAAAAATTCCTTCATATGATACTCAGTCTTCAGGAAATTCTGTCCTGCACTGATCGCATTTTCATCATGCTATGATTTCAAAGCTGAAGAAAAACTTCTGCTATTTTTCTATTTTGGAATATATTTAGTGAGAGCTAAGGATATGATTTTTGGCTAATATACTACTTCTATCCTCTTTTGGGATGTTGTTGAGCTTGGTTTGAACAAGTAAGAAGTATTAGCACAATAGGTAATGCTGAAAGATTTTTCAGATACTGAAAATACAATGAAGAAACAGATACTCTAAAGTATCATGTTACATCGTTTTTGACATGTTCTAGGAAATAAAATACAAGATGTCAATAACAACTACATAGAACTAAAGGAAACAGTAATCATGTAATTTATTGTCCATGTAAGCAAAGTATTTAATATTATATGACAGTACATGGGTATTTCTGAATTGATTGTTTATAAATTTATGCTACAATTTTGCCAGTTTTAAAATTTACATGTGTGCGTGGAAACCAATTGCTTCAACCTCAACCATGTTTCCCTAAATTTCTAAATGTCCTGGTTTTTTTTTATAAAAATGAGAATTTGCAAACTCAATATTGAATATGCTAAAGTATGACAAACTTTTATTCTGTAAATTTATACATCAAATTGTAGGGGAGCTGAGTCACCAAAGTTTGTAATTTATATGGTACTTGAAAGACCTCTGCTGATGTATGAGGCCATTTGTCACCTAAGGAAACGAATAAGGTGTATGATGCCCCCATGCAGACTCTCAGGAGAACTCAGAGTATAGGACACAGCTTCTTCACAGTAACTGCATTTTAAAAATCTTATTATGATATTTATAAGGGATTATCTCTTTTTAAAACTCTGATCCCTGGCTAGAAAAACTATTCTCCAAGAAAGTTTTCTAAACTATTCTTATACATTTCATAAAAAATAAATTCTGTATTTCACTTCTTCAACTTTCCCCATTCGATCAGTTTCTTCTGCACTGTTTGTTTTCATTGGCACACAGGATGAGCTAACAAAAGAGATATTTTTCATCCAAGTGTGCTGCCTAGAAGACTATGATTTGCTTTTGGAACTCACGCTGTTTTCCCTGGGAATTTCATTTAATATATTTTAGATACACTTCTGAGAGGTGTTTAAAGAATCTCCACCTCCTATTCAAAAAACAACCCTACCTCGCAGTGAGAAATGGAATGTAAATGAAGGGTTATATTTCAGTGGAACAAATACATGCTTAAGCAAGTAATTACCATTTAAAGTGCTGTCCTTAAAATGTCTAACAGCCCCTTGGCTCCTCTAGGCCATTCATGCTAATTCTCTGACAAGAGTTTACAAATGAAAACAAATCTTCTAAATCTTTAAAAGTTGTCATGAAGATACTCTTTGTGAAATGATAAACACCATTAAATTGACAATGTTGGGGTTGTGTGCACAGACATAACTTAGGCCTGTGGAATCTATATCACTGAGCAACAGGATCTCAAGGTGCCGCGAGACTTGCAAGCTTTGTGCAAATGCCTCAGTTATCAAGACAGACAGAGAGGCAGGAAGGCTCAGAAGCCATCACAAGGCTACACCAACACAGCTTGTACATTTTCTAAGAACCTTTCTGACAAAACTGTTTCCTACAGAATAAAGCGATAACACAAGTAATTAGCAAGTGTTGAATGCAGTTGTTAATAACTACTTGGATACAGTGTCTCTAGTGTCAATGTATGTAAAAAGGCTTGATATTATCCTCAAAACTAGCCATAGCTCAGTATACTTTAAAGTCACTAGTATATTTTACTTTTCTTTCCCTCACATTTTATTAGTATATACATAAGATATATAATGGATGCGTTGAGCTTGAGTATTTTGTGCACGTGTATATTATGCCAACATCACAATTCCTTCTCCCAACTCTCACTATCAAATTCATTTAGTTGTATAAAATGTCCGTATTCTGACTTTCTTTTATTACAGAAACAATGTGATAATTTTTCTTCTGAGCTTGACTTACTTAGCTAATCATGCTGGTCTCAAGTTGTGTCCACTTACCTACAAAAGCCTCAAATTTATCTGTAATTATAGAAAAGTAGCACTCCATTGTGTACATATACTACAATTTTTTGTTTCCATTGGTCTGTTGATGGATATTTTGACGTCTTCTGCAGTTTAGCTATTGTTACTTGTGGTCCTATAAACATGGACATGCATAGTGATACCTCTTTGGACATCTTTCCAAAAAAGTTATAAGCAACATAATTATTTTTCTTAAAATCCAATTTCATCACGCATGTGTTGATAAAAACATTAAATCCCACTAATCCCATACTGTCAAAAATTTGCTAGAGACACTTTTTCTCTTATATTTGCTTGGTGATTTATGTATATGAAATTCACATAAGGGTTTTTATTTGTCAGTGACACTTAGATTAACATTGTCATATTAAAATGATGGCTTATAGATAATTATTTAGTCCCTAATTCCTGAACATTTTGTCAGTCTTAGTTCTTTCAAGCATTCATAGATGTGATTGTACTAGCCATCCCTACGGCTCTCCTTTTAACCAGTACAAACTTGGGCGTCCTGTGCATTCCCCTCCATGTAGGTATTGCCCTGTTTATTTCACTAGTTCTAACGCACCACAATTTGAATTCTCCTCCATACAATTTAACACTTTCAGAAAAAGTTTCAAAAAATACTACCTAGCATATATTGTGCCCTACTGCCTAAGTTTGCAAATGTCATTTCATGCTAGGATTGTTTCTCCTCTTATAATGTTGAAACTTGTTTTATTGATATATAAGCAAAACATGTGTATATACATTAACCAAAATATCAGGCTGTTGAGAACGGTTTATATTTTATTGATATTCTAGCAACTCTCTTGGTTTTATACATTGTCTTTAACATACAATTATTTTATGATTAATAGTGAATGCTGCCTATTGATTAATTTATCAGTGACAAAATAATACAATATGCCTTCTACAAACCATGTGTACTTTCTAATTGTCAGTACAAATTAGCCATGCAGGAAATACAGAAAAAAATAAAATAAGTGAATTGTATTTATCTTCCTATCTTGTACATGGAGATAGTTATATAAATGAATCAAACACAGTTAATGTGTATTGGCCTAAATTTACCTCATGAAGTCTTTTACTTCACATTAGTATTAGTTCAAAGTCTACTATTTCCAAATTCAAATTCTTGCATATAAAATTATTTTAAAAGAAGTTTACATAAACATATTTAGCCTTCTTAACAATATTTTCTTAATTCTGTCAACAACCTTCTCAGTCTTCTACAACCCTCCAAACTGGAGTCTGAAAACCATAGATACAAGTCCTGTACCATGAAAGGTCCAGTCGTTTCTGAGCCCACCTCACCCAGCTTTCAGTCACATTTTCTATATACATGTGCTGCCTCACTGTTTTTCTTTATCTCCCTCAAGAATTCTTTTAATGTAGTAAATTCTGATTGGTAGCTTCTGGCTGCCATCCCTGAACACACTTGCTAGGAGAGATTGCCCTGTTACACAGTCCTGTCCAGGCATAGCTCAATACATTTTGCCAAACGTTATCACCTATTTTCATCCTGTGCCTTCCTAGAACAACTCCCAGATTTTCAATAGTATCACAGAAATAATATACTCATTGCAGATGACAAAGTTTATGGGTCTTGATTCAACATTTTAAAGTTGTGGGGAGACAGCCAAAACGGTGAGATAAAAATGAGCCGTTTTCTAGCTTTTCTGTATCTTGGAATCAAACGGAGCACAGGTGCTGAGGTGGGAAATGGACCACATGCAGTGCAATTGTGGTATTAGACAGAAATTTGGAAATATGTAGCAATTTGGGTGTTTGGGAGAGAGGGAGAAGGAGAACACTGGCTCTTAGTTAAAGGCAGCAGGGCAACAGTCATATGGAATGACGTTATAGGAGAGGGAATTGATGACACCAATGGAAAGAGAGAGACAGTGGTTGGAACTGGCACCAAAATACAGCCATGACAGAAAGGCAGTCTGAGTTCACTTGGGTTAGGAGGCACTTGTTACAACAGGGATGTTTTCATTTCTGTATTATAATATGGTGATGTGACTAGGAAGCACCTTGTGAAGGTCATAGTGGAGCTTTCTGCTTTGGGAGAAAGAAGCTCTTACTTTTTACTTTTCTATAAAAAATCATGAGTATTTTAATCTTTCTTTAGCTGGCGTTTATACTGAGACCCAGGGTAGTTCCAGTGGACTCCATGGAAGCAGCCCCATAACTGAATATATACAGTGCAAATGAGGTCAGAAATGCACAGGGCAGTTAGGTTGGTGGCTCAGGCGACGGGCTGAAGGTGATGTGGAAACAGAGGAGACACGTACAATCACATGCAGGAGCTCAGCACTGAAAACAACCCGAAATATAAATGACCTCAAGAGCAGGATAAAACTGAGAGGACTGGACGTAGGGAGATAGACTGTGTGGCCATGGGAAGAGTTCAGGCGACTGAGGGGATGGCATTCAGAGGAAGGCTAAGGAAAAGCCAAAATGGTTAACATTGTGCAGACGAGACAGATAGACACACAGGTAGCACCTCCCCGGGCTGTAAGTAATTCATATTTTACACACGTATAAACATAAAAATAGAAAACAGAGGCCATAGTAACTGCCCGGGGCTTGTGCAAGGCCTGCCACACCTCCTCCACCTTGGGCAGGTTCTGCTCCTCTGTGAGAGCGAGCTCCTCATGGAGCGCCGCAACCTTAGGCTTATAACGGAAGTGGCTACCAGGCCAGCCCAGAGAGTTTACTGAATTAATCTGTTCAAAATTAATTCCGTTCAAGAAAACTTCCTGTTTCATGCTTCTTGAACCAATAAGAGGGGGTCTTACAATTGCTACAACCAGCTCTTGTACAAAACCACTCTACCTGTCAGCCTTTTAATGAATGCAAAATTCTCGACCAAGCTCTTCCTAAGAGCACATGGCTGAAAGAATAAGGAAGAGTGGCAATCAGCAGTAAGATGCAGGTCTATGCTTGTTAGACACTGCCGTGAGAGACAATTCTTCATTATTTTTATATAAGACTTCCATTTGTATTTGCTGACTGATTTACATATGCATCACTTTTCCTTTATTTAAATTCTTACTTGTTTACTCCTCTATTCTCTTTCTGATGGTCACCCTTCTCCCTCCATTCTCACATTTGGAGTAATTTTCTTTATGGTATATTTTCTTCTATTGATCAGTTTTCTTTCATCTTAATTACTCATGTCACTATCTTTTCAGAATTCTTAGTTCATATTACTTTTCTGCCCCATTGTTCCTGTGGTTGTGTTTCGTGCTGTGCACACTGTAATTGGTACTTGGTTCTGCCTCATTACTCTGTCTCAGTCACCAGTACTTGTGGTTGTTACTGTTATTAGTTTATCCTTTAGTGTGCAAGAGTGGGATAGAACACGATACTGTAATGAAATTACTTCCCCTTAAACCAGAAACAAGACAAAACTGTCCAGTCTTACCAATCCTTTAAAATGTAAAAAGTGAAATCTTAGTCAGGGCAATCAGGCAAGAGAATGAAATACAGAAAATACCTATTGGAAAAAGAAGAAGTCAAACTATCTTTCATTGCAGAGGATATGATTCCCTAAATAAGAGACCCCAAAAACTTCACCAAGAATCTACTAGAACTAATAAATGCAGCCAAGTTTCAAAATGTAGAATCAATACAAAAATCAATCATATTCCTCTACACCATCAATTAATTCACTGAGAAATTGCTGAGAAGAATAATCCCATTCTCAAAAGCTGCCCCAAAAGTAAATACCTCAAAATAAAACTGACCAAGAAAGTGAGAAACATCTACAATGAAAACTGCTTTACGTTAGCAAAAGAAATTGGAGAGGACATTAGAAAATGGAAAGACATCCTCTGCTCCTGGGTAGAAAGAATTAATATTGTGAAAATGACTATATTGCCCAAACTGATGTATAGATCCAATGTAATTCCTGTTCTCTGTCAAAAATTTGAATTTGACTGGATTTCTAATTTTATTTGTTAAGCTTTATAATCTCAGGACTTGGACACCAAATTCCCAGCCTGAGACAATCAATAACTGAACTGGGTGAGAAAGAAGCAGCTCAGGGGTGCAGAAGGAGGAGGGGAAAGCGTCTCAAATTTGCATCGGAATATATTAGGGTAGACAGGTTTTTGATTGTGATTTTTATAGAAGCTAAATCTGTTAGGCCCTTCCTTGCTTCATGAAATGTTATTAATTAGACAAAAGTAGATACAGAGGTACATACTTGTCATCCCACAACTCTGCGATATGGAGGCAAGTTTGATCCAGGCTGGGAAATTTAGCAGCTTAGTAAGACTCTGTCTCAGAATAAAAACGTAAAAATGAGCTCATTGTGAACGCTCTGAGTTCAGTCATAATGCCCTCCTCCCTGCAGATGTATTCCTAATTAATATTTTTACCTCAGGTGCTGTGTGTTATCATCTAAATAGCACTTACAGTTCTACTTTTCTAGCCCTAAGAACTCATACCTATGTAACTCACATAAACATAAAAAAAATTTTTTCTTCTACACTGAACCACAAGTTTACAGTCCCAAGAAATGAGTTATGTGACCATTATCAAGAAATTCTTGCAAAAAATATTTTTTTGAAACAAGGTCTCACTGTGTAGCCCAGGCTGGTCCTGAATGCCCTATGGAACTCACGCTGGCCTTGGTCTCATGGAAATCCTACTGTCTCAGCCTTCCGAGTGCTAACATTGCAGTCGTGTGCCTCTATGCCTGCCTTTATGTGGTGCATGGGAATCATTTACTTAACACATGACCTAGTGCTTGCTACAAAGCGCTCTAACCACTGAGCCATTCCTCCAGAGCTTACACTTTTTTTAAAAAGTGAACAATTCACTGTAAAATTATGTATTATTGTTTAACTATGATTTTATGATTATAAATTTTTGTCTATTTCACAGTGCATAAAATAGTACAAGTCTCAGGTATGTCATGTAAGTTGTCTGGTTTGCACAGCCCTCTAAAGCTTTATTTTGATGAAAGTATTATCAGAAAGTAAGATTGATTGTGCATATTTAATAGAGGGATTCATAAATTTATTACTCAGTAGTAAATAAAGTCTCTTTTAAGTCACTGGTTCTGCAGAGTACTTATTATTTATAAATAAAAAAGAAGTATTTGTAATGCTTAAGTGTAAATAAGTTATGTCCCAGGATCTCTTCTCGACACTGAAAACACAACAGTGAATAAGGTAGAATTTTTTTTTTTGTCTTTCTGGAGGAAATTTCAAATTTAAAGTTAGTATCCAATGTGAATAATGTAAGTAGAGAAAATAAATAAGTAAATATATACATATTATATAAGATGATGAGATGTGCTACACAGAAAACATAAATCCAGTGTGGAAGATAAGAGATCAAGGTGCAGGGAGAGCTCAGTTTTACACTGTGACATAGAACACGTCATGCAGAAGGGAGTAAGCTATCACAGATTTGCAGAACACAGGGCCACAGACAGGCTAAGCATCTGTCGGGGACCTTGGAGCTTAGCATTCCTGACCGCCTGGGGCCAAGTTCTTTCTTTAAAGAAGTCTTGAAGTATTAAGCACCCGAGTTCGGTTCCCCAGCACCACATAAGCTGGGTGCGGTGGTGCACGTCTGTAATCCCAGCACTCGGGAGGTTGAGCCAGGATTGCCATGAGCCCAAGGCCAGCCTGGGCTATAGAGCAGGACCCTGACTCACAAGCTGTTTTATGTAGGCACTGTTAAGCCATCTTAAGTAAGCTGTGTAAACATTCTTATCTTAAGTATGTTTTGTAAACACATGTAAGCCTGGATGTTTTCTTGTCAACAACTGGAGTATAAAAGGAAGTTCGTACTGAATAAATCCTCTTTTGCCCCTGCAAGAGTCCATCTTCCTTCCTTTCTTTCTCTCTCTCTTTCTTCTTCTCTTTTCATCTGCATTGCCCCCCTCATGTACCCTGTTGACTGAGCTGGCTCGGTCAAGCATCTGTGGGAGAAAATAGGACAGCAGGACCACTCTGCACTAATGTGGGTAGTATGGGCATGCCTAGTGTGCTCTTAGGACGACAAGAAGGACAGCGGATGAAGCCGGTGACTCTGGGATAGAATTGTAGAAATCACTGAGTAGGGAGATCACTGAGCCTGATTATATAGAGTTTTGCTTCTAAATCATCAAGACATTGCAGGTACTAATGAAGACAAAGTCTCTAGAGATCAAATATTCTTGGGATAATAGGAAGTGTTTACTCACTGTTAGGCAAGTCCACAAAAGAAGGCAATGATTTAATATAATACTCCTTTATTGCCCAGTTTTCTCTAATATGGGAGGAAGACTCCATTTGTGTAAGATGTAGTAGATCAGTATTTTTTTCTTGATAGAAGAATGTAAGTGAATGCCATCAAAATGAATAAGTAATTTAGAGAATTTTAATGATTCTTATTAGCATAATAAACTTTTTCAGAAGAAGCAATAGAGATGGGCCCCACAAGGTAAGGTGCACAGAATGTACATCGGGTTTTATGTGTTACGGAGAGTTGGCAGTCTTGTCATTTCATGTGAGGATGAGAGAGTAATTAAAACAAAACAAAAACATCAGGAGGGGGCACAATACTGGTGTTTGGATAAAACTAAGGCAGGGAGTGATTGTGTAGCCATGGTGGCTAAGGGAATCTGAGGATCTCGCCAGAATCATTCTGAGTTTTCAGCTTCAATTGGACTTTAACTATGAGCAAAGGAGGCAAAGCAGAGGAGGATTCTGACACGTGCACTTACCACTCTAGTGTTGACTCACACCCTATAAAATGATTGTATTATTTCTTCAAATCGTAGCTCTGGAAATGGAAATTCATATCTACCTTTATTATCCCCATGTTTCACCTCGTAATTTCTGGACCTATTCTAATAATGTCATTTATGTAGGCTGTTATGTTAATTTTAGAGTAATTTAATAGAACGTACATTTTTAAGTAAGAGGGGAAGGTAGATATGAGAGAAATTTCTGTGTATATCTTTGCTTATCGGTTTGTTCCCTCATATGCCTATATAGGAATTTTAATTTTGTGTATATATATACACATAAACATTTATATTTGTATCTATGTTATACATGCATAACTCTAAGGAGAAAAAGATACACAAAGGAATTCTTTTGTCCAAAAAAAAATTAGGAACTTGTTCATTTACCTTTTGGTTGTTTCCAACTTTTTGATTATAATTAAGCAAGACAAATTTACAAGATATATTTTGGAAATGTGTCACTATTTCCTTCTGTTACAATGGCTACACAAATTTAATTACTTTTTTTTCTCTTGTTTGAGAAAAAAAACTTATTTTGGGAAGTCATTACAACCAGCCTGCTACATGATGCTAAACTATAACATTAAAGACTTTATGCAGGTATTATTATATTTGCATAATGGATTCTCTTTAAATTAGTTGCAGAAGCATTTAGTACCTAGAGCTTCTGTAATAGCAAAGCATAAAGAACCACACTGAAAACAATGATCCCATATGGTTTCAAGATTGCCAAGTGGTATAATGATATGTGTACTCTAGAAGATTTAGGAAGTATATTATATGGCTTGAAAGACACTTGGTTTTATGGGTTTCAGCAGGAATATGATTACTAGGGCTCTCTTATGGGGTCCTAATCTTGTTTATACCTATGACTTGCTAGGAACTATGTTTTTCTTTAACCTTTATGTTTCAAAAGACATATCTACATGTTACCTTAACTGCCTGTAAGAGCATCTAGAGATTTCCCTGTTAGTACCATCGTTTAACCAAAGAAAAAATTTCGCAAGTGTGTTGCATGTCTTGTTTCATGGACTTATAGTGCAGCCCCAGGCAATAGAATAAATATTATTATTCAAAAGACAGTCAAGTGAACAGTGAGCAGAAACACATTTTTTACATCATTGGCAAATTTTTTAGATAAAGTTGATAAGAAAACATGCTGCTTACTACAAGCACTGCTCAAACACTAGAGTTGGTAATTTGGTAACATACAGAAATTTAAGCTGTTTCCTCTGCTCAGCTGAAATTAATTTCCAATTAATGACTTTCACCAAAGAACATCTAATTTCTTGGCGCTACAGACAGGACTAATTTCTTTTTTTTTTTAAATTTGAGAATACAAAGGGAATTGACCTTCACTTTTCTCACCTTCCATTCTAGACTCTGTAACATTTTACCTCATCTGTCAAATCTTCTCCCAAAGGCATAGACATTTCTCCCTTCCTCCTGTGCCCCACCCGGTGCCCATCTCTGACTTGTCATCCTGCAATTCACAGCCAGGTGTCATGCTTAGGGTTGATTTCCCTAAGCTCCACAATTTCTCTCACTTTAATAAAAGACAAATAATCATTTTCACAGCTCAAATTGCAGAAGGTTCTTCTTCTCACTGCTTCCTTCATCAGCTGGTGAAAGCCAGATATTCTTCTGTCTTTATGTCATTGTCTTATGCAAAACATCCACTTATTTTGATTGCTCGCCTAGATGTGTTCCTCATCTTTTTATTTTCTATCAGTTATTTTCTACATTTTTTGCATCGTCTCCTTTTGACTATCAGTCGGGGAATATTTTTTTAATTGCAAAGAAGATGGTATTATTTTGAAAGATTAAAGAGCAAAAGCTTTCACTAGCTAGAAAGGAGGTGCCTAAGATCTTTAATAACCTAATAACATTCTTTGTTTTTCTGGAACTATCTAAAAATACTGCACGATTTATCTCCAACATTTATTTTTCTCCATTTTATGAGTATGAATGTGCACTACATAATGGTTTCATTGAGCTTGAGAATTTTGTGCACATATATATTATACCAAATTCACAGTTTCTTCCCCCTCCCCCGTTCACCCTTAGTCCTCCCCCTCCCTCACTCCCCATGGCCCCCAACATCTTGTCCATTTGACTCAGCATTCTGGGTTTCTCATTTTAGAGAAACTATGAGATCTTTGGGCTTCAGAGTCTGACTTATTTCACCAAGCACAAAGGCATCAAACTGTGTTCATTTACCTACAAATTACTCAAATCTCTTTGTCTTTAAGGAACAGTAATACTCTAATATATATACCACTTTTTGCATCCAGTGGTATGTTGAAGGATATTTTGACATCTGCCACAAGTCAACTATTGTTGGTTTTGCTGGTATGAACATGTGTGTATGTGTATCTCTGTTATTTGTTGCTGTTAACTCCTTTGGAAAGATACACAGAAGAGGTATCAGGTGTCAAACAAAATAGTTATTTTCAGCTTTTTGAGGAATCTCCATATTTCTTTCCATAGTGATTTTACCAGGTTACATTTCCACCAGCAGGGGAAAAGGGGTCCTTCTCCGTGGCAAACTCACCAGCATTTGCTGCTGTCTTGAGTTCTCACATGTGTAAGTTGGTATCTCAGTGTTGTCCTGATTTGCATTTCTCTAATGGTTAGAGATGTTGAACATTTATTTTTCTGTGTATTCGCTGGTCATTTGGACTTCTTTATCTGCACACTGTGAATTAATTTTAATTATCCATTCTTTAATTGGGTCTTTGATTATGAGAGGTCTATTTTTTCTGCATTTCTTTTTATATTTTAATTATTAGCCTCCTGTCTAAGCTGTAGGTTGTAAGACATAAATCCTTCTCTGTCAGTTCTTATTTCATTCTGTTGTTTCCTTTGCTCTGAGATGAACCCAAAACTCCGTAAGGAAACACAACTGATTAGCAAATTCAGCCAAATGGCAAAACACAAAATTAATATAAAATATCTCAGATCAACCTTTTTCTATAGGACTTTAAATTATTAATATCTTTACACTTCCTTTTTCAAGACATGATTTTTCTACTACTTACTATAGTGAAGTTTTTCAATTTATTTATTTATTTTTTAAAAAAAGGACCTTGTAAATTTTTAGCCTACAATAATGGATTATAAAGATGTAAGTTAGGTATTTCAAATTAAAAGGAGATTTTGCATAAAAATATTATTAATATCTAAATAGCTGACATTTTATTACTTTTTCTGCTGTGGTAGTGAAGGCGTTGTTTAGAGAACTATTTAATATCATTGTACTAGATGTAATGGAAACACTGGAGGAATCTAGAAAGAATATGTAGAAAATGGATAGGGGAAAATTCTACCAGATCCTGGAATCTGTTTACTTTCAATGGAAGTTTTAGAAAAACTAAATTAAAACTAATAATTAAGGAGATACCAAAGACACACATTAGAAAGGAGTACATTAATGAACACTAAACTGGGTAATATAAAACATTCAAATTGGAAGTAAGGAGAAGAATAAAAAAGCACCCTCTAAATATCACTAGAAACCTACAGATCACATATGAGTAGGCCACTTCTGTATTTTAGATCAATTGATGTGAGACTTGAAGGAAAACGAGCCATTTTTTTAACAGTGTGAATGACTTTCATTCATTTAAATAAAAATCTTAAGTACAAAATCTATGGTTTTCTGAGGAAAAACACATTTTATTTGAAGATTGCAGCACAGAAATTCCATGAATTTCTAGACCACTGATCTCCTAGAAGTCTAGACAAAAGAATAGAGTAGGTCAAGACTGTCACATAGATCTTCTACCCAAAATCCTAGCCAACCAGCCTGCCCCACAGGTTTCAAACTAGCCCACCTCAGAAGTTGTGAATAAACTTCTAGATGTAAAGCCAGAAAGACAGAGAGTAAAAAATCGTATGTTCAAATGTACATATCTTTTTGCTTCTGTTTTTTTTTTTTTGGGGGGGGGACCCATATTAATGCATAAGCAAAAATTACCAATTAAATAATACTTTAAATATTTAAATAAAATTAAACATTAATATTACAAGTTTTTAACAAAATTGAAAACAATGATAATGAAAATAATTTTGTAATTTTCATTTTGGAAATCAATCTATATTTAAATGTAAAATATTCAATAAACCTAAACTTTCCACTAAATGAAATCTTAAAATCCATGTGGCTTCATTGTTTCAATTACTTTTAAGGTTCAATTATTTACTAAGCCACTTTTTGTCTAATGTCCTAAAATATTGAAAGACAAAAGTGAATGATCTAACTACTCAAATTATGTGTCAACATCTTCTTGGTTTTATAACCTGATTAAAAAATAAAAAAGTTATTAAAAAGGAAACATTATAGCATGGTTTCTCTCATGAACATTGATGCAAAATATTTTAACAAATCATTTTGGAACCATAAGCCAAGCATTGCCTATGAAGCTGTTGTGCTTATTTCTGTCATGCAGCATTACTACCTTAATTCTGAGAATCAACCATTTTAATCCACTCACTGTATTAATTAAATAAATTAAAGGGACAAATCATTTAGACTTCTCAATAGATATCAGAGGCAATGTCATTAAATGCAGCTAGAGACAGTGACATTTTGAGATGATTTTTCAAGATTCTCCTCACTGGTGCACATACACCTTCTCCTACTAGTTTGATAAAGGTTAACCTACCTGTTATGGAAAGATTGTGAAAACTAACTAAAGTCTCTGATGAATTAGCAATATTTTAGGAAGACATCTGAGTGAGACCAACTTAATCATATGGAATCCTGGGTAGTAAAGGTCAGAAATAAGGGAGGGGGTTAAATCATATGAGGAACTCGGTGGGTCATTCTTGATTTGTAGATGGAGAGGGCCAAATGGTGAGATGAAGACCTTCATAGGAACTCAGACCGTTATGGGGCTGGTAGCAGCAGGTACAATGGTTAATAAAAATTCTGTTTCTTATGAATGAAAGCAACCAATTTTTGCCAACCTTCTGAATGAGCTTTCAGGAGGTGTTTGTTTGTTTGTTTTGTTTTGTTTTTCCTAAATCTTCGAGACAGATGCTCCCTACAGCCAGAACTCTGATTTCTACTTTTTTAGAAGAAACTCAAGCATACTCTAACTCTTGACCTAAATAATTATGAGTTACTGAATGACTGTTGTTTGAGGCCATAAAATTTGTGATGATAGACTATAGCTTGAAGAGAAATAAAACAACTTATTTTTGAAAATACATATTATGAATGTTAAGGAAGTCAGAAAACAAAAGACTTTAAATAAAATATAGTAAAACACTTCTGCAAGAATAGGAATTTGACATTGAAATATTCAGAATTACACCAAAGAACCAGAGTAAGCTATTTGTAATCTATTCAACATTGCACAAACATTCCTAGTAATAACAATAAAGTCAGAGAAAATAAGTAAATTAGGAAAGAAATTAAAATATCAATGCATAAAAATGATGTATGTGTGATATATGTAGAATATTAAACATTTTACAAAAAACCTATTTGATCAAATATTATTTTTCTACCAAAAACTTTCACATTAAATTATTTTGCGTATAAAAGCAAAAACTTAAATTACTGGTATATAAGCATAAAACATTCTAAGATCCAGAAACAAAGAAAAACAAGTTTCTTGTGACCATTAACGGGATTATGCCAACTTGAAAGAGTTGGGGATCACCCACAGTAGAGTTTATAGGTGTGAGTGACCTGTGGGACTGTGAGTGAGAGAAGAACACCCATTCCAGGTGCAGGCAACCCCACTGGAAGCTCTAACTAAATAAAGGAGGGAAGAAGAAAGATTGTTACAGCTTTTCCAGGGAAAGCCCTGGCCTTTGCCGTTGTCTGTAGATGTCAACTCGCTCCTGTCTACATATTTCTGATCTTTAGCCCCAGTCTTCACCCTTTTTCTTTGAAGAGCCAACATCTTCAGCAGACTGCACCAGACTGTCCAGGATGGGTACTCCCCTTCATGTCTGAGCAGACACTGGACTTCTCAGCTCTGAAGAGCATGTATAGGCTACATGCGTTCGGACTCTCTCTCACCGTGGATTCGTAAGCCCCCCCAATAAATTCCCTTTGTTTATAATTTCTATCAATTCTGTCTCCTCTAAAACCCTAGCCAATGCAATTCTATTTGGTACAAAAAATGATAAGTATTCTGAGAGAAATTAAAAGCAAATCAAATAGAAGACTGTCATACTCATCAACAGAAAAACTTAATAATCTTAAATTGGCAGTTCTATCCAAATCAACCAATAAAAACAATGAAATCTCCATGATAATATTCTCAGCAGAGATTTTGAAAAACAATTTGGCAAAAATTTCCATACAAATCGGATGTTTACTAGTAACTGAGAATACCTGAACACAAGGAAAAATTTCCATTGATAGATATCAAGACTTTTACACAGTTGCACTAGTCTGATTGGTATAGATGTGAGGGGACATGGTAGATTACTATAGCTCAGAACAGATTTCCAGCATTCTAGCATTTCTCACCACATGGATCACGTGACAGTGCAGTAAAGAAAATATTGGTTCAATAAATATCTCAGAGGCAACTGAGTACCCACAAAATAAAAATTTTACCTTATATTGTACTATACACACTAAAGAAAATTTATTGTATTTGGTTTTAAATTTAAAGGGAATAAATGTTTTTGAAAAAGCAAAAGCCTTAAAATGATTAAATGAATAAGCTAAATTTAAATTAAATTAAAATGATAAATTAAACTACATAAGACATAACATTTATTTTTCATAAAATATCCTTGAGAGTCAGAAGTCTCACCATTTTACCAGAAGATACTTTTAAGGACTATATTTGTCAAGAATCTGGAATAGGCACATATTTCTAAAATAAATAAGAAGAATTCAGGCTTGGTAATATGTACTGTTGTGAAATGATTTGAACTTACACCTCAGTTAAAAATAATATAAAATGGATAATCCTGTTTTGAAAATATATTTAAAAGCATTGGTCTTCAGGAAATGTCAATTAAAATTATGAAAGCAAAATGGCACAAAAATGAATCCCAAATTGAACTTCAGCTGATACTAAGTGTTAGCAGAGACACGGAGCACCTAGAAATCTCACGCAATCCTGTCTGCAGTTTAAATTGACCCTTTTAGGATCTGCTTTGTATTATCTAGTAATGTAAACATACATGATCCTACAACTTAATACCTGTACTGTCAGATGTCTGCTGACACAAAATATAAAAACTTTATGCAAAACCCATGCTTAAGGATTTCTTTCCCTGAAATTTTACCATAGCCTTGAGAGTTTGTGGGTGCAAGTGTGTGTGTGTGTGCATGTGTGTAATGCACAATAAGGTCATATAATTTAAGAACACACCATGTAATGCTACATCATGATGAGGAATAATTGACTTACATAGTAAGACTGGTACTGGGAATAAAATTTGAAACTAATATCCAAAGACAAGCCAGAATATGTAATTTAATTTTATATTAACATAGGGCATGAGAATTATTAAAAACAAAAATAGGCTTACCTCCTGGGACATACAGTGAATAGAAAGAAAAGAGTTAGCTCAACTTTTTTTGAGGGGGACGGGAGGGGAAGAGCAAAGTACAGTAAGTTTTTGTTTAATTAGAATCCCACTTCCCACATGCAAGTAGGCAAGTAGGGCAGAAGCTTCTCGTTAGCTGTTCTGTATTTGAAGAGCTTTTTAGATCTTGCTCTGTTTACTATACATTCTTAGGATATACACAATGAAGGAATTGTGTCTTAAAAGCAAAGAATTGGATTCTAGTCAAGATGATGGCAGTATAGGAGTCCTAGAACAGTTATCTAATAAATAAAAAAATAAATAAGTAAATAAACAAATAAATAAAGTACAGGTGGAGTCTATAACATAGTCAAAGGAGTAGAAGTAAAAATAAAGCCGTGTGATCACTAGCTGGAGAAGCCCCATGTGGGACCCTCTTATGCCCTCACAGGGCAGTGTGAGTCTAGGAGGGTGATTTCCAAACAAGTGGCAGCAGGCTCCTCCCCCTCAGAGAGGAGAGGGATGGGCAGTCAGAGGTCCACTGTTGGCACAAAGCCACAGAGGGGAGAGACTGCAAGTTTCCCAGCCCCTGAAACCTGAGTAAGGGAGTAACAGCAGACCATGAGCAGCCATCTGACCAGGTAGCACAGAAAGGGAGAAGGGACAGCTGGAGGGGAGCCTAGAGAGCATTGCACATCCAACTGTGCCCCGCTGGGATGGAGGACCATGAGAGGCATAAGTCCCGCCTGACTGCAGGGAGAAGAAATGTCCTGAAGCAGTGCACCTGCAACTGTGTGCCACATCTCCCTGGCCAGAGAGGAGCAGTAAAAGGGAGCGAATGAGAGGAGTGCCCTGGGAAGAAGAGAACTGTGGCAGAATTCCACCTGGGGGCAGCATCCGAAAGCAGCGCCACATAAACTCACAGGGAAGTAACTGATCTTATTTTTGTCTTTATTTTTAAAGTATTTTAGTCTTTATTAGTCTTTATTTTATTACTAAAAGATTTTCTTATTTATTATTACTTATTTTTCCTTATTTTTATTTTGCTCAGTTTGTTTGCTTCATAGTTTTATGTTATAGGATTGTGTGCTTCTAGTTGACCAATTGATCAGTTTGTACTGTGGTTTTTCTTTTGTCTATCAGACTGCATTTTTATTCTTTATTGTCTCTTTTCTTCTCCTCCTCCTCTTTCCCCCCTTGCTCTCTACTATAGTCTTTTGATGTTTTTCAAGCCTCTGAATAAGTTCCCAGACTTTAGCTACACCTTCATGTTAATTTTTCTTTTACTTTCTCTTTGTGTTTTTCTTCAGTCCCTTCTTCTCCACACCCTGCCACTCCTCTATGTCTCCGTACTATTACTCACAGGGCTTTTCTCTCTTTGTCAACTCTAAGCCGGAGTAGCAATATCTCCAGACTTTTCTTTATCATGCAGGCACTCATGTATTCTTCAAGTGCCAGCTAAAATGAACTCATAATTCTAATCTGCCCCCTCCCTACACCACCTCCTCTATTATTTGAGCTGCTACATATCAACAACTCTCATGCATATAAAAAGACCAATAGAGACATAGTATCTGTAAAATATTTGCCTAGAAACAGATCAGTAACACAGTTCTGTGTATGTATTCTTATTAATAAGATAGTAGAGCCATGAATGAATTTCTTGTATAGGTCATCTCAGTTGTACATAGAAGTCACCTTGAGTAGTTTTGATGGTAATTAGTACACTAAATGGAAGTGGGTGTATTTATTTATGGTGAGCTAGTATAAATATGTAACTAGTAGGTATAAATATGTAACTAGTAGGCAACTAAAATAAGTGAAAGTAGCATAGTGGGTGGATTTAAAAATATAGAACATAATTTTAAGGTCTATATCATACTATCAATATCAAGAGAGCAATTCAATAGGTCAAGTCTAAGTTCAATTAGATGTATAGTGAATGTATATTGCATTCGTTACTGTTGTGAGAAAAATATATACATGTTACTAGACTCTGAAAATTAGTTGTTAATATTAGATATTGTTGCAAGGGTTACTAAAATTATAGATGCTAACATAATTAATGATCTTCATATTTAAGTTTCATTAACTAATAATCTGTCAAGGAAACACTGAAACCAATGAGTCTAATTTATAAATCTCAAAAAAGAAACAGAGTCCATGGACAATACTAAACCCTCAACTCATTCTAACAGAACCATAAGGAAACGTGGTAATAAATCACCTGCAGAAAGACCTGACACCCCAGAAAACAATACCAGAGATCTTGAAATAACAGAACCCAATAATAAAAAGGTCAAAAAAGATAATTTCTGGGCCCAGAAATTGTTAGAATTGAAACAGGAAATGTAACAAGAAATAAAAGAGCTATGCTGGGACATAGCTTTACTATCGGCAAACATTGACAAGAAACTAGAGAAAAATAAAGAAGATACAAACCAGCAGATAATGAAGGCAATACAATAAATTTGGAAAGAATTCAGTCGAGACATAAAAATATCGAAAGCCAACATTCAAGACGTGAAAAACACACAGGAAAAATAAGTAACCAGTTTGAACATTTAGACAATAGAATATCAGACCTAGAAGATAAAGTGGGAAAGCTGGAAGGCAGAAGCAATAAAGAACACAAAACAAAAAGGAAGAAAGAAAGTGGTTAAAACAGATAATGGATGACTCAAAGAGAAACAACTTCAGAATTATCAGAGTGTAGGAGAAAAATTAGAACAAAACAAAAGGCGTGATAGTCACGTTCAATGAAATTATGAAAGAAAACTTCCCAAATCTCAAGAAATTAACATTGAATTACTGCAGGCATATAGAACAACAAAAAACTTTGATCAGGAGAGAACCTCATCATGACAAATCATAATTAAGATACTACAGACCCATCAAAACAAATGAATATTAAAAGCTGTGAAAAACAAAACAGAAGGTGACTTACAATGATAAGCATGTCAGGAAAAGAATACATTCTTATCAGCAGCACATGGAACATTTTCTACAAGACTGTACTTTCAATCATAAGCCATGCTTAAATAAATACACAAGAATAGAAATAATTCATTGTATACTTTCAGATCATAGTGGAATAAAACTGGAATTTAATAGCAAAAGGAACAGAAGAAAATGCACAAATACCTGCAGACTAAACAATTTATTATTAACCAAACAATGGATCATAGAAGAAATTAGAAATAATCAAAAATTTCATAAACTTAAATGATGAAGGAAAAACATCATATCAGAATCTATGGGACACAATGAAAGCAGTACTTAGAGGAAAATTCATAACCATAAATGCGCATGTCAAAAGAACAGAACAGTCACAAATATAAATGTTAATGATTCACCTTAAGGCTTTAAAGAAACAAAAACAATCTCAACCAAAGCATTAGAAGAAAAAATCATAAATATCAGATCTGAAATTAATTAAATTGATATTCAAAAGATAATAAAAAAGATTAATGAGTCAAAGAGCTGGTTCTTTGAAAGAATAAATGAAATTGACAAACTTCTAGCTGAACTCACCAAAAGAAGGAAAGAAAAAGCACAGATTAATGCACTCATAAGCAAAACAGGTGAAATTACAACAGACTTGGCAACAATTCAAAATATTATAAGGAACTACTTTGAACACCTATATTCTAAAAAGATAGAGAATAGAGAAGAAGTGGATAACTTCCTAGACCCATGCTAAACACCATATATGAAAGAAGGCATAAAAATCTTGAATAACCCCATTTAACAAACAGAAAATGAACAGTAATATAAGCTCTACCTACAAAAAGAAGCAAAGACCAGATGGATTCACAGCAGTATTTTCTTAGTACCAGGGAAGAACTAACTCCAATGTTTCTCAAACTGTTCCATGAAATTGAAAGAGGAGGAACACTACCAAACTCATTTCTAGAGACTAGCATCACCTCAGTCTCAAAACTAGACAAAGACCTAATCAGCAAAGAAAATTACAGACCAATCACCTGAATGAATATAGATGCAAAAATTCTTAATAAGATTCTGGCAAATTGAATCTAGAAAGTAATCAGAAAGATCATACACCATGATCAAGTGGGCTTCATTCCCGGGATGCAAGGCTGGTTCAACATACATAAATCAATCAACGTAATATACCCCTTCAACAAAAGCAAAAACAAAACCACATGATCATCTCATTTGATGCATAAAAAGTCTTGGATAAAATTCAACATCATTTTATAATAAAAAAACTCTGAGACAAATAGGTATAAGAGAGCATTATCTCAAACTCATAGAAGCCATATATATATCAAACCTACAGCAAATGTCATAGTAAATACAGAGAAGTTGAAAGTGTTTCCCCATAAATCGTGAACATGACAAGGCTTTCCAGTCTCTTCATTCTTATTTAACATAGTCCTTGAAACACTTGCTATAACGATCAGGCAAGAAAGTAAAATAAAGGGAATATGCATGTAAAGGAGGAAGTCAAACTATCCATAATTGAAGATCATATAATTATTAACATAGAAAACCCCAAAACTCCACTATGAGATTCTTGGAAATAATAAACAAATTCATCTAAGTCACAGGCAACAAAATTAATACTAAATAATCAATAGCTTTTTTCTACACCAACAATGAACTCACTGAGAAAGAGCTCAGAGGAATAATACAATGGGATTATTAGCCTGGTACAAACACTATGGAAAGCAGTATGGAAGTTTCTTAAAAGACTGGCAACAAATATCCCCTTTAATCCAGTGATAACTCTTCTGGGAATTTTCCCAAAAGAGTTGAAAACAATATGTAACACAGATACATGTATTCCTATGCTTTACAGCACAACTACCAATAGCTAAAAATGTCAAGACACAAAATACCCATCAACAGACCAATGGATACATAAATTGTGGTACTACTATACAATGGAATACTACTCATCTATGAAGACTGATAGGCTGGAGGCCCTTATAGGTAAATGGATGTAATTTGAGACTGTCATGCTTAGTGAAGTGAGTCAGAAGCAGAAAGTGAAATATTGAATAGTTTCTGTGATATGAGAAAGCCAGATTATGATTATTTAATATAACACATTGTGGGGAATAATGGGAACCGGAGGGGGTGTGGGAGGAAGTGGGAGGGTAAAATGGAGAGAGGAAGGATTTGTAATTTTTGCCAAGAAATGTATATACACATAATACACAAGATCAATGTAAGCTTTATATAATACAGTTATAAATATCAGCAAAATGGAAAAATAAATAAAGGATTCACATCCTTTATCTGTCATGAAGTTGACTTAATTTGTAAACGTGATATATATTTATAATTTGTGCACTTATTTATATTTTTCTTGTTAGTGGCTTGTAGAACTTTGTCTTAGTAACATTTTCCTTACTGTGACTCAATACCCAGCATCCACAACTTAAGACAGGAAAGATTTATTTCAGCTCACAGTTTAAGAAGGTCTGAGTCCATTTACAGGTGGGTGGATGGAAACCGTAGAATCACATGGTGGGGCTGCAGCTGAAGCCCGAGATGGAGCTGGTGCTCTGGAGACAGAGGTCCTCACTGCACTGCAAAACAGAGACAAGTCTTGGGATGAGTAAGCACACAGCTTAAATATTTTATGAATATCAATTATTCCAACATTTATATGAGATGACTCCAAGTATAATCTCTGAGATCATGGAAAGCTGAATTCTAATGCAAATATGTTACACGAGTATAATTTATTAGAGATAATAAATTTCCTGCTAAGTTTTATACATTTTCAGTGTGTAAATTTCATATTTAAGATTCTCCAATTAAATATTGAACTCCAATTAATATATTGGTTTTTTCCATTGTTATGAGTTAGCATTCCTGATTTTCTTTTTGTACTTCAGGTTGAATTGGGTATCAGCACATGGGTGGTCTTTATTTTGGAAATATTCAGGCAGAAACTAAAACCAAGAAGACTGTCGAAATTATTATCACGGCTATTGATCATATTGAAGAAATAGAAGAGTGAGAAAAAGGAGGGGGGAAGAAAAGCAGAGAGGAGGTAGGAGGGATGGTGAGAGACACCCCTCACTCAAACAGAGGGAGAGAGGGAGAGAGAGAGATATGTATCCAAGTATGTGGATTAAGTGAATCTAGAATAACAAAATAACTCGAACTGTATTCCTTAGCTCTGTCCAAGGTACCTGAGGCAATGACAATTGGCAAAAGCAACCAGCACTCAGGGATAACAATCAATATTCCTATTTCCTACTTAAGCAAATCAATACTCCTTAGAGAAAAGACAAAATCCTCTATCAAGATGGGGAACACACAAGGCAGTATTGGAAAATCTTCATTTTAGGCTGCCTAGAAGTGCTCAAAGAATGACCAAGAACATAATAATGATAGTTTTTTTTCATGTGGCAACCAATAAGAATAAATAATAGATTCAGTTGAAAGAAATACCTTTTCTTCCATTCAAGGAACAAGTTACTATGTTAAAATAGTGAAATTAAATAGTAATCAATATGGATCATAAAACTGATAATATTTATTTGCAAATTTATTTGCATCATATCAAATTTATATTATGAAGTACTAGTTGTAAGAGGAAAATTAATTTAAAGCAGAGAATCTTGTGTAACCCTACCAATGATCAGAGTTAATGTCACCTCTACCAACACAGCGCCCTAGTGTTTCTGGGGTACTCCTCCCTAATGTGCACAACTTGAACTAAATTTTGAAAATTAAAACCCTGACTTTCATAAATTTAGAGTATTATACTCCTGAACTAAAAGAGAGAGTATTTTGTTAACTAAAAACATTTAGATATAGGTCATGGGTAATGCTTTATCAATATTTTACTGTAATAATTTTACTTTAATTTTGTAAATAATTATTCTTGTTTTGTGGAAATACATGCTATAATGACATGATGCTTCTATTTTCTGTCTTTTTTTGTGATACCTAAGGTCGAGCCCCTTACACTGACCTACAGCACCAGACCATTATTTTTGATTTTGAGACACAGTCTCAGTGAGTCACTACCTTGCCCGGGCTGCATTGAAACCTGTATTTGCCTCAGCCTTCCTGAGTGACAGCATTATAGACCTGCACTAGAACTGGCTGCACTTTCTAATATAAAATGTATTCCATGTTTGGCCACGTCCATCTCTGTGATTTTATTTTTAGAAAACCATATAAACTTTCTAGAATAAACCCTCATGAGTTAAAAAATAAACAAAAATCTCCCCTTACACATCAGTGCGATACTGGCCATAGTCAGTATTAATTGAACCAGTGCACAGCTAACGTCAGCTTTGAGTGGAGCCCGATCAAGTGGAGTATTGAATGCTTTCCACATTAATTTTCTCAGCTGCTCTCAATTGTAACCTTAAATCTTCCAGAAACTGGATGCATACAAGACTGTTCTTGATATATTCTATTTCTAGGCAGTTCAGATGGAGCCTATATTTATGCATTTACATCCATATTCATGATATATTATTATTTATATTACAATATGCCACCTGAGTGCTGTACTGATGACATACTGAGTTTAATACAGATATGGGCCATTTAAAAAACAACTCATGTGGGTAAGAGAAGGCAATTACCATTATTGCCTGCCAGTTATGTAACTTAAATCCCACGTATGAAGAGATTCTCAAGAGATGATAAATTGCCTCTTTGTTAAATTAAGAAGTTTCAAGGAATGTCGTTTTGTAAAATATCGCCCTGCTGTTTCCATCTAAGCTCTACTACTCATGATTGTAGTCAGACTCAACCCCACAATGGGCAGAGTTTGCTTTTATTTATATCTACAGGTTTTTTTTTTTTTTGATGGATGTTGCATCATTAGTAAACCCATCTGTAGGCATAGGGAGGTAATGTGAAAATGTTCTCAAAGTAGCCATATAAGTGAAAAATCAATAACTAAAGTACTTCACTATTTTATTGGCACAATTGGAACACTGAACACATTGCTAATAAATGAAATGACTGGTGATGACTTGCATTTTATTTTTTTAACCAGCTGGAAAACAATAAGGTAATTGGTGTGGGAGGAGAAGGTCAACCTTTATCTCACCTGTTACCCTGTGTGGGCATGTCAATAACATTGACATGAGTTTTTTTTTTTTCTATTTTTATGTATTTCACACCATTTATAATTATCCTCAAATATCAGTTTGATTAAAACTTTATTGCACTTCTGAAAACAAAGTTTTGCTTATGTCAGCCAGGTGACAGCAGTGGTTTTTTTTTTCAGGTATCTTTGGATTGTATGAGTACATGAATTACCAAAATGAATGGAATAATAGAGATTACATTAAGGAAAATTGATATTTTACACTATATGATGTAGAAATCTAAGTCAAAGAGTTTATATTATGAAGAAAACACTTTGCTTCATAATAGTTCATTTTTTAAAGATGTATTAAATCATTATTTTGAACTCTAACTGAAAATTTAACAATTGTGCAACGGTAGTAAATACAGTGGTGGAAGGCTGAGATAGGATGATTGCAAGCATCAGGAAACCTTGAGAAACTTAGGGCTTAGCGAGATTCTATCTCAAAACAGAAAAAAAGGGAGAGCTCAAAATGTTGCTCTGTGTGAAGACCCACAGTATTTGACACAAAAGCATTAGAAACAGAGCTAAATAAAAGCCGTGTTCTTATTCTCAGGCATCATTTCTAATTGTGAAATAGGCAGAGATGATAGGCAGGTTAGATTATATTACAATTAAACAATTCACTATATAACAAATGGTGAGTGACACTGTGGGTATACCTAGAGATATTTTCTATAAAAATTTTAAAAATAGAATAGAAAAATGACTAACAGGTAAAAAATCATTTGAGCTGTTCATTTATGAAAAATACTGCCTCAGAAGTCACCAAATCCTCGATTCTTGGAACATTTTTTGGCAGGCATCAGATGGAAAGCATTAACGATCAGACACAATTAAGGCCACTATTTTTCATATGGAAAATTAAGGTGTTTAAACTTTAATTATATACCATGAGAAAAATATGGTATAAATGAAATCTCGGAATAAAGTTTTATTTAAATATTAGTATGTGCTGTTTAAAATTTTGCATATGGTTGAAATATTTCATATTAGGAAAAGGAAGGTGTTAGACACGTTGACTCATTGAACTGAAATAAAGGTAAGTCTATTTAATGTTTTCGAGAGGTTAACTGGGCTGTGTGTGTGTGTGTGTGTGTGTGTGTGTGTGTGTGTGTGTCCAACTCCATGGCTCTTGGAACACCATGGATATATTCTGTGTAATAACAAAAATGTTTCTCTGATTCAAATCCTTTCAATGAACAGTGCTGCATATGTGCTTAAGTATCATGAGTTGATCTATTTCTGCTACTTCTCAGAGTTCACATAACTTAACATTAAAGGTTAAGCACCTTAGCCACATCTATGTTGTTATTTTATTTTAATAATTTTTAAATGTGTGATGGAAATGAAAACTACTTCTGCTTTATTAGAATATGCATGACATATAGATTAAATAAAATGTCAATAAAATACAGCTTGGGAATTTGTGTCCATACGTACTCATCTTGCCCACTACTGTCTTCCCTCTGAACCTTTCCCTTCCCCTTTCCTCCTCTTTTGTCATGTGTCTTCCCTTCCTGAGCAGTCCACCTCTCATCCTACCCTCTATTATGTTAGGATCTCCTGTGAATGTGCTTATGGCACTCATAAAGAGAGACACCAATCTGTTGTGTTCAGTCCATTTCTCTGAGCATCACTGGCTCGAGGAGGCCCATTTTCTTTCAAATGCTTCATATCTCTTTTTCTTTATGGTTGCATAGTATTCTATTGTGTATAAATACATTTTCTCTACCCAATTCTCTACTGATGGGCATGTACATTGTTTTCAGGATATATCTTTCATGAATTGTGTTGCTATAAATATTTATATGCATGCAATTTAACATAGATATGCAGGGCCTGGAAGAATGGTTCAGCGGTTAAAGTTCTTGTCTATCAGCGATACTTTGTAAAGCTCTAGGTTCCTGAGTTCGACGCCCCAGGACCACATAAGGTGGGTGTGGTGGCATATGCTTGTAATCCCAGCACTCTGGAGGCTAAGAGACAGGAGGATTGCTGTGAGTCCAAAGCCAGCCTGGGCTCCATAGTGAGTTTGGGACCAGTCAGGGCTACAGAGTAAGACCCTGTCTCAAAAACACCAAAATAAATAAATAAAATGATATACATGTGTCTTTATGATATAACGGCATTAGCTCTTTTGGGAAAAGTTCCAGTAGAGCTGTGGCTGGGCCAAGTGAGATTTCTATTCTCAGATTTCTAAGGAATCTCCACCTTGTTTTGTATAGTGATTGAAAAAGATTGTAAACCTTTTTTTCTTCTTTTTTCCCCATTTTTGTTAATACATATGTGCGATACGTGGCATTTAGAATGACTTTAAGTATTTTGTGCATATATATATATATATATATATATATATATATATATATATATATCATCAACTTTACAATCCATTCCCATTTTTGGTCCTCCCACATCTGGCCAATTCCCTCTGATTTTGTTATCACACCCACTTTGTTCTATAGAATGCTTATATTCAGAGAAACTGTGCTATATTTAATATATTTAATCTTCTGCATCTGACTCAGTTCACCCCTCCAACTACCCCTCTGGCTGAGCTTCTTAACCCTTGAAAGGGCTGCAGTTTCCATATCTTGAGTCCTCTGCTCTAATATTCTCATCCTAGAAAGGAAGAATAACATCAAAATCTTGATCAGCTAACTTAAATCACAATGAATTAAAGATATTAAACATGGGTCTAAATTCATATTTAAATAAAGAATTTTGCCTATTGATCAGGGTTTACAAACTGATCAAGTTTAAGAACAAAGGTAAACCACCCTTGATTTCTTGACACACTAAGGTAAATAAACATGCATTTTATTTTCAATGGCAGACATCAGAGAAAACTCCTTTCATTTTATCGTTAATTTATATGGGTACTATAAATTGTTTTTAGATATTCTTACCTTTCAGATACAGTCTTTCCTATAAAGTGGCATGGTCTTATTTTTATTTTCTTCTTAAATATATATTTGATTATAGTATTTACTTTGAAGTTTACAAAATCAAAATGTCCTATTTATCTGTTTTATTTAGTGTTGATATTTGAGGAGTTGGTGTATATTAAGTTGGGAGTACTATTTGTTGGAAAGTATAAGTGGAATTTAATAAACACTCTAGGAATTTCCCTTTGTAAAAAATTTACTCTAAAGTTGATATTATGTTTGCTTTATATTTTGACATCTAGTCATTTCAAATTATTTTGACAAGTAAAAAATAAGCAAAAAAAAATCTCAAAAGCTAACCAACCAAACATGTACAAACACTCCATACATAGACCAAATAGAAACCTTGTAAATAGCTCAAAGATAAACATCAAGTAATTTGCTAAACAGAGATGAAAACCCCAGGAAACAGAATTCATGAATGTTGATTTTATGTTTCCATTGTATACAGACTCTATTGGAGCTCTGATAGCTCAGAACCCTCTTCAAATTGCTTCCACTGCACAATATTGTAATCTTGTTCCAGAACAGAAGGGCTCTGCAAATAAACTAAAAACGAGTGACCAAAGAACTAATACAATTCTTTTCCTTTTCTCAATGGAATTAATGTGCTCATCAAGCAGAGGTTACTATTGATATGTCATGAGTCATTATTTTTTTTTCCTTTAAGTTAAAGTGTGTCTCTGAATTTTACATATTTTTGGTCTAAATCATATAGCTTAGCTACCTTCTTCAACTCTCATCTTCATTACAATCATAAATATATTATTAAAGCATATATTTATTAAAATACTTTATTAATATATGTCCTCTGATTTTTATGTGCATTGTCCTTTTAAAAAAATTAACCACTCTGGTTTGTGAAACAAGTGTCTTTATTTTATTTATTTGAAACCATTGATCTAACTAAAGAGCCATGTAAAAAATTATATATGTGTCAGAACATTTGTAAAGGAGACATTCTCTCTTGACCTTAACAAAATGGCACATGTTGTGTGCTTTGGGCTGTTATGATTGAAATCTCTAAAATGTCCCTTAAAATTCTCATGTGCTGGGAAGGTGAATAGACCACTGCCCACTGTACTCATTAGGGGATTAATCTAATAACGATTTCCTGTGCTCTTGAGAAGAGGGAGCAGGCAGGAGGTGGGCTACAGGAGTCAGCGCCTCGGGAAGTGTATTCTTACCTCAGCTCCTCCCTTTCCCTTTGCAATCCTTTTGCCATTCCTGTCATCGTGGTGTAACTAAGAACCTCTGAAACAAGAGCCAAATTAAACCTGATCTTGAAACTTGCAGGTATTGTGTCCCCATAACAAGAAAATGACAGGCAAAATCGTTGAATAGTGCTTTCTTATTTCAAAGTTTCATAATATATAGTATAAATAAATGATTTCAAAACCAAGAGTTAATATTACCTTTATTTTTTTAAGAATGGCTAGGAGTCTTCTAAATTATCCCAAACAACTCTTTAGACAGTTTTGTACATATATTTTGAATATTTCCCAAATTTTGTCCATATTTTGTTTTTAACCCAAAACATTAGCCCCCACATACTATGATTTTATTACTATTTATAAAATTCAGCCTTGTAAAATGTGTAGTAGACTACTGAGTTTACATTTTTACCTGTCATTTCCATATCTATCACCATCAGTACCATTTACAATGTGAAAATTAAGAAACAAAGAGGTTCTGTAATTTTTCTGATATCCAAGGGCCAACAAAAGTCAAATCTTAGATCTGCCTTAGTCACTCTCCCAGTTCTACACTGTGGTGTAAGATAATTAAGTGAACAATTACAAAAGTAATACTCACTGAGGTTTTTATGAATTTACTAATCAAAATAATAAAAGGATTAATATTTCGGTACAGTTCAATATCTTGGAACTACTAATGCCACCAAAAGATTAGAGACTATATTATTATATAATATTTTATAGTAACAAGAAATGAAATATTACAACTGGCCTTATTACCACAATCTAGAACCCAAAGTTCTCAACTTAATTCTCTGTTTAAGAAAGGTCCAGAAAACCACTGAAGTATTCACAGTCCAGTGTAGTCTGGCTTCCCCTACTGGCTTACCTACCAGATACTTTGTACTTCTCATAGACAAGCTAGACTTCACACTTGTGAAAGGCAGGGATTGGTATCTACAAACCAGGATTCAGTTCACACACTTTCATCAGGAGTACAGAAATTTCAGGCAGTTTTTTGATTGAGTTTTAACATTTTACTCTTAATACTTCATTTAAAAGCAAGTAGACAATGATTTTTAAAAAGTTTATATAAATGTATAGTAATATAAATTTCTACCATTTGTGTGTGTGCGTGCGCATGTGTGTGCATGCATGCATATGTTCAAGGTGTTGATCTGTACTTTATTTAGAAACAACAGAGAGGTAAATCTCCCTGAGAGCGAGTCCCAAGTGGGTTGCCCTTACTATTTGTGTTATAAGTACTGGATCTCTACCTTTTATTCAAAAAAGTATTGATGAAAGCAAAGCAAATTTAGTCTGTATTTCAACTATAAAAGAACAAAAAGTTGCTTGATTGAACTCAGCTCAATTTAGGTGATGGATGCCTAAAAACAGGCATTTAGGAGGCAAGCTCAGAGCAGTGAGTGCTGTACCCGGTCATATGATAAGTAGCATCCTCTCTGCTCCTCCTGATAGAAATTGACGTGAGTTGAGAAAGACGACAACTTTCTTAAGTTTGAGGGCTCTGAAGTGAGCCGGTTATGGAGGCTGCATCTGTAATAGATTGAAAACGAATCTAATAGTCAGAGGACAAGGCTGACTGTTAAGAAATATAAGGGCTTTGGCTCCTAATCCCCCATTAGAAAGGACCCGTTTAACCTGTTCACTGATGCAGAAATTTTGATACCCTTGAGGTTTCTCAGGTAAGAGTTCTGAATTGTTCTGAATCCTGAACAAAAGCCCGTCTCCATGTTACCAACAATGCAGAAGAATGGCTGGACTCAAACTATCTTAAAAGAAGACTGTGACTGTTTCCAGCTTCATACTTGAAAACTGTAGAAAAAAAGGGAAGGCATTTCTTTCTGAAGAACTTTGCTATCTTACTGTTTTTTAATGCCTACCAATACAGGCTAAAATATGCTTTTGTTTGTAAGATTCCCAATTAAATGATTTCTTTTCCCTGATCATAGTCTAATTCCACAGTATATTGGCTCCTATTATCTTCCTACTACTTTTAGTAAGTGAACTAATGTCCACTGAGTAGTTCTCTTATCTTGATAGCATATTGTGTGTCCCAATCATTTTTCTTGGTCTCTCATAACTTATTAAATGTCATATGAGCTAAAAAAAAATCAATATTTTCCCTACCTCACTGTGAAAATGAGAGTCTTTTCAGAAAGATAAATCAAGTTGCTCAATGTTATGTGATGATTTGTATTTCTTTATGTATATCCGGAAATGATCTAAAAAATTATTGCATTTTAAAAGGAATTAGAAACCACAAGCGCATAGAAGAAAAGATAGTTGAAAAGAAAAAAGGTGTGCAAGAGAAAGATAAAATAATAATCAGTATAAAACACAAGTAAATACAGAAAATCATATGTGGATTCTTGAGGTGAGACATTAATTTACTTTTAAAATTTTATAAGAATACAGAGTAGAAAGTTTATCAGTAATATGGTATTACTGTTTTATGGTAAAATGTGTGAATTACTTAGGAAAAATATTACTAATATTGTAACAGAAGTGCATCCATCCTAGTATCCTCCTTTCAGTAGTTATTTTATAGAAATTCATATACATATATTAAACATTATTTTATAATGTTTCTTAATATAAGCCAACAATATCATATCAAATAAGTGAAAAAACACATTTGTATTGTAAAAAGACAAAAATATAACTTTGCTGGATTTTCCTTCTGGAAAAAGTTTTTTTTTCATTCTTTTATGCAGAGAAAGTTTGTACATTTAAATAAATTTGTTATCAATAAATTTATTATTGATTTATTATTAACTATTTCTTTCAGATTTTTAAATACTTCTGAGCAGCGTTGCGTTCAAACTTGCTGTGTCTGGTAAAGATACGGATTCTGCACGGCAATTCGTCTACTTTTTGCTGGTGCTGACAGTAGACAACAGTATGTACTGACTTTTCCATCTGCCTCTCTTACTGTGAGTCACTTTGAGCAGAGATGCATGCTCACTTATCTTCACTTTCTGCGAGGGAAATACAACATCTGAGACTGCGTAGATTACACTAAGTAGACATGTAGCACATCACAGAACTGAATACTGAGAAGACTGGTGATGTGCTCATTGTATTTTCAATGGAAGAAAGAGGATAAAAACACAGCAACGATACACATTCCATTTGTCATGTGGGACTTTCATACATAACCTAATAATTTCTTACAGATCCTGCCTGTTAAAACGGTCACATAGAAATTACGCTACATTATGTGAGTTTTTGAAGGAAAAAAAATTCAAATCATAGCACTACACCGGTGGATATGAATGCGTATGCAGTTCTTGCTTTGCCCAATAGAACATGGTCAGAAAGGGCTGGGGAGTATAGCTCAGTATTTACAGCATTAGCCTAGGAAGCACGTGACCCTGGGTTTGATTCCCTAGACTTATATAAAAGATTAACTGGACATGTTGACACACATCTGTAATCTCCAATCCCAGCAGCTGGGAGGTTCTGGCAGGAGGATTGTCTTGAGTTCTGGGCCATCCTGGACTACACAGTGTGTTGAGGATCAGCCTGGAATAAAGAGCAAACCACTTTGCCCAAAATAGGAAAAAGAAAAGAAAAGAAAAGAATGTGTTATAACCAGTAACCGGAAGCATAATGGAATCACTGGTCTTACTTTCTTTATTCTAACACATAACCAGAGTGAAGGGAAGACAGGTATCTCCTTTACACCGGCTTCGGAAGCATAATCAATCACAAGTGGTCTGTGGCCCCTCCAACTCTAAGAATAAAGAACAAATGTCACTTAGAGAAATACTAAAATGTAGCAGTTACTTATTTTTCGTATTATCCCAGCACTACCTAAGAGTTAGTGAGTTCACAATTTAATATTTAGACATGAATTTTTAAATTGCCATCAGATTTTTAAAAGATGTTAAGCCATATTATTTTATTTTCATGGTTGACTATCCTGTATTCTGTTTAAACTTGAAGTGAGAGAGCATCTGGTATGATGATCAACTCGTTTTGGAATCATTCCTAACGACCATAACCTACATTTTATTTCTAGACAACTCCTAACTAGTGTGCAGTCTACCCAGAGCAGCTGAGACAAAGCTCTCCAGAGTGTGTGGCCATCATCCTAACAGTGTGCCTTGATTGGGAGTAGACTCAGTTATCACAACTTTACACCTTTCTATTCTTTGGAAAAGTGTATTTGACCTAAACTGCATATATATATATATATATATATATATATATATATATATATATATATATATATATTTGTATTTTGGAAAAACAAACTTGAGAAAAAACATTTCTAAAGATGGATCACATTTGATTAGTTGGGAGTCTTTCTTTTATTCTGACCAAATGAGAGCATCGCCAACATTCTAATAATTTCAGGTCCTCTCGCCTTTTCTATTTATCTATTCCAGACGAAGAAAACTGCTAATACATACATAGTTAAAATCACATGTGTCTCCAAAAGATTATTTTTTAAAGTCCTGATGGAAAATTTGGAAATAGATTACCTTATTTTTATTTATTTTTGTTTTATTTTGTTTTTAGAAGCACATCATTTCTAGGTACTAGGTACTTTGTTACCTAGGGCTCTACAGTCTTCTTTCTATTACATGCATCCTACCTTTCTTTTCACATTGGAAATAACCAGTGTGTGCAGAGAAATTTATCTTTCAGAAAATAATCAAAAGTTTACTTTTATATAATATCTTTTTAAAGGAGGAATTTGATACCAATGTGCCACCTATAAATTTGTTATCAAACCTGTTTTGTTTCAATGTATTTTCACATAAAGAAACAAATTTCAGACTTCATGTTTTCAGTGGTAAACCACACTATCACACAATCTTTTATTTGGCTTCAGGTAAAGGAATTAACAGCTGGTGGGGAGTTAATTAGAACCAATTACTATTCACTTGACCTCATGTGACATTAGATGTGCAGAAAAATTCATATGAATTCTCTAGAGATCCAGCTACTGTATACACATGACTTCCATGGATAATTTTTACTAATGAAACTCATTTAGAAAAAAGTAGTGCACTGACTGAGATAAAATAATCAAATAGAGATAATCTAGCTCATAATTCCTAAAGGAATATGATAAATATGGGAGTGTAATATAACTAATATTCATTCATTACTCAAGTTGCTTTTAAGTACTATTTTGGTTCCACAAAAATGTTATTAACTTTATTTATAAAAGTCTAAGCTTCAATTTTCTCCTTTTACATGCCTATGGTAAGTGCTGATCAATGAACCTAATCATCTCTTGATATTTTTGCCTAATATGACATGTAAAATGGCAACTAGATATAAGACATTCTTCTTGATTTTATAATTTAGAGTTGATTAACAATATCCACACTAATTCATATGGTGATTTCTGGGGTATTGGCACCACAAGATATTTTAATGCCTGTTAATTAAAGAGCAAATTTTGCTAGGAGCCCTAAGATTATACGTGATATAAACTTCCCCCAGGTAGTGTGAGCGGGAGCTCGAGGAAATGGTTTTTAGGAGAACGTTGATAGACATATAGAAATGATAACTGATAAACATTCCCCTTGATTGCATTATTGTTTTTTTGTAACAGAGTTTGAACCTAAGATATTTGCACCAACTTATGTGTCCAACTCATTTCATATTTTTATATTATAAAGAAGATTAATCAGAAGGGTGCCTAGTCTTGAATTTTTAATCTTCTTCATTTAACCTCCTAATTATTTTTGAATTGTATATATATTTAATGCAAGGCCCTTGAACTGAAGTGTTCTTCCCAGAATATTTTTATAGTACTTTTGTTTTGAGGCAGTGTCTTACTGGTGTATTGCCCAAGCTAAGCTCATGGGTTTCCCTGTGCTGAACTCAGCCATTTCCATACACACAGCCTGTCTCCCTGTGTATGACCCTGACTGAGAAATACCTATTCCTTCATTCCTTCTCAGCCTCGGAAATCCATCTTCAGCTCAGACATAACAACTTTATTGGTCATGTGATTGGTCGCAACCCTGATTCCAGGTGGCGACCTGTCTCCTTTAACCCATTGCCAACCTGCCTTCTCTCTGAACCTACCAGGCAACTTGGCTATGTCTTCTGGTGCCAAATGGCCAACCCACACACAAGCTAACACCCGAATTCATGATTCTTATGCTGGCTAATTCCCCCACATTACATGAGAGCTCTGTTTACTATTTAATCAGCCATTTTTACCTCTTTTCTCCCTTCTTTCTTATCCCACTTACCCATCTTACCATCCCTGTCCCTTACCCTTTAACCTTATATATTATACTTGGCCCTGTGCCTGGCCCTGTTAGTCAGGCATCTCACCCAGGCAGAGGGTCATGGGGCCAACGAACTTTCGCTTGAAATTTTCTTGCTCCTGGCCATATTTTTGGTTCTGATGGGCTCATTCTTAGAACCGACAAGACTCAAAATAAGCTCTTATTCTTTGGTGGAAAACCACTATTTACTCTAAGGTGAAAAGGAACTTTGCCAAGTTGTACTGAGAGATATTTGAACATGAAAATAAATGTGAATATTGAAAACAACAAACCTCAACATTAAACATACTGCTGTACCAAAGGATTGTAATGAAATGACATTAAAGGAGAAACAGGTTTGACCATTGTGAAAATTCCTCAGGATCTCTTAGAGATTTCCAATATACATTATTCTTAAAAGGAAAAGACTGCTTCCATCTTCCTTTTATTCTTCTTTGAATTCACCAACCAAATACCACAAAGCAGAGAGGTAGCTTCTGTTCTGATCACATAAAGAAGCTCAAATGAGGGGTATTATCTCAGCTGTAGGCCACAAAGGGCAAACTGCAGTACGAGAGCAGAGACATTCTGTAGCAGGCACATGATTTGATCCTTTGATTTTTGTCTTTCAATTTAATTTAATTGGAACGTAATTTATTATACATTTTTAAAGGACCAATAACCCAACCCTGTAACACATTTAAATTATCATTAGTTTATGTAATTCAGAATGGCATAAAGTTTTGAGAAGAGTTTTCAAGATGTATAACAAAGACAATATGAAGGCAGTTCAACAAAATAAAAACATGTAAGGCAGTAACACCAAAGGACAAATAGAAATTATGCAATCAACAACATACTAAGACTTAACACTATTCCTTAACCAGTGTCAGCCATTTCTGACAAGCCCAATAGCTCAGGAGATCAAACAGTAGATTCACTCATTTATTATCTGCCTAAAGAAGGTCATGAACACACTTTATCTTTTCTTTTATGCAACTTAGTCACCTTTCCCTTGATCGAGCAAAATACCTGATACACAGAGCTCATTGGAAGAGAGGTTGGTTTTGGCTTCTTATTTCAGTCCAAATTAGCTGATTCCAAGTAAGAAACAACGTGGTGAAACAATAAGTTAGAGGAAAACAGGTCACCACATGACTGCTAGGGAGAAGCGAGGAAAAGAAAGAGCCAGGGCAGGAACACCGGAATGCAACCTTCTAGACCGTGCTCTTTGTGACCCAGCTCCACCAAGGCGGGACCGCCTAACAACACAGGCAGTTACTGAACTCACAGGTGAACCCACTGACCAATACAGCGATGCCATGATTCAATCACCTTAAAACTTAGAAGACTTTTGGGATGACATGTTAGATGTCAACTGTAACAAGCTTCATCAAATAAAACATGAGATAAAATCAGATGTTATATATATATATATATATATATATATATATATATATATATATATATGCACACATATATATAATGCAAATGACACAAAATCAATGAAAATATGTACAATCACATGAGTTGAACTTGTATTTTTCTGAAGTGCTATTAATTACATAATGGCATATAAATTGGTAATACATGATGAAAATATATAAGACCATTGTAAAGACAAAAGATTTATACTGATCAGTTAAATATATATATATATATATATATATATATATATATATATATATATATGAAGTCTAATATAAATGACGTAGTTCTAGCAACACTGAAATGAGTTTACAGTTTGACTTTGCTATTCTGCTTATAAAGAGGACCAAAAAATAAGAGAATCAGAAAATAAACAAAATAATAAGTACATTTTAAAAAATCTAGAAGAGCATGTTTATGTGACAATCAGTTAAATGTTGTATCCAAATTATGTTGTCATAATACATTTAGTATAGCAATTCTCTTTCATGTAGTAAGAGATTCCTTCCTTTCTATTAGATACATGAAAAAATTAAGCAACCTAACTTTGGCTCTGAGTCATTTACAAAAGGATCACCTCAGCAGGTCAGCACAGAAGGGCCTTCGTCATCTCCTGTCTTTGAGCACATTGGTATTGTCTGCCCCTGGATTCAAATTTGTGACTCTTTCTTGGCCAGACACCTAGACCTCTCTTGTCTACAGTATGTCCTTTATGAGGAGTGTACAACATGATTCTGTCTCTTAGTGCTGCAGATGACTTCCTGACTAATTTGATAAGGAAAACAAAAATAAAACATGACCCAGTTAAACGCTAGAGTTTCCTTTAGTGTTGTTATTACCATTGTTATTTGAACTTGTATCCTTCCTCCTAATAAACGCACATGATAACAAGTTTACATTAAGTAAATCAAAGAGCTCTTCAACTGCTGAGACTAAACACTTGGGACACTATTTGTTACTGATTATTTTTTGCAAGATAAATAAGATTTTTGTCCTGCAGCAAGACTGATCCCGTAAGTTTTCATTCACCTCACCTGAATATATAATACTATCACTTCTACAGAACAAAGATTTTTCTTTCTGTTTTAATTGAAAAAAAAATATTTTCTTTTCAGTAAATGCCACCTCTGACAGAAAGTTCTCAATATTAGGTGGGTAAAAACAATTGACTTTAAATAGATAGAAGTCTGGATGGATAAATGATTGGATGTAGAAATGCATAGAAAATAGATAGTAAATACATACATACATACATACATACATACATACATATATACATACATACATACATACACACTTGAAGTCTGTGACACCCAAATGCTACACAAGTAAAATAAAACAAACATCTTCTAGTACAACAGCCAAGATTGATCTTCAATACTCATCGTATCATTAGATAAAAAGAAATTTGGTGATTAGAATGGCATTATACTTATAAATATTTTATCTTCATAAATCTACAACTAATATGTACCTAAGAACAAAGATTCGACCAAAGAAATGGTACCTGCTGTGTAATTACTTAATTTTATGTTGAATTATTTTCTCTGTTTTCATAATTCAGTTGTTTTATTCTTTTGGTGTTCTACCATTTATTTTTGAAGTTGCATGTTTTTGCACAAAGTGGAAATAAAAATAATTTGTAGTGAGCCTTAATAAGCCTAATTCAAAGAAAAGGTAAACTTTTGAAGAATAATTTTGCTTAACAATCTATTTTTTACATTCCTTTCAGAATGGATAAATGCTATTTTTAATTAAAGTTTTGAATGTTGAGTTTTATTTTTCTTTAACAAGGAATTAATACAATGTTATTCTTTTCCCAGTAGAAACACAGCTTAGTGAAAAATAAATTTGTATTAAGTTAACATAATCAGTGTTTCTGCCCTCACTCTTAATAAATCTTGAAGACATCCAAAACAAAATTAGCAAAAGAGCACAGTGAAAAAAACTTATAAGTTGAGCGTAGAAACAACGCCTCGTAAGTCTCAGACCTGTCGCTCACAAATGTCTGACATGGATTAAGTTCTTTCTGCTTTATTTTCAATTATAGAATTAGGGGAATGATAATAGTTTCCCCACAGAAATGTTATAAAAGTAAATAGGGGTGAGTAGGGAGAGGGACAAAAGGAGAGTGGGAAAGTCCTTGTCACCTTGACAAGATACGTAGGTGCACAAAATGCTAAACTTCATTGTAAACCTTAAATTTTGCACTTATACATATCAATAAAATGGGAAAAAAGTAAATATGTCAATAATCAAACCCTTCAAAGTATGTGTAGCACACTGTGAAAGGTTTAATTGTGGAAAGTTTAATAAAAACATAACCATACATTTTCTACTATTGATAACCGGATTAACATTAAATCTTCATCATATTTCATATTTTATCATCTCCTCTGTAGTCTAGTGGGTCCTGAGCTCATATGTAACTGAGGCTGGCCTTAAACATACGGCAATCCTCCTCTCTCAGTCTCCCAGTGCTGGGATTACAGGAATGCAACACATATCTGGCTAATTGTTTTTATGTAGTGATGGAGGGTCGAATCCAGGGCCTTGTCCTTGTTAGGCAAACACTAAACACTCAGCTAAGCTCTTTTATAATCTTTATTAAATGAACATGACTCTTGATTATTAGAAATGAAGAATTATGCATCTATCTATTTCTCATTTATCTGTCTCTGTATATGCATACCTCTGGACATAGTAGATTCAGTTTCAGATTGTACCAATCAAGCAAACGTCACAATAAATTGAGTTACACAATTTTTGAGCAGTTACATAATTTTAGTGCATGTAAAATTTTCTTTTATACTAAACAATACTCCACTAAGTGTGCAATCGCATTAGTAATTTATTAATAAAATGTATTTCTAGGGCTGAAGGAATGGCACAGCATTTAAAGCTCTTGCCTATCAAGCACAAGGCCCTGGGTTTGGTTCCCCAGCAACACATAAACTGGGTGTGTGGTGCACATCTATAACTCCAGCACTCAGGAGGCTAAGGCAGATGAATTGCCAGGAGTCCAAGGCTAGCCTGGGTTACACAGTGAGTTCAGGACAAGCCTAGGCTACAGAGACAGACCCCGTGTCAAAAATGACAATAACAAACCCAAAATGAGCAAACAAAACGAAACAAAAACAAACACAGAAACCCAGAAGACAAAGTTGTTCCTTGCATTGCATTCTGGGAGATAATGACAGGACGGTGGCAAATTTCAGCACGGGCTGAGTAATTCAGCAACTTAGCATTACTTTGTCTGAAAAAAATTTTTAAAGTTCTTTTACATAAAAATACAAGTGCTTTCTTGCTGAAACTATTACAAGAATCCTGTCAGATTTCAGTAACTCAAAATATTTTTTGAGTGGGTGGGAGGCGTCTTCCTTGATGTGATGATTGCTGAGTTATCAGGATGGAGGTTGATGATTGGAGCAGCTGGGGGAATTTCTAAAATATGATGTTAATAAACTAGGCTGCTTCAGTAATTCGTGCCTTCAAGATAGAATATTCAGTAGTATGCTACGTTGTTGGGTAGCGTTTCACATACAGCTCAACTTTGTTCCGAATCGGATTTGAGCTTTACAAACACATCGCTTCTGTCTGGGTGAGCTTATTTGTTATTGTCAATCCTTTGTTGTCGTCTAAACAGTATTCAGAGCATCTTCACCGGACACGGATTCTATTTCAGGAAACCACTTATTTTGCTCATTCACAACAAGCGCGGTTTCATCTGCTCAAGTTTTGCTATTAAGTGGCACCAATTCTGTCACACCCTCAGGCTATGCTTCCCACCATACTTCTCTTCCTGTTTCCACTGACGTCTAAGTCATTCATGATGGCTGGAATCAACTTCCTCAATACTAAGGTCAAGAGACCTTAATATTTTGATGTTTATGGTTTGAGATTATTCTCTATGGAATCTGGGATAGAATTTTTTCCAGAATATCTTTAGTTTACTTTGTTCAGATTGGTCTGAGGATCCATTTCACAGGCAGGTATGACCTGACAGAAGGTATTTTCTAAATACAACTGGAAAACCAAAATCGTACTTTTATTCATTGGCTGCAGAATGAACATTGCCCATAAAATGAACAAAGTGTGCTTTCCTTTTTTGAAACGTTACATGCTGTGCAAGAGGATAAGTACAATATAACACACAAGTGCACACTCTTGCGCGCGCGCACACACACACACACACACACACACACACCACATACATTTATACATGTAGGGCAACACATGACATAAAGAAAATAAGAAAAGATAAAGTTATTTCTTCCTTATATAAGGAAAATCAATGACAATGAAAATTTGAAGAATAAGAGAATGTAAAGTCTCTGAAGATTTGTTGTAGTTTTGTTTGTTTGCTTTTTTATCCTTTTTTATCAGCACAGGCAAATAAAATTTATTCAGGCAAAAAGAATAGAAAATATGAAATTCCTATGTTTTCTGGAAAACTGCAAAGAAGTCAGTGTGTCTAAAGAAGCATATGTGAGTGGTAGGAAAGTGAGAAGAGGTTTCTAGGGTTGGTATAATCACGCAACAGTTTTTGTCATTTATTCAGAGCCCATTAAGATTAGTTATAAGACACTGTGTAGAATCATATTTTCACCACACATTTCTAAATTTTGGCTTTTTATCAATAAAACTATTTGCATATTATTCACTCTTTAAATAATGTTAAAAATCTGCATGGTTCTATTGAACTAGCACATACTTTCCTTTAACTATGTCATATCCTCTTAACATCAGACCAAATATTTTGCTCTACACTCAAAACTTTATAAATTTTTCCCTAAGTATTAGGTAAGAAATCTATGACCAGATAGCAGCAGTATGTACATGTATGAAAGGCTTTCTGGTTTTATCCTTCACACTTCCCATCTAGTCTTTCTGTCATCTAATGTTGATTGAACACACACACACACACACACACACACACACACACACACACACACACAAAACTTGCATTTCTTTTCAGAGGATGAGCACCAGAATTTGTGTTTGGAACCTTCAAATACCCAAGTCATTTCTTCAAAGCAAAGAGAAATTTCATGTCTTAATACCCATTGCTTGTCCCCCAACCCATGTAACTCAAAATTCCTTATCTCACTATTGCTGTGCAGTTTCCAGGAATATCCTTCTGTCTCTGTATTTATAATAACTGTTGCACAATTGCTGATTTTACCTATTCAGTATAATCTTACCTTGCATAATTGGATGTTTTCAGTGATCTTTCAATAGCTAGGAGCTAGATGCACATCGATGAATAGATACGTTCACACAGATAGATAGTTCCCTGTTCATGACACCTTTTTACATTTGATGAAATTGTACTTTGTGTTCTTTATAAATTGACATTAGAATTTACCTTTCACAACTTTTGCTTATTTATCTTCCCCCCTCTTCCTCTAATATATGTATTATTTCGTGTGAGGGGAAAATAAAAAAAAACCTTTATTATTAATATTATTTTCTTAATTTACAGCAGTTTAATATTTTAAATGTTTTTGTTTTAAAATGAGTTACAATGGCTTTACTTGTGCCTAATTTTTTTAGAGGGAATGTAATGATTTTGATTTTTATTTAACTATAATAGCTAAATTAAAGCTCTTCAGAAATACTCTAGATACATATTTAGATATCAAAGAAAAAAATTAAACATAGAGCTTTTCCCAAGGTATACTGACATTCCTCCGTATTTTCTTAGTTTTAAACATGTGAAATCGAATTAAAATATCATTGAAACTTAATTTCAAAATATTTTAAAAATAATTTTGTGGAGATAAGAAACCCCCCACTATATTCGCTTCTTTACAGGTCACTCTTCATTTTCCCAGATGAGGCCATTCTTGGATTATTTTTCTATTATTTTTGTTATACATTTTCTGGTTTATAAATTATGAACAGCACTTGAGTATCATAGTTTCCAATCATTATCTTAACTATAACTTTTTTCCCTAAATTCATTAATGATCGTGTAGCTCGATGAACAGAGAATTTTTAGATTATAAGTTTATCCCTGAGGATTCATAAAGTTTTCCAAGTACTATTCTAATGATTATTATAAGAGAAAAAATTAAACTTAGTCTTATTTTTTCAACTTATTTATGAGTGACTTGCTTTTCTCCCTTGGAAGTCTATTAAATTCATTCTTTCTATGATATTTGAGTAGTTGTTCTACATGAATATGAGCAACATGCTCATGAATCTTTATTCATTTGGTTATAACATGAGCTAAAAATCTTTTATTATTTTTTTACTCTTTTCATTATTTGTTTGCATAAGGAATCTAAATTATACAAGTAAAAATATAAATTTTTTCCTTAAAAAGCCTGTATGGTCTATTTTGTCAGGTAATTATTTATATTTTTTTCATTTATTTATTTTCTAATGTTGGGGATTAAACACAGAGCCTTAATACAAAGCTTTATCCTCATCTTTTTACAATTTTTTCTAAATTTTTTGAGACAGGATCTTGTTCAGTCACTAAGTTGCTGACACGTAGCTGTAACCATGATCTTTCTGCTTTGCTCTCCCTGAGTGCCTGACTTACACGCAGCCTCAATCATATTTTTTATATATTTTAAGCTTCTAAAAATTACAGAAGTATTAAAATATAATTCACACTGTGCTTATCATTTGTAGTTAGAATCCTCAAACAACCTTCTCCTCTCAAGATACTTTATACTTTTTTTCTTGTTCTTTTAGAGGAAAATAGACCGTAGTCACAATTAGTAAATTAGTATAAGCCATGGAAAATTCTAATGACTTTATTTCTTTACAAACTAGCGTGGACACAGAATTTTGAGATCCTTGATATTTTGCTAAATATTGCTCTGTAATCTTCTAATATTTAGTATTAGCGATGGGAATTTTAAATTTATTATTTGTCAGAGTCTTGGTGAGATGGTAAGCAGCAAATAAAAAGATGAAAGAAAAACTTTACAATTTTCAATAAATTGAAATTATCAATTGTGTTGGTTACAGATCTTGGAGAAACAGAATTTATGATGTAATAGTGTCACTTACAGGTCTGAAGATAAGCCAAAATGGCCCCTAGCATGTTCAAGAGCTACGTCCAATACAGGTGACCTTCTCCCATTTTCTCATTTGGTGTTCACTCCTCATTTGAAGTGTTTGCCCATACTTCAATCACACATACCCAAAGCTTTGCCCCGTGGATTAACTGGGCATCTCCTAATTCCAGCAAGCTGACAATTCTTTCAATAGTTACAATCCACCTCTTGACAGTTTAGCAGCTGGACACATCTCTTTGAACCATGCTTAATCCCCAAATTCGATGGCTGATTTGTTAATTATGCCTCACATGATACAACCACGCTGCATACAAATGACGAGACAATAAATTCTTCCACAGAATAGAAAATGGAGTTTCTCCTTGGAAGATGCCTATTCTCCTGGCATTTCATTGATTAAATATTATAATGTAACTTTAATAACTTAAAATATTAAAATAGTCAGTGACATGTATAAGTATACAAACATAATGACAGTATAGAAAAGAAACTTCGATCCTCATTTTCTTGGTGAATATGTGTCTATAACTGTTATGTATAACTACCCTCTTCTATTACCCAATTGATTTCTTTGGGCTTCAGTGAGCCCTTGACTAGCCCTTGGTACTTTTTCTGAAGGAAGGGGTGACCAATGCCTTCAGTCTTGAAGGTTCTGGAACATTTATCATATAGCCTGAATTGGGTCTTTTTAAGTTTCCCATCATGTTGATGACAGGACATGGTAATACTAGAATAATCTGTACTTGAGTCATACTCTTCTTTACATGGTGTATTAACCAATATCTCCTTAAGAGTTTCAAAAAAATAAGTCCTTTCAATACTGTAACTCCCTTTTTACCTCATGGCTCAGTAAGGCAAGGAGGCCAAAATGACCACGGGAAAGTTTAGTGGAATTGATGTTGTGTCTCTTTGTGCAAGCCTTGCTCCTCTTAACCTAAGATTTCTGGGCAACATAGTATAAACTCTTGGGAACTGGAAGTAAAAATTTTGCTACTGAGTAATGTTAGGAGAGATACTGAGTATCAATTTCCATTACAGCCCTTGATTCTTGAACCCATGATTTCTGCCTATAGGATAAAGAGTACCACAGATCAGTAAGTGATTCCCAGCTTACACCACTTTCTAAAGACCATTTATCAAGTCGTGAAAGATATTGGCATCTTGCTGGTGTTGTAATGGTGCTGTAATTGCATCTCCATCCATTCTATACTTCTATCAACCCAGCTGCTTCCGGGTAGTGGGGAGCATTGTGATTTTCAGACCAGTGATTTTTCAGGAGCATGAGACCACTGCCACACTTCTTTGGCAAATACATTGAAATACATTTCTTTGTCAGAAGTAATGCTGTGTGGAATATTGTGACAATGAATGAAATATTCCAAAAGTCTACGTAGAGTACTTCTAGCAAAAACATTATGTTCAAGGAAGGACAATTCATAGCTGGAATAATCTTCTATTCCTGGAAAGTCAAAACACTGTCTTTACACAATTGGAAGTGATCCAAAACAATCAACTTGCCACCAACTTGCAAACTGATCACCTCCAGGAGTGGTTTCATATCAGGGACCTAGTATTGGTTTCCACAGATGGCAGAGTGGGCATTCAGCAGTGATCACGGCTAAGTCAGCCCATCAGCTGAGATGAATACAGGACCATGTTTCAAAGCCACGCAGGAGCAACATCCCTGCCACAATTGCCACTTTGATTATAACCCCATTTGGCGATGGCTGAAGAAAGTGGTAAGCAGCTCTCTATGGAATTGCTCATCCCGTTTACTTGGTTAGTAAAGACCCTTTGCTGCTGAGGTCACATTTTGGTGAGTATTTACATGGAACAAAAATATCTTTGCACCTTTTCCCACAGGGAGAGTCCTACCCACATATACCATACTCAAATGTCTTTCTCATGTCTCTTCCAGTCATACTCCTTCCATGTCCCAGACCATTCAGCCCGATCACTGGCACCCATGAATCAATACTTAGGCACAGATCTGGTAATCTTTTTCTTCCAATCAAACTGAGCAACCAGATACACTGCCCAAAGTTTTGCTTACTAAGAGTTTCTTTTACCTTTGTCCTTCAGGGAGTTCCAAGAAAGGGCAGCAGTGCTGCAGCTGCCACTTCCATGTGGTGCCTGCATATGGGCACACATATCTGCAAATCAGATCTTAGTCTTTTCTTTCCCTGTCACTTGATCATAGGGGACAGCCTATGAGACCGTGAATGCATGCTGTGGTCACTGCAATAGGAGTAGGCACCACGGGCATTTGAGACACTTCATGTAATTCACTTGTGCTCTCTGAACCCACTCAGGCCCAATTACATATGCACCACTTTCATTTGATGATGAATTATGATTGCACATGTTCCACTTTATGACTTGGCATATCAGAGAGTACCCAGTTCAAAAAGGGGTGCTTAGTGCTTATGGTTACCTGGTGGTCTCATGGTCAAGAGCTCATTTTCCAGAAAGGACCAGTAAGAGTTCAAGAGCTGTTCTTCAACTGATGAAACATTATCAGCAGATGATGGTAGGGCTTTGACCCGAAATTTCAAGGCTCTCTGCTGTGATTCACTTACAAGGCCTGTCAGAGGCTCCAAATTAGCATCTCTATTTGCTACTGACACATGAAATACCATTGGATTTATTGGATTTTCTAAGTTATGTGGCCCATGTTGCCGACCGGCCTACACAGCAGACTGAAACCATTGCAGAATTTTCTCTGGTTCTGGTCCTCACTCAAATCTAGCAGTTTTCTGAGTCCCTCATTAAATCCACTAGAATTATACACCCAAATGAGGACTGTGTGGCGTCTGAATTCCAAATAAGCACACTAGACATTATACCTCTTACTTCTTTGAAGGAAGGCCCAGCTACAATATCTTATTAGAGTTGTCATCTATACATACCCAACACAATGGTACTTCTAGAAATTTCACTGAGGTAGATTGCACTTCCATTAGATTTCTCAGCCTCTAATATGCAAATGAGTCACTAACAAGTCAAGAGTTGTTACCCTTGATTCTTGACTTGGTCTAGTTCACCAAATGCCACAGATGTAGGTGTAGGGAATGAATGTTATACCTTGTAGAAGAATGCAACCTGGATCCCTTTGGTCTAAGCTGTGGCACAGGACTGGGAAGCTAATATACCCCTGGGGCAGCTCAGTACAGGTTTAGTGCTGAAGTTGCCAGGTGAAAGTAGAATGTAATAGAAGTGATGGAAGGATGGGTGATGTCTCAGGTTGGCACATTGATTTGTCTTCATTTCCTCTACGCTCAATTCATGCTTCAAATAAGCCTTTACTCTGAACTCCTTCACCATTTTTCTAGGAGAAAATATTTTAATGTGTGGAATATGGAGACTCCATTTCTTATCCTCATTTTTGGCTCTGACGTGGGGTTTCTAGCATATATTTAGCCTATTGATGATTCCAGTCAAAATTATTTTTGCCATATCTGAACAAAATAGAAAATATTTAATAATGAAAATGCACTCCCTTTGCTTTTAATGATTCTTTAAAATTTGTTTATTTTTCAACATCTTTGTGTTTGTATTATCTTTTTCCCTTCTCTCTCATTCTGTTTTCACACACACACACACACACACACACACACACACACACACACACACACATAGGCACATACTCACAAACATAAAATATCTCCATATACATTAAAAAATAGACTAAACCTCTGTATGCACTTGTGCTGTGACCTGTTATCCTATCACCTAATATTCAAAGATTCAATATATTGCAAATATTTTAATTATTTATGTTCTCTATTTACTGTTCTTGACTATAAAAACTCTTGACAGTTATATATGTATTGGCAAATGGCAAAGAGAAGCCTACATTTTTAGTCCTCTGATTTACTTTTTACAACACTACAAAACATTTTAATAGTAATGTTGAAATTTAACAAAGACTTTAATAACAATCTATCTTCAAATATTATTTAGTTTATCTGTGACATACGAGCAACCAAATTGCACACTCCAATTCTTCTCTGCTGAACTTTGTGATATTTTTATAATACATACTTTTACATATTATACTTCTATTATTAACTTATTTTTATTGGCTATCTTAAGAACAATTGCACAGAAAATTTATTTTATGCTAACATAAATCATATCATTGCCATGTGTTCATTAATTTATTAGATCTAATTTATTTCAAATATACAATATTCTATCTGATGAACTTATTTTGAGGGCACATCTTCTAACATCTCTTAATTTTTATTTATCTAATAAATGGGTCTTTAATTTAAAAAATATACTTTTTGGCGTAAAAATCCAAGGTTGTGATTTCTATCACTTCAACTGTTATTCCGTTTTCCTCTCTTATGGTTTCCTACAGGAGAACTGTTCTTTTTATCTAAATTTCTCCATAGGTATTGTGTGTGTGTGTGTGTGTGTGTGTGTGTGTGTGTGTGTGCGCACGTGCGCTCGTGAGATTTTCTCTCTATCTCTTGCTGTGATCGTTGGGCATTTCCTGTTTATTTTTGGACACTAGAATGTTCAGTAACACACACTTCTATAATTGCTCTTAATTCTGTGGATGAATGTATGTCTTCTGAGCTTCTTGAATATTAAACATGATAGCTTTTATTGTTTCTCAGAAAATTCCAGACAAATATTTTTCTACTTTTTATATCTTTCTTTTTTCTGTGTCATCTCACTCTAGAATCCCATTTACATGCAATATCAGACTCTGGTAATTTTCCAAAATTTTTGTTCAGCTCTCTTTTCATTTTATATCCACTTCATATTTGGTGTCGTTGTTCAACTTGCACTCTTCCACTTCCCCTGAGATTGTCAAGTGTACGCATAAGGCCACTGAAGTCTTCTTTTTTTATTATTAATAATTGAATTTATTTATTTCTAATATGTGCCTTTGATTCTTATTTTTAATTTCCATTATTCACTGACAATCTGATTTTATATATTTTTGATTCTTTTCTGTTGTAGTATATTATTTTAAGAACAAGAAAATATAAATTCACTCTGATTTATAATCCAGGAATGTGTGTTATTGGAAGTTACTGAGCTCTTAGTCTGTAGTCTGTTATCATTTAAGTCATTTTAAGAGGTCATTTACATTTTGGTCTTTTCTCATGTTACACCATCAGTAGCTTCTTTGTATGTACCATGAACTTCGGTATTTTGACCAATTTGAGAATTTCAACTTTTCTAAGTTTGTTAGCTCCTGTGCTGTTAAAATCATTTTTAAATACCAATTTCTGCATTGGGATGTTGTATTGTGCAATTGATATAGTCTTTTAGGTAGAAAAAAAAAACCTAAGTTCTATGAAACACTTTACTTTCTTAATCAAGGTAAGGTTAATGTATATCATTAAGTTCTGTTTCATTGTATGCTAATATGTACTCTTCTTTCAATAGGCAAATTCAAATTAAATTTATTGCTAATATTATGTATGTCCACTTGAAAATTGTTCACGTAGGAGCTATTTATTCATTTCAATGTTGTACTTAATTTATTCAGCTTCTTTCATTTATAAATGTTAAATTTTAAAATAACGGAAAAAGAACTGAAAGAAACATCTAAAAATAGATTCTCCATGTTTAAAATGAAGTTATAAAGTTAGCATTAAACTTTGAGATCACATTGAAATTCTTTAACAATACAACTTCATATTTTCTTCTAAGAAATAAAAGGACAGCAAATAAAACACAACTTTTTTTTTAATATTCCAATATCAAGTAACTGGTATTACTGATGGTACAACTACTTGGGATTGCTTTCTTAATTAAAAAGCTTACTGAGATTTTTGTTAGTTGATTCACATTGTAGGGATTCAGACAATTTAGCAGATTATCCTGGAAAATATTGTTATTTTTTAAGGGCTAAAACTTATGTCACACCCATTAATATTGTACTTCTTGACTTTTTAAATATCATAAAATACAAAAGTACTATGCTAATGTATAGCTGATTAAATTTATAAATAGATTTCACTGTTCACATTTCATCTGAGTTTTAATTTTTACATGACATTTCTTTACACACGTGATTCACAAATGAATAAATAATATATAACACATTAGTTGTATTGCCAAGTTTCTCAAATGTAAGAATTAGTAGAATGGTTAATAAAATGGCTAAACACATAATGAAATGGAACCCTGCACCTGTGAATACATGTATAAATTATGAATAAATAAAATAAAGCTTGAACTAATTGTAATTTCAAAATTAATTAAGAATTGAAAGATAGGTCAATGTTTTCTAAGAGCCACATTGACCATATTGAATAGGAGCATAGGCACATAGTATTGTTTCAAAAGACCTAATCTGAGTCCTTTCAAATTGGGAAAAAAGAAACACAGCATAGTATTTGCTCATTAGTTTTATTCTACTTAAAAAAAAACACTATTGTGCACTGAAATATAACTGACTTTATATTTAGCATATTCAAGTTGGAGGAATCAGAGGTGGAAATGCAATGTATTCTAATAAAAGAAGAACAAATTAAAAAAACCAACAATAGTGAAAATGACAGGAAGATATCAATCTATCACTCAATAGAAGTTGTCAATGTGTTTTATAAAACTTTCATTATGAATCTGATTTCTGCATACACTACAGAAATACTGTTTTAGAAATTTACCAAGTATTATTTTTCTGTTAATTTGAAATTAATTTATCTATTCATCATTCATTCATTTCCAAGACACATACTGCAAGGCATTTACTTATTTAGAAGCGAATAAAACCAAATAATGAAATATCTTTTTATTATAGTCTCTCAGGCATCTCTTACCTTCTACAAGTACCCGCCATTTTGTAAATGTGGGTTTAAGCAAATATATATCTAGGTAGAAAAAATAGAAAGACAAAAACATCATGTGTATTCCAACTCCAAACTCCCTACTAGAGGAAATAAGCCGATAACACGTTGGAAAGATGATATTATCACAAATATTTTTCACAGAGTAGATTATTAGACACAGAGAGAAATAGAGGTTAATTTGATGTGAAGGTATAAAAGAAGATTAACTTTCACTAATTATTAAAAAAACAAAAATATGGATCTGGAATGCTTTTCTCTTCCTTTTGTCTGATTTCTGAGAATCCCACAAATACCTACAGTTGGCGTGTTGAGAAAATCTAGTTGAAAGGAAGCAGAATTATTCTCCTTTACTCCTACTTCCTCTGGAATAACAGGTAGATCAGGATTGAGGCCAGTACTTTGACCCCAACAAAGAAGAAAATAAGGAGAGCTCTTGACATTCCTTTACTGTATTTTGGAATAAATTAAGAGTAATAATTTTTTTCAAAGTTCTCAAGCCCAGGAAACTTTGGCATTTTTAAAATATGAGGTTTGCTTTTTCTATCTTATTAAGAGACCACTGGAGCATATAAAGCCAGCAATCTCATAACCTGTCTCAGAGACATAGTTTATATCTCAGGTCTGGGCCTCATGAGGGCAGTTTCAGGGATGACCACAGCAAGATACTAAGAGACACACAGATCCTCAGCTGATATCACTGGAAAAATCTTCTGAACTCATCATCATGAAAAAAGAGAGGGCACAAGTAAGTAAATAGTTGTCTCATATTGGACAAGGTTTTTGCTACAAAAATCTGAAATCATTGACATTTTTCTTAATGATGAATTTTTTGTACCTAGATAACAATACATTTTATAATTGTTGCCTATATTTTAGCATAGTCACTAAATTCTGAATTTAAATTAATGGCTATATTATGTGTCAAGGGGAGCTGCTGTTAAAAAATAACAAATTGGGTGACTTAATCAATACAAAACACTCTCATAGTTCTGGAGGCCAAAAATTTGATATCAAAGTCTTAACATTAGTTACTTTCTCACTGCTGGGACCAAATATTCAACTTCTTCAACTCAATAGGGGAAAAATTTACTCTGTAGATAGTATGACAAGTTCTCACAGAACCCCTTCAGAAGAGGCTGGCAACAGTGGGAGCAGATCTTGGAGACAAGCTAGATGGGGGCTCCTCGTTGAGTGGCATATGCAAAGCCAAGTTTGCAAGGAAGGGCAGAACCAGCAGACACCCATATAGATCAAGCCCTAAGAATTTGTCCTGCCCACCCAGTCTCAACCATACAACAGCACATAGTCTTTTTAGGTAATCCACAATGTTCAAGTATATGAGCCTTTTAGGAGACACTGAAAATCTAAACCATAACATTTAATTCTTGTCTCCTACAAGACTCCCATCTATCTCCTTATGCAAAATGTATTTAGTCCCTTTTTGAGAGTTGACAAAGTCTTAACTGTTTCAGAACTGATAAGATGTCTGAGACCAAAGTCTTATCTAAGATTGAAAGCTAACTCTTAGCTATAAACTCCTATGAAAATCAAATCAGAGTTAAATATTTTTAACATACAATGGAACAGAATAAGTAATCACATTCCTAGAGAGAGGATTAGGAATATGTAAAGCAATTGTACTAAAGTAGGAACAAAATTCAACAGGACAATAACTCATACTTGCAGTTTCATTAAATGCAATAGCTCTGTGCCTACTACCTCAGGTAAGTTGTTGTGAAATGTGAACTCCAAAGGATCTCACACCTACAGCATTGCTTCTCACTGCAACCTTTGTTTTTTTCTCCTTTGGGCTGGATCCTTTCACAGCCTGTTGCTTTTATAGTTGATGATTCACATTTTCCGTATCTCCAAATTTTTAAAGTCTCCATTGTACCTTAAACTTCTCCTTTACAAAGCCACGCATTGATGTCAAAGGGCACACTGCCTTGTGTCAAGGCCTTCCTCTAATACATGGATTGAAGCTCCGATGACCCAATTCTTACATTCTGTGTACTTGTAAAGTCAGGTCCACTCGAATGTCTCCAAGGTTCAGAACTAGCTTGAGCAGTAGCCTGGTCCCTCTGGACCATCACTATCAAGACCTCTGAGTTCTTAGATTATTGCATCTTAGCAAACACTTTTTCTTTCCTTTGGCCCTAGAGTATATCCAGGGCTATTCTCAGACTATATTTCTCTTTGCCTCTGTATTCTTTAATTGATAAATGGTATCAGGAATTAACAACACCCTTCAAGGCGTTACTTTTATAATCCTGTTTCCAATTATCTGGCTTCCTTTTAATGCTAACCTCGTTAACTTCCCTGGTCTCATTGGTCTCACTTTTTTAAAGGCCTTTTGTTACAGCAAAACTGAAAATTTTTAATAATATTTTTCTTTGCTTTTTTCCCCCACTTTTTGCCAAGAGTTGGATAAAAGCCACAAGCAGTATCCATGTAACAGTGCAAACACAGGGTTGCCTTGAGATTTTCTCAGCCAGATTAAGTAGTACATGGTCCTTAATCTCAGTTTCAAGTAAAGTATCTGGACCAGGACAAAATGGTGACACAGTTTCTGCCACAGTATAGTATACTTGTTCTTTAGACCAATTGAATTTTCTTGAGACTGTCCTTTCCAATCCACACTTTTGTCAGCGTTCTAGTCCTCTGAGCTCTTACCAGAATATCTTTGCAAATTCATATTACAGCTCCCTAAGGCCTCGGTAGCCAGCATCTTTAAGCCTTGTCAAATTCCAAGTTACAAAGGCTTTTAAACTACTTCGTTGAGTATAGTCACAGCAACAACCCTACTCCTGGTACCATTTTTTCTTTAGTCACTCTTTCATTGCTACAATGGAGCACCTAAATGCCGCAATTTAAGAAAGGAAAGATTTATTTTAACTCACAGTTTCACAAGGTTTCATAAACTTCATTCATGAGATGCTGGCAATGGTACAGTCCTGTCTCAGGGGCACACTGTCTGGCATCCAATACCTTCTTCTGAAATGTGGGTGGAATTCTCTACGATTCTGCTAGCATTCTGCTAGCTTGTGAAACCTGTATCACATGAGTGGCACCAAGGTCTGCCACTGATGTGAGCAGCTCTCCAGGCTCCCTGGGCCACGGTCACAGAGGCCTCTGAATTCTTAAATGGCTGAATTGCTCCTCAGGGACTCACTTTCCTAAGTTTCCCTGGGAATGCCACTGAGCTCCTTTTTCAAAGCAAAGACTTTTGGTTTTGTATGCCTTGGTGGGTGAAAGGTGGGGCCTTACTGAAACCTCTTCTTTCATATAGTCCTGACACAGACGACTTACCCTTTTTAAATGCTCATCTTTTCAACCCATGCTTTCATTTGCCACCACTGTGCAGGTGCTTTCTTTCTGGCAAAATGGAAACTACATACAAATTATGCTTTACAATTCCCTCGGGTTTTTTTGTATAGATCTGAATAAAAGATAGAAGTATCCTTGTAACAGTATCCTGATTTTTTTTTTGAAATTTTCTTCAACTTTAAGCTAATCCATGACCCTTATTCTCAGTATCAGGCAGTCTCAGACAAAGGGAAAATGCTGTAGCATTCATGTTTCCACACCAATCACCGAGAGTTCTCCTTTCTATCTGAAACCTCTTGAACTCAAGGACTTCAATCACATTCTGATTTTTTGAAGCTCCAACCAGAATCTCCCACAAAGCTCAGTTTAAAGCATTCCAAGCTTTCTCTAACCATCAATTTTACACTATCTCAAACTCTTCCCACAAGCTAGTTTTAAAGATTTCTAAACTACGTTATCAGGTAAAGAGATAGTGATAGCCCTACTCTTGCTACCAAATTTTATTTCAGCTAGAGATTTTAGGAGAGACAGAATTAATAGAATATATGTAATTATATATAATAGTGTTGGTATGACAGCTTGGAGAGTCCAAAAATATTTTGAAATGACTACATGCACATATGAGAGCTGAGGAACCTCGCAGTTGCTCAGGCAAGAAGACAGAGAAACATTAGCCTTAGATGGAAGATCTGAATACTCATTAAAAGACAGTCTGTATGAATCTGTGCCATGGGTTGATGTCCAAATATGCTGGTGAAGATATGAAGGCTTGAGTGCGTCTACCTTGAAATTTGGCAATGCAAAAACAGGAAAGGTGTATGCTTAGTATGAATGTCTAGAGACAGTGAAGAAGGCTAAAACCCGCCAAGAAGAAGCCATAATATTTTTTTTTTCTTCTTACTCTTTTACTGAAGCTACCACTCTGTTGGTTGAATTACCCACAGCCAGATTGGGTCTTTTATCATTAGCTGGCAAAAAATCTAATCACTCACATCAAAAGTTACATCCTATATTGGACTGTCTCTAATTCCTTTATGTTGATGTAATGGTTTAAATGATGAAACTATTCAAAAGTAAAATGAAAATTAAGACTTTCTCACAGAAACAAAATTAAAATAATTTATTGTCAAGCCTACTTTACAAAAATAGAAAATAAATTAGAAGTCATAGATTACATATATACATACCTACACAAAAATTAATAAAGGCACGTAATATAAACTATTTGGCCTTATTTTAAATTTTCCTAAAATAAGATCATTTAACAATCTTTGAATTATCATTAATTTATAGCATGTGTGAAAATAGAATGGTTTCAAAAAGGTGAGAAAAAGGAATGAGATATATACAGTTTTTAAGCCATTGCTAGAATGTGAAAACTGCTTAACATGCATACTGCAAAAGACTTAGTCAACTCAATTATTTAAAAAATTAAACATACATAATTTGTAAGAAAATTTCTTCATATATAAAACTTCAATGTTGCGTATTTAAAAGAATTTGAACTAGAATTCATATTCTATGTGTTAAGAAAGGCTACACATTGATATGAATTAAAAATTGCAAAAGTAGACTTTTAAATAAGTGTTTAATTACTAAAACTATTTTTCCAAACTTCTTTTTTGGAATATAAGTTATAATTTGTACACTGCTGATAAAATTAAATATGGATTAGTGTTATCTTTTTCTGCCAATAAATTGATGGATTCAGGTCAACCCCTTTCTCCCCCCATACACACAGGTATGAGAGCCAGCTGAGACACAAGATACTTATGTAAAATGAAGTAGTATTTGTATGTGATCTGTACACATCCTCCTGTGTATATTATATCATCTCTATATTACCTATAACATCTAATATTATCTAAGTACTATGACTATGAAAGTAGCTTTTATATAGTATTATTTATAAAATTATGTCAAGGAAAAGCCTGTGTATACTAAGTAGAAATACAAATTTGTTCAAAATTTTCAATTGCTTTAATTTGAACTGCAGTTGTATCTGGAGTGTACAGACACATAACATCACCTATATAAAAATTAAATATAAACCATCCCTACACACATAAGTTCATCCACATTTATTTTTATTTTTTACTTAATAAAAGTGTAGTTTATTCCAAATATGCATGATACCTTTTTGCAAATATATTTTAGTTTATAATGCTTGTCAAGGGCAAAATCTTTTCATTTATAATAAATTAATTATAACCATTAGTTATGTTTTGTCAACTTGAGGGAATTAATAACTGCTCAGACAGGCGGGAAGATACATTTCTGGATGTGTCTGTACGTGCCTGAGATGTAGCCAAAAAACTGAGAGAAAACTTATTGTGGGTGGAACACACAGTAGACTTGTAATCTGGTCATTTTTTTTTAAAGAGGAATGGGGAGGAGGAATAGCATAACTTGCTTCATCTGGAGGAACTCTCATGTTCACTATTGCCACTGGAGATCTGTCCCCAGCACACGTTCATGCAAGACTCCAGGCAGTAAGCTTCCAGACCTATGGACTTGGGCTCTAGTTTTGCATCCTTAATCTCCTTGTTCTTCAGGCTCAATCATGAATTTGTTGTGTGTTAATTCCTAATCTTCTGTTCTGAGACTTCCACCTTAATATCTGAGGAGCTACCGTGTCCTCCAGTTGGCCAACATGCAGAGGGCCATTTTGAATTCTCCCTTCTCATCTCACAGGAACTGCATGATTTCTGCAGAAATACAAGATAGAAAAACAGATGCAGATATTATAATAGTTATTTGAAATGACAAGACTTTCTTCTTCCATCAATCTGAGAATACATTCTGTAAGTTGTTGGAGTAAGTTTCAATGTCGTTCTTTATGAGCAATGTGGACTCCTCCCCTTTCATCCTGTAAGCCTACCTAATTAATCACCTTGTGTAATTTCACACATGTAGTTTCTATTAATTCTGTTTTTCTAGAGAATCCTAACAGATCAGTTAAAAAAGTAGTTGTGTTTCAGATTTTAAGAAAAACAAACAAAAAAACCTCCATGGTTTAAAACAATCTCAAAGCATTTACCAAACCAAAATCAAATCTCAATGATCATCATAATTGGAGATAACAAAAGGAATTACACAGCAGTTTTTCTGTGTGAACATTCTCCGGTGAGATTTTCGGTGAAGATCAGATAATTTAAAATATCTATGGGTATGGAAACACTTACAAGTGTCAAATGATAAGTACACAGCACCCAAAACAATGAACATTTAAGGAGCGCTTTGTTTGATTTGATATACCACGAGAAAAAAATTCTTATACAATGATAGCAGTAATCATGCCTTTACATCATTAGCTTAGAATTCTCAATCACACAATCATATGCAGCTGAGTTTTATGAATAACATAAAAATCTGAAGAAAAATTCATGTTTTTCATAGGCCCTAGTATGAGCTTTAATGCAGTCTACTAAATATTTTTAAAGCTACTTCACAGAATATAGTCAAATTTGACCTTAAAAGAAAAGATGTGAATCCTTTTGACTAACATCACCTTTTTTTTTTAATGGAACATGCATTTTAAACAAACCTGCGAGATTTTCACTTATTGCTGTTCTCCCCGTGAGCATTCCATTGCACCTATAAAAGCATATTTTGAATTTTACATTACAGTAATTTTATTTACAAAATTATTGGTGTTGTAAAATCTAAGATAATGCTGCCAGTCAATTTTTACTGAATTGCTGTTTATTCATTACTAATTCTCCTTCCTCTGCAACCACAAGGTTCCTATAAAACACAGGATAGAAAAATAGATGCAAATATTGTAATTATTTGAAATTACAAAACTTTCTTCTTCCATAAATCTCAGAATACATTATGTGTGTTGTTGGAGTAAGTCTTAATGTCACTCTTTATTGTGCAGAAAGAACTAGATGATTTTAATTTTTTTTTCTTCTTTTTGCTTTGCAGTCTAGGGGAATTCTAATGTCTATCACTCAAAATACTGGACATTCAATAAAGATTTCTTTACTGCATGGCAAGGCTGGTGATGTGTTTGGGAGACTTAAAAAGAAACAAAAAGACACAAGAAAAAACTTTAAAAATATTTACATACATGCAATTATAGACATATAAATTAATAACTTTAAGGAAATGTAGAATAATCTTTTTTCAAAAACATTTGAAAGATATTTGAAAGAGAGAGATACACGAAGCCTTTTGAGAATTCAATGACAATTATAAAGCATTATTATTTGTAGCAATTCATGTTACAAGGAAGCTAGAGAGGCAGCAGTTAGTATTCTCATATGTTTTCATGAACACTATAATTTCACATATGATATAGAATGTAAATGGACACGAACTTTCACCATGAATACTAAAGGCCTCCTTCTCTGTCCTGCCTAATGCTGAATTCCCCAACTGTAACACAGGTTTTCTTTGTTAGTGTTTTTGTGACTTTCAGTCATAATTATTCTATTTAAATGCAAAACTACATGAGAGTATCCTTTTTGTTTTTCACACTGTTATTTAATTTTGTACAGGAAATCGGTGCTTTATTTTTCCTTAATAATATATCTTGCAAATTACTTCAAATAAATGCATGCAGAATTATTTAACACACACTGAAGATACTATTGAATGATGGTCATGCCATATTTAGTAGTATCCCAATTCATATACATTCTTCTTAAGTACTTGGCATACAAAGTTTATGCAATAAGTATTCTCATTCATATTCACTGTATAGCTATTCTGAATCAATATTTCAATGGACATGTGCATTTAAGTAGTAAGTTTTGCCCAATCTTTCACAAATTTTTCATTTTTATTATATAAATAATACATGAAAGTATATGCTTCCTCCCAAAATTTTTTTTTGTTCTTTGCCAATCTGATATAAGAAAAATGTGTTTATTTTTGTGTTTAAGATTTTCATGATTTCCATAAGTTTAAATAAAATCACATGTGTTCATTTTTTTACCATTCTTTCTTTGAGACATTGAAGTGTTAGTCCTTTTTCTTTTTGATTTATATATACTTTCAACTACTATTTATTTAAGTTCACAAGATTCTGCTTTAGTGTTACAAAATTGAAATTTTTTTCTTGAACTTTTTATAAATTGCTATTGTTATTACTACTACAGAATTATTAAATGCTCATGGGACATATTTGATTCTTTATAAGATTAAATATCCTGAGGTCCTTGAATTATTTTCAGACAACCAATGAATTTTTTTCCTGTTTATATTACGTTTCATTGATCATAAGATTTTGTTATATTTCTTCTCATATAAGATAGTAGAAACTAATAATTGCATTTAACAAAGTTACTAACCCTGAAGCAAACTTGATTCTCATATAAAATATTTGTTTGAGAATCTCAAATCTTCAATAGTTTAGGAAGAAAACAATCATAAAGTAAACATAATTCAAAGTAAAGTAAACAAATCATAAAGTAAACAAATTTTTGAAACAGTTTCTCCCTCCGGATCCCAGGCTTGTGCTGACCTCACTATCTGACGCAGGTTGACCTCAAACTCCTAGCAACCCTCCTACCTCACCTTTCTGAGTGCTGGGATTGCAGGCATACACCCCAAACCCAGCTAATTTAAGCTTTTAATGCCATAATATTTTGAAGTTGAAATGAACTCTGTAATAAAAATTGCATTTTGTAAGTTTCTCGGTGAAATTGTAGTGCTCCATTTTAACATGCTTCCTCTGTATTTTGACCAAAATTTAGATTTTTTGATGAGTTTTAATACGCTATGAGCCAAACAAAATAAGACTCAGATGTACCCGAATATGAAGCAAAAGACCACCTACATTTTTTTCAATGTATGTTCCTGATGGTGATGGGAAACATGTACTTTCCTATACATTCAGGATAGAGTTTGTGTGGAATTAAGCAAACAAGAGACGGCAAGTATGACTTGTGAGAGTTAGCAGTCATGATTCTTAGAGAAAATGTCACTGTAAGCTGCAGATAAAAACAATGGAAAGAATATAAGCATTACATGTGACTGTGTTCCTAGGACAGCTCATTCACTCTCATCCATAGTCTTTCATTAATTTTCATTAATAAAGATTCCAGTATTGTCTCATTTTGTTCTGAATCCTCTTACATAAGTTTGGACATTGCTTAATTTATGGTATCAATTTGTAAGTTTTTTTCCATCCTATAATTTTTATCTCTCAACATAGACTTGCTGATTTTAGAGTTCTTCAGAACTAATGCATACTTTTTATACAGAATATTTTATTTTGATCCCTACACACACACACACACACACACACACACACACACACACACACACATACATGCACAAATCTGATCTCATTATCATGAAGCCCAAACATGCATGTGTTTTGACATACTCTATTTTTTTTCATAAGAATTTAGCCATATCTTTCCATCAATCCCATTAAAAAAGATTTATTAAGCCACTCATTGTTTTCAACATAGCCTGAACTCACAGTATTATCCTCCCTCTTCTGAATTTTAGTTCACACTTTGATAATCCGGAAAACTCCTATTTAAGTAAAACTGCTCATACCTAAACTTTCTAATAGATCATGATACTCCAGGGTTATTTGAAGTATTTCATTTTTACCACCACCAAAAAACTTACATGTGATCATTTTCTCCATGTTATAAACTTTAAAATTATGAAGAAGGAAGAATGTTAAGTAATTTAGACTTAAATGTAAAGCTGGATTTCAAAACTGTCATTCTCTTTTTAGAATTGGGTTGAAGACTAGAAATAAATATCCCTTTGGAACCAGCGACATGCCTCTTGGGAATATATCCAAAAGAGACCAGAACAACATATAACAGAGATGTATGTATACCCATGTTCATAGCAGCACAACTCACAGTAGCAAAAATATGGAAGGCACCAAAATACCGATCAACAGAGCAGTGGATACACAAAATGTGACATTTATACAAAATGGAATACTATGCATCTATAAAGTCCAACAGTGTGGAGGCTTTTGCAGGAAAATGGAAGAAACTTGAGAACATCACGCTTAGTGAAGTAAGTCAGAAGCAGAAGGTGAAAGATCGAATGGTCTCTCTGATATGAGAGACCCAGATCGCAACACCTATGGAACTTAAGAGGAAAGACAAAGTGAAAGAGGGAAGTAGGGTGGGGGAGGAGGGAGGGAGGGGTGCGTAGGGGGAGGGACAAAAGGAGAGTGGGAAAGTCCTTGTCACCTTGACAAGATAAATATATGCACAAAATGCTCAACTCTATTGTAAACCTTGAATTTTGCACGTATACGTATCAATAAAATGTGAGAAAAAAGAATTGGGGTGGGGAAGATTGTGTCTTGATTATATTTTTATTTCCCACAACATGTTAAACATTATTTGTATGAAACAGGTGCCGTATAAATGTTTGTTAAATTGAATGTTATATTCAGGTTATAATTTAGGATTGAATGATCCAGAAAATTAACATAATTATCCACTGGAGAATGTCAATGTTATCTTGACCCATTTTTGTTGAACGTGGTATCTTCCTTTCTCTTTTTCAAAATTTCTATTTTGATATTTACAATCATGGGAAAATTATTCCCAAGAATTTCAACAAAGGCAGCAAAACACAGCAGTTAAGAGAAGAATACAGGGTTATATCCTAGATTGTGCTAATTATTTAGGAGTGACTTCAGTTTTAATTTCTGTACTTTATCAATGACATGCGAATGAATTTCCCTTTCTTTAAGTAGAACCAATGAGATAAAACCAAAATACCTCACTACAAAAAATTGACATTAAAAATGCCTAAAACATGAAGATTTCTGTTTCTGTGAGTTAGTTTAAAAAAAGAAAAAGTGATGTTAGAAAAAATTGGGAGATGTGGTATCAGGAAGGGTGAGTCCTGTTTTTAGTTGGAACTGTCCCAGGAAATAATCTAGGGAATCCAGGGACTCTTTTTTTTTTTCCAATGACAGGGATATAACAGTGCTGGAAGTAGAGAAAGAAAGAAATAAACAAGGAAAAAGAAAACAATAACAACAACAAAATCTCTTGGCTTCCTGGAAGATTTGAGGCCAATAAGAACAAGACTTAGACAGCAGAGGTCTCATCATCCCATTTCCAGAAACAGGTGAGAGAATAACCAAATCACAGGAGCTGGTTACACAAGGGGACAAGGATGGTAAGAGCTTTTGGACAGTAGGACCATCACTCCCTGAATCCTGAGTAGAACAAGGCAAGACTTTGTCCCACTGCAACCTCATAGTACCTGTGAAAGACATTTTGAAATGGTCCGTATTTATAGACAGACACAGAAAGAAAGGGAGCTAGGTTCACCCTGTCCCCATGTTTGGTGGCCAGAAGTCATCAAAATTACAGAATTTTTGGACAGCAATAAGGATCCCCACCAGTTCTGGTCAGAACCTGAGAGCTGGGCCAGCACTCACCAGGAGGAAGCACTATGGCTTGTCAAGCAGGACAACCTATGAATGGTGACTGCATGGTGGTCTTTGGCTTGAAGGGCCACCATCACTGAATATTGCCAGCACAGAACCCAGTAGGGATTCAGTCAGCACAATCAAAGGTCTCAGAGAGAGAGTAGCATACAAATAACACAGAAAATTTATTGGAATTTGGACTCACTCCAGTGGCCCAAATTTGTTTTTTGCTTTTTTGGTATTGATGAGTGTTTTCTTTTTCTTGTTATTTGCTGGTTCTTACATTTTCTTCTCTCTCAAGTAGTTCTTTGTTGCTTTTTGAAGATCTTTTCTACACAATCTGAGAACATTTCATTCATAGGTTTTTGTTGTCGTCGTTGTTGTTGTTGTTGTATGTTTCTCCTCTGTGATCACTATTGCTTAAATGTATCTAATTTCTTTTGATTTGGGATGGGGATTGTCACCTGCTATCCCTTACATGATATGCTCTTCTGTTTTCTTCCACAACTCCACAACTAAACTTCTCAGTCATCTATCCCCCTACCCCAACCATTCTTCCACTCTTATTGATAATACTAAGTTTTAATAACTCACAGCCATACGGTTTATGGTTTTGGTCTGCTGGGAATTGATTTTTTTTGTTTGTTTTTTGTTTTTGCTACTTAATCAGACATGAGAGATTATGGCAGGTTTAATTTTATACTATCAACAACAATATAGTACTTCCATTGATAAACTGTTTCAACGAATTACCAGACAGCATGTATAGATTCATTCATTTGTAGTTCATGCCACATTTCTACTGTTAAGAGTGGTATGGTTGAATGAGTTGACTACTTGTTATAGTATATCAATAGCCAGTAATGTGGTAAGTTTTACCATTGGTGCCAATATCTATCCTATTGTTAAAGAGGGCTTAATGCTTGGAGCCGATTAGGAATTGATAAATTTTATGTTTATGTTTAGGTAACCTATAAAGATGTTTACTTTATCAGAGGTGGTGAAATATTATTGACATGAATGGAAACTTTTTGACTAAATCAGTATTAGATTTGCTTAGATATATTGATGTTGCTGAGTAAAACAGTACTGTTTAAGGCAAAAGAGTTGTAGTATTAAGCTGATGATTAGGGTTTGTCAATAATTTGTTTTCATTGGATTACAATATGTTTAGAAATTTTTATTCATGTTGTTAATTGTGGCATAGATATCAATCTTGTTTTTCAAGACATGCCAATATAACCTTGCCATTAAACCATACATTGTACTGTAATCTAGTTCTTCCTCACTAAAAAGAGGACCAGAACAGATAGCCAGCAGAAAGTTGGAGACTGAAAAGATCCCCTGTCTTAGTTATATTTTTATTGCCATGATTCAATATCCAACATCCAAAACTCAGGGAGAAAAGATTTATTGTAGTTTACAGTGTCACAAGGTCTCAGTCTGCTCACTGGTAGGTGGCTGGAAAATGGTAGAATCATATATTGGGGTTGCAGCTACAGCTGTAGCTACCCCGGAGAAAGGGATCTTCACATCATGATGGAGCAGAAAGGGACTAGGAGGAAGGGCAGAACCCATGACACACTCCTCCAGGTTAAGCCCTTAATGTCCACCCCTTCTAGTGAAGCCCCACCTCCCAGCCCTACAGCTATCCATAGGAAAGTGAGACTTTGGGGGGACACTCCAGATTCAAACAACGACATTCCCTAAATTATTAGCTGAGTAAGCTAACAATGAACAAAAAATAAAATAAAATCTAAATGAACTGAAGAAAATTCCAAGAGAAGGCAAAATCTAATATGAAAAATCTCCATAGTAGAGTTTATCAGTACTAACTGATCTACAAACCACAGTAATAGAACTATAGAAAAATGGAACAAATAATTACCCATAAAACTATCTAACATTCCCGAGGTTGATAACGTGAGCCCTCAAGTTGCTAAAGCCGTAGGAAAGAAGTTGAAAAACTAATGGACCTAATGGCCAATCAGCACAAACAAGAATGCTTACGTGAATGTAAGAGATGTTCAGTGAGTTCAAAGGGGATTTTAACAAACAAATAATAGTCTTAATTGCTATAAAACCTAGCAATTATATAGAAGACACAAATAAAAATGTAAAAAGGGCATTTCAAGGTACCCCTTTTTTACAGTAAAGAATTTGAAAGGTTACAATGATTTCAAGCTGAATTCCAAGGTATGAAATAATCCTTTGCAAACATTGAAAAATCAATCAAACATAAGGATACACCATCTGATTTTGATGATAATGTGGGTGAATTGGACCATGTGTTAATCCATGACTTAAATTTTTTCCATGATAAATAAAAACTAAAATAAAATTACGAGCACTAGACCAGCCATACAGGAAATACTTAAAGAAATCTTAGACAGATACAGGAAGTGAGCAGCATGACAGAAACCAAAGAAAACTTTTTAAAAAGAGAAAAATAATCTAAAACTAGTAAGGAAAAGTAATCAACACTGAAGAAACATGATGACAGGATGTGGCAAATATGCCACTATAGCAATGCTCAATGCGTATGGCCTTAACTATCCTAATAAGAGACACAGACTAGCATATTGAACCAAAAATAAAACCCAACAGTTTGCTGCTTGCTAGAAACTCAATTTATCCATAACAAAATGTATAGAGTGAAATAGGGATGGGAATCAATATTCCATGCAACTAGACAAAGGAAAAAAAGGATTAGATAAGTTATTCTCAGACACAGAAGATTTCAAACCGAAACAGACCAAAAGAGAGAAAGATAAGCATTATATTCTGGTTAAGGAAACAGTCTAACAGGAAGAAGTCATAATTATCAATATATACATCCAACATGGGGACATCCAATTATGTAAAAAAAAATCCTACAGGACATGAAAAGACAAATAAGCCCCAACACATTTGTAAATTCAATACCCTACTATCAAAAATAGACAGATCAACTGAACAAAAATTTAACAAAGAAATACTAGAGTTAAATTACATTATCGAATAATTACACTTAACTAATATTTACAAAGTGTTCCATCCAACATTAACAAAATGCACTTATTTTCTCTGAAGCAGATGGATTTTTTTTCCAAAATAGACCAAATCATAGGCTTTAAGGTATATTTAAATAAACGCAAAGTCATTGAAATAATTCTTTGTATTCTTTCAGAACACAATGGGCTAAAACTAAAATCCAATACCAAGAAAAATTATAGAAAACATATAAATATTGGAGAGTAAATATGTTTAACAAAAAATGAGTCACAGAAGAAACCAGGGAAAAAAATTAGAAAAGACGTAGAGTCAAACAACAAGGGAAGTACATTATACCAGAATCTGCAGGACATAGTGAAAACAGTACCAAAAAGAAAATGCATAGCTGTGAGTTCACACTTGAAAAAAATAGGGCAATCTTAAATAAGCAACTAAATAATGTATTTCAATGTCCTAAAGAAACAAAAGCAATCTGAATCCAAAAGTAACAAAAGAAAAGTAATTGTAATGGTCCTGGCAGAAATTGATGGAATTGAAGCAAAAAAGAGAGATTAATGATTCAGAATTGGATCTTTAATAGAGTAAATAAGATTGATAAACTCTAAATAAGTTAGCCAAAAGAAGAAAAAAAAAACATATGGATACAATTAAAAATCACATGAACATTTCAGAAGTGTACACTAGAGCAACACAGAAAGATCATTGACATGGAATCTCATCTTTATAGACAGCCATCTACTACCTGGAACAACTTCTGTTAATATGTAGATTTGCTGCAAGAGAATTTAAAAAAAAAAGCAGAGGCTCCGTTGTCTCTAAGGATATATTTTCTTGTTCTAGGACCAACAGCCCAGTAGCACAGACCTAGAGTGAAGGACGCTGCAAAACCTCTCGGCCAGCGTAAGATACCGATTGCATGGACAGGTTATGTAGGTTTTTTGGTATCTTTGAAAGCATATACTTCAAAAGTAAGTTCAATTATATGTATTGGTTAGGATTATTAGAGAGAGAATTAACAGAAATTATAAAGAAAGGGAATTTATTTGGAGGGCTTACAAGACCGGGGAGGAAAATAGTTCAAACTGGTGGCTTCCATGTGCAAGAATCGGGGGATCTGGTTGCTTCTCAGACATAAGGTAGAACACCTGTCCGAGACAGCAGGACATCCGGTGCAAAGCGTTGCTCTAAAAGCAATGGCGAAGACCAGAGTCTGGAGCAAATCTGTGACAGAAATGAACAATATGTAGACTGAGGAAATGCGTGTCTAGAGACAATCTCAAAGGCCACAGCTTTCCCAGGAAGAGGTAACAATGGTTTTTTTTTTTTTTTTCTGTCTTCCTTTGTATTCAGTTCAAGCTCCTCGTTGGGCCACCCACGTGTGATCTGAGTGTTCTTGCCTCCTTTCCTGGCTCACAAGTCATTCACACACACCTGTAAACTCTGATACGAACCCTTCAAATGTCACAATAAATATCGATCTAGCATTTTACTAGGTTGTACAATTATTGGCTTTATTCTATAACCACATAAATTTCTTGCTGAAGTATTGATTCTTTTTTTTTAACAGCATGCTGTGTATGTCTTCTTATTTTGGAGTGTTTAAAACACTATCAGATTTCCTAGAAAATTTGTGATCTTGGAATGGGACATTGGCATTTCCCTACTTGATTCTCATTCCTTGAAGAAAGCTTCTATTATCAGTTATTATCTGGACTTTAGATCTAGTTATCATGTACTGAATGGTAAAAGAATAAAATAAAATTGTATGTATTTTGGTTAACTTTAGAAAGAAAACTAATTCCTTTCATTTAATTTTAACCCTCTTTTATTCTATTTTTCTGGAAAATGATTCCTTCCAAGTATTAAAATCAAGGAATATAATGATTGATGCTAGCATACAATTGTAATCACACCATTAGTTTATCAGGATAGATCTTTTTCTCTTCCATCATTATTGTACTCTACATTTTGTTTTATACGTAGTATCAAATAAAGTATGCTAAGAAATTTAGTTGATCATTCTTAAGTTTGTTCATCATTTGGTTTCAGGTTTGTCTTAATTTATATCCTTCCATAGATCAAAGAACTTCTTAGTACAATTTTATTTTAATTAGCTTAGTCAAGTGTAAGTGCAGATCAAGGTTTAATATTAAGAGACTGTAGCACCAAGAAGTTAAATGTACAGATGTTGGACTGAGTAATTGAATATTAATGCTGTTACACTATTTAAGGTTTGTTTGCTTTCAAGCAGGTTAATGTTGACTCTTAGCTCGTTTCTGTACAGGCTGAGCTACTGTTATACCACAAAACTTTAAGCACCATTGGAGGTTTCAGGGACCTAATCATGAGTCATAGATCACACGGGAATGCAAAACCACATTTTCTTTAAATTCTAATCTACATTCACCATCCTATCATTTCAAATATTTATATTAGAGGAGTGTTAAAAATTACTAATACCTTTGCTCCACTCTGAACCAATGTAGCCTAAAGTCCCAAGTGGTATCTGGAGGTCTGCATACATTTATTTATTTATTCCAAATCTAATGTGCCTCTACTGTTAAGAAATATGGATGTAAGAAATTTAAGAGGTAAACTCTTATAGTATAAATGGATACCTACTTACTGATTGTTAGATAATGTCATAAGTTGTTGTGATTTGGGTCTGGAATGTCCCTGTAATGTGTCATGGTAGTTGGTTCATTGGATCATGGGAGTTAATGAGATCGAGTAGATTTGTTCATTGGTGATTTTCTGTGCTGTTAGAATGTGGGCCTTGCCCGAGGGCTGGTCCACTAGGGAATGCAGCCTAGAATGGTGTGTTCTTGATTCCAGGTACTCCGCTCAGTTTCCTTTTTGCCACACGTAAGCAAATGTCCTTTGTGCCAGACTCTTTCACCAATGGAGCCAGCTGATCATGAGTGAACTGAGACCTCTGAACTAGAAGTTAAAATGAAACTTTCCTCGTTCATTTCCCTGATGCTAGGGATTTGTGTGTCCCAGCAATTAGAAAATGACTAGGTCATAAGTTAAAACAATTACTTAGTTCATGGTGGTGAATGATTTTATTCAATTCCTTTTATACTTAAGCATGTAATTTGTTAAAATTCTCATACTTAAATATTTTGGAATCCACAATGGATAGTTTCAAACTGTTACTGTTTTGCTATCTCTACCTTATTTATGCAAAGTTGTATTTATAGTCAGTTAAATTTTAGCCATTATAATTTTCATATGCTAAAATTAATGTTTTCAAACCATATTGCAATCTAAATCATTTTTCCCCTCTGGAATTTTTTTCCCTTACAACTTTCTTTCTAATTTTCCATTTTTAGGGTGCACAAAGAACATTATTGGGTGCTAAAATGAAATTCCGGTTTATCATTGTAGCTAAGAGAAAAATAAATTAATGTGCACCTTGGTTTATTAACATTTCCATTTTATTGCAGATAAGGGTGTGAATTCAATTAAATGCAGTTATACTACCCATCCCACCAATGTACTTTCCAAAGATCATTCTGCTTACACAGTAGAACACAAGCGTCGGCTCCTGCAGGAGCCAGTTTCTGCTATAAGCAGCAGGACCTCCAGGTCACGATAAGAAGAGGAGGTTTATGAATTGTTGAAATATTTTTAAAGTCCTGTGGTATTATTTCAATTGTAAAACAATATCACTATGTCATTGTTGACTTAACTTCAGGATGCACGTTTTTTAATCACAATTTTGGCTTCATTAAAAAACACTACATTTTTTTTTCAATTTTTGTTAAAACTGATTCAACCAGATGATGACAGAAACAGATGCAGGCTGATATAAAGTATGAAATAATTTGTTCTTAAATTACACTACTTTTGCTAGAAGTGCAGAACAAATTTTTACATGCAATATTATGTTATAAATTCTCACAACATTCTTCCAAGGCAAGGTCTCATTATTTTTCTCATTTGACAAGTGGAGGTTAAACTGAGGTTTTAAGCAATTCACCTAAGGAAATGAATTCAGTGTCACTGGTAGAGTCAGGGAGATCTTTTTCCCCTTTGGAAAAATAGACTCTCCTTTTATTTCTCAGCACTATGCCATTTTAGGGACAGAACCATTCATTCTACAAATACATAATTAGTTACACAATATTTCAGAGAAATTCTATGTCGGGGACCAGATAAAGTGGAATGCAATACGGTTCACCCACATCCAAGCCCACACCCACACCCACACTCACCAGAGAGAGAGAGGAAGAGAGAGACAGATAGACCGGCAGACAGGGAGACAAGAAACAGAGGTTTACAGCAGCTGTTTGAGCAGCCTAATTGATAAATGGGTAAGTTAAAATCTGTTCATACCATAGAACTTGACTCAAGACTAAAGAGAAATTACATATTAAATTGCATCAGGACTACAATAATTTCAAGAACAGTACACCAATTTAAATAAGTAAAACACAAAAGACAACCTTCTGTATAATTCTACTAAAAAAATTCTACAAATGGAAAGGCGAATGACCAAAGGCAGATCAGTGCTTACTGAGGTTGGAAATCTTTTGGGCTGAACAAATTTTCTATTTCTCTTTATTTGGGCCTTGCTAATATTATTGTATAAAATTATCAAAACACTTCATAGTGGCAAATTTTATTATAATAGAGAATCCCTCAATATTAAAAAGTGAAATCACATTGGTGTCATCCTTCCAATATAAGCAGTGAGCACAGTGGTTGGATGGAATGTGCAACGTGCATGTGTTTTCTCTGTCTCTCAGCTCCTTTTCTCGTTGAGTCAGTCTAATTGGACAATCCCAATTTGATATGTCTGTACCAAAGCAGAAAATTTAACTTACTCATTCTCTGCAATTTGTGTGGTAGTTAGATTATTGTTTATCTTTGCTTCTATATTTTTTTAGATTATTTTGCTATGCTTAAAAAAATTCCGAGCATAGATTATTTTAAAGCCTTTTCCCTTTAAATACTGCCATATCTCTTATAAATTGCATATGTAGAATTTTTATTTTTTTCAACACATCTTAAAACACTTTCCTGCTCTATAGTCACACCAAACAAGACTATATCAACTTCTTCCTCAACAATATTTATTTTAAGTCAGTTTAACTCATGTACCATTTAAACTCAACGAAATTTTGCCTTTTAAATTATATAGTTCTGGGGACTGGAGGAATGGCACAACAGCTAGTGTGCTTGCCCTGAGTTTGATTCCTCAGTACCAAATAAAACTGGGTGTGGAGATGCATACCTATAATCTCAGCACTAGGGAGGCTGAGGCATGCAGATTTTCCTGGGTCCAAGGCCAGCTAGGGCAACATTAGTGAATTCAGGTCCAGCCTGGGCTACAGAGTGAGACTCTATCTCAAAATATAAATAAATAAACAAGCAAACAAATAAATATATAAATATAAAAAGAACATTATATGTTATATAATTCTTTGAATTTATCAAGTTTATAAGTGTAGATCTATCACAGGTCAATATTTTGAATGTTTTCATCACTCTAAAATTTTTCCCTATGTCTTTGAGCAGGACATAGTGACTACTGACTTCCAGCAATGGAGTTTTTCTCTTGATCTTTGCCTTGTGCAAAATGACACAATAGTAAACTCAAAATACAGAGCTATTTCTCTCTGTCCTCTTTCACTCACAATTTTTTTTACATATTCATTTATTGTTACATGTTCATTTATTGTTTTGCAGTATTCCATTAAAGAGATTCATTATAATCTATTTACAAATATATAGTCACTTTTAAATATTTTGTTATAATTTTTTGGTGCTCGGGTTATTAAACATTAAAACATTTAATATTTTTCATACTTTTCTTTATTCTATAGATGTTTTAAAGTTTGTCTACAAATCTGTCAGATATACATAAGAATTTGTTGCGATTATTCTGTGTTTTTAAATTTTTCCTGATTTCCATTTATTTTTTATGTTAGCATTTTAATAATCATTACTCCTTAAAACTTATCTAAAATATTTTACTTAAATTTATTTAACTAATACGTTAAGAAAAAAATAATGGCACATATTAATTAGGCACCACGAGATTTTTCTAAATAGGTCTTCTATAATATTTAAAGTTGGTTAAGTATACCTAGCTTCAAAAACACTTGTCATTTCTTTGTGTTAGTATTTTCTTCTAGTATTTTGAAGTGTAGAAGTCATTGTTGTGTTCTACAGCCACCCGACTATCTAATAGCACACCAGAGGTTCTTGCTTCTGTTTAATTGCAACTTAGATAATTTGGGAAATAGCACAGAGATGCTATTTTGGACAGAGTATTTGAATGACATTGCCAAGCATCAAAAAGTCCTACCAAACTGTTTAAAAAGACTCAAAATGCTCATTTTAGAATAGCCAACTTTCTTGTCATGTTCACATTACTGTGACTGAATAGCCAAAACTCACTACTTTAGAGAGAAACAATTTATTTTAGCTCACAGGCTTACAGTTCCAGAAGACCATAATCCATTCAAGGGAAGGAAGCTGGAAGTGGTGGACCACATGGCCATGGCTGAACTGGAGCTAGATAAGAACAGTGTGGAGGCTTTTATAGGCAAATGGAAGAAATTCGAGAACATCACGCTTAGTGAAGTGAGTCAGAAGCAGAAGGTGAAACATCGAATGGTCTCTCTGATATGTGAGTCCCAACGCACAACTCCTATGGAACTTAAAACGAAAAACCAAGTGAAATGGGGGTCTGGTAGGGAAGAAGGGAGGGAGGGGAGGGAAGGGGAGGGACAAAAGGAGAGTGGGAAAGCCCTTGTCACCTTGACAATATACATATGGCATAAAAGGCTCAACTCCATTGTAAACCTTAAATTTTGCACGTATACACATCAATAAAATACGGGGGGAGGTGGGGGGAGAAGTTCCTCATG
>PVKB01000019.1:1116178-1267936 GCA_004027205.1 Ctenodactylus gundi
CCCCCCCGAAGACTCATGCCCTCTTCTTTATGTAAAATGCATTTAGTCCTTCTGGAAGAGTTCTCAAAGTCACAACAGTTTTAGAACAGAGAAAAAAAAAAAAAGTCCAGGTTCAAAGCCTGCTCTGAAACCAAGGCAAATTATTTAGCTGTGATCCACTGTAAAAATAAAAGAAAGGCATTCCCTCTTTACAACAGCACAGGATAAATAATCCCATTCCAAAAGGGAGGAATATGAAAACAGAAAAACATATTTTAACTTTAACAGAGCAAGTTTTAGTTCCTGTAGTTCTGTGTCCAACACCCAGAGAAAATGGTGGTGACAAGAAGATGTGAGCTTCAAAGGATCTGAGTGGTCCCATCTCCACGCTGTGGCCTCATGTGGTAATCTTCACCTTTTCTTCTGGGGATGACCCTGCCCATAGCCTATAACCTTCTTCAGGAGTTGATTCATGCTCATGGATTCTCCAAATTTTCACAGTCTCCACTGCATCTTAGGTTTCTCCCTTACAATTTTGCACACTGCCCACCCAATGGCACACAGCCTGGCCTCCATTTCAAACATTTTTGTCTGAAATCTGGGTGGACGCCTCTATGAGCCCACATCTCTTCCACTCTGAAAGCCTGTAAAACCAGGACTTTGTAAACATCACCAAAGTCCACTGCTGCGTTCAGTAGTAGTTTGTTCCCCTTGGACAAATGCTGTACAGGCATTTGAATTTTTGCTTTTGGAATATATTCTTCTAATATCTAAATAAGCTTTCAATTTTTTTTCAGTCAGAATTATCTACAGACTTAGAACAAACAGGAAAAGAAAAACATAGGTAGATAATTGTAGAAGAGGGAAAATTGACATTCAATTCTAAGAAGGCTAAGATATCCCACAATAGGTTTTCTGCAACCTGGAAAACCAAGGGAATTGCCTCGACCCAACTCCAAAAACCACAGAGCCTTATTTAAGCCAAAGAACTAAAACACTGGGAAGCCAGTGGTGAAAGTTCCAGCATTGAAAGGCTGAAAAAGTGTTCTGACTATAATAAGGAGATGCCCCAGGAAAAGGACAAATTCACAGTTGCTATTTTTGTTCTAGCAGGGCCCTCAACGCACTGGATGGTGTCCACATATATTGAGTGAGAGTGAATATTTTCTGGTCTTTGTGATGATTGAAATGGCACTATATTCTAGAACACTTTTATAGATACAGTTGGGAACAATGCTCTATCAGCTATGTAGTATTCTTACATGCAGACAAGTTGAGCCTTTTTCAGATTTGTCACTACAATATTTTATCTAAACTCTCAAGTTGTTTCCAACAGAAAAAATGTGTTGTGACCAAATAACTAAATTTAACATTACCCTTAAGAGACAGCAATTAAAGCCTTTGTTTTTGGCAATAGGAGATGTTTGCAGTGTTTTAATAGGCAGCCCAGATTAATTTGAACTCACAATCAGACTTATGTACTGGGAAAGAGCTTCCGAACTATAGCTACATCATTATATATTTAACTTTCAAATTATTTACTCATCCTTTGTATTTTAAGCTTATTTTTGACTTAAGGCTTTAAGAACTCTGATTTTAAATTATCATCTATAATGTTTTAAAATAACACCTTCAGTTATTCTCAATGCTCTGGTGCTCTTCAGTTGAAATTGTCTCTTTTTTTCCTTACTTAAGATTGGATTTCTTTTCAGCAACACCATACAGGGAAAGCTCTATGTTTATTTTCAGGGACACTTGAAAGGCTATTGTTAATTTTGCAGATTTCCTTCAAAATCTTAAGAGCAGCTTTTCTACAGAGTTCAAAACATAGGTATTGGTGCCTTAAATCTCACTTAACAGATAACAATGCAAGATTTGTCTGATATCACTAGGTTACCAAAGATCCCACTGTAAGTTTTGGGATAGGATACCCCAAAATTATGCTTCATTACATATTCCTTGGATTCTCATACTATAAATATGAACCATATGCTATGTCATTAAGAAATGGCCTTAGGGAATTGTGCCAAGATGGCTTGGTTTTCTGATAAGTGTGTGCATTTTATTCATTCAACTGTACCAGTAAACTGAGATGACAATAAAAATAAATTTCAGAAAATTTCTTTAGTTTTTAAAGAAAAAATGTTTTAATTAAAAAGACATAGGAAATGATAAGACTTTTTAGGCTTGGGAAACTAACAAAGGTAAGGTTAGTTTCTAAGGAAAGAGAGTAAATCATAGAAAAAAAATCTCTCCAGTTTAAGCAAATGAAGGGGTATATTTTAATGAACAGGATTTTAAGGACTTGCCTAAAACAGGCAAGAGAAGAGCTGTTAAGGATGAGCATTTAGACTGGGGTCTGGCTGATCAATCCTCCTTTCCTTGGTTGCTCCTCTACAGCCTTGGCTGCCTTAGTTTCCTTTGGGGAAGGGGGAACAGGCCAAGGTCAGTGCTGAATTTTGGTGATTAAATCACAGATCCAGAGGCAAATTGTATAATCTTTAGTTTTCTTGAATTTAAAGCAAAGTTCTATGTCTAGGTTTCCTCAAACTTTGCCCTTGAAGCGTGTTGGGAGTCTCAAGGACACATCATGACAGTAGCCACTACTCAGGCCTGTCATTTCTCTCTGTTCTTTTTAATCTTTTCTTCTTTAAAATTCTGCTGATAAACTGGAAAGGCTACATCGAATGGATAGTGCTGACTGACTTATGTCCCTAATTGGAGATTCTGAAGTCTTCTTCAAATATCAGGGACTAATTGATTGATAAAATGCTGTCTTATTAGGGCTACATCCTCCTTATAGCAGGGATCTAAGTTAGTATATTTTTGGCTTCTTCCAAATTTCTGAAAAAGATGACACAGAGCTCATGCATGCCCTGAGTAATATTTCTAACTTAATTGACAGCTTTGATAATTATTTTCATCAGCCCGTCAGTTCTTCTATAATCTTGGCATGACAGGTTATGCCATCTGGTGACTTATAACTCCACCTTGGACCAGTTGGGGGGAATATTTCTTCTCCTAGATGGCTAACAGTAGAATTGTGTGTGAAGGCTTTATCTGCCTTCCTACTTTTCTAAGTTATTGTCTTCTCTATTGGAGAGCAGAAAGTAGCTATAGATGATACCAACTAAAGGTGTCTCTGTAGTAGGTCAGGACCAGATTCTGAAAGCCATGCGAAAACCTGGTAGGATCACTGGACATCATCCCAGTCAGTTTTACACTGTTGAATGTCTATGAAGGAAAAGGGAATTGTACCCTTACAGTCTCTCCTAGCCCTGCCATCTCTGTAAGGACCAGTAAGACTTGGGATTCTGAAAAGTAAGAAGCTCCATTGTGGATATATCTCAGTGTTATAAAATTTGGGGCCTGACAGCCAACGTGAGTTCATATCGATATTTTTTCCTACCACTGATGAGACTAATCTGAAGGTTATAACTGAGAGGAGGAGAAGGGTCTGCAATATGCCCTAAAGGACATGAAGGACAAGTGGTGGTCTCTAAAAAGGATCACCAATAAGTTCAGCTCTGACTCAGGAGTTTTCTTGATGGCAGTGTCCCTTATGCCCTTGCAAAGAGCTACTTGTTGATTGAGAGCCACAAAGGCCCAAACAAAGGGAAATATATGATTTCTGACCATTTCCCTTTTCTCTTGAAGAAGAGTTCGAATTAAAAATAGCATAAGCTAAACTTTTGTAACAGCATTTCCATCTTCAAACATACGTTGAGGTCATAGATTGTTACAATAAAATCATGAAATATTTTTTCTTAAGTTATTGAGGTTGAAATATTTTGGGTCATTAAGGATATAAACCACGATAGAATTTGGAATACTGAATAAGGAATTTCCCATAATGTCTTAAGTTACCTATAGAAAAAGAAATTAAATCTAAAAATAGCTCTCAAGGGTTACAGTCTAAGAAGCTATTACCTGTTTTGAGCATTGGGATGCTCTCTCCTGAGAACTCAATTATCCTGGCAAATGTCTCTGATATTAAATGGGCAACAGTGCCAGCCAGCATCTACATTTTTCCATAGTTTATGCCATATTATCAGGCAGAGAATTCAGGGCAGAAGAATTCTGTTTTCTGCATCGTTAATATTATTTTCTTTCTTTCTTTAGTGGGGTCTTACTGTGTAGCCAAGGTTTGTCTTGGAGCCCAGGCTGGCCTTGGACTTACTGTAATCTTTCTGTCTCAGCCTCCTGAGTACTAGGATTACAGGTGTACGCCACCACTCCTGGCTTATGTGGTGCAGGGAAATTGAACACGGATATTTAGTGTTTGGTAGGCAAGTGCTTTAACCACTGAACAATTATTCCTGCCCCTGTATCTTTCAAATTTAGATATCATGATTTCTCTCAGAAACCACACTGAAACCGTGTTTTGGAAATATTTCCAGTAACATATGAAAGTAGAGTAAGGGGTTGAAATTTATTTGTTTTTGGAACACTCAGATGCCCATATTTACCATAGAAGTAAAATCTGTATGTTTGATTGAATAATGTTATCCCACCAATTGTCTTTGAAGGACCCATATATAGTAGTGAACTGGAAAAAACCTTCTTGGCTCAATGATAGGCAGTCTAAAAGGCGATTCATTAGGTCCAAGCAGGAGTACAGGGATCCCTCCTGTAGCTTCTGATCTAAGAAAACCCTGTGCTACCAGAGGTGCTACCAGAGGAAAGGACATGACCCTTGGACTCTTGACCGTAAACAACAAATACAACTGGGAATATTTGAATTCTTTATGAAAGAGTAGAGAAGACACGATAAGTTGACAGAAGAGAAAGAGAGAGAGAAACTGTGAGAGAGAAAGAGAGAGAGGAGAGAGAGAGAGAGAGAGAGAGAGAGAGAGAGAGAGAGAGAGAGATCCAGTAACATAAAGGGACTCACCAGAAGTCCCAATATTAAGGCCTGTAAAATTCCAGGGTTCATTTCTTTTTTTACTTTATTTTATTTTATACTTTTACCAAATGGTGGTAGAAATTTGATAATGATAGTTGAAGTGGAAAGATAAAAAGTGTCCCTAAAATAAAAGTAATTTCATCAGCAGCATGAGATCTTTCAATCTTTCCTCCTTGTCTAAGGTTGGCTAGTTATGAGGGGATGCGGCCTAAAGGCATCCATTTTCCTAGTGCAATTTGTCAAGTTTGTTACTAAACTTCGCAGGCAAAGCCCCTAGCTCCAGGCTTCCCGAGACCAGGCTCTACTACCCATCCAATAAGCTCATCAAACAATGAGTAGCTGTGAAGGGAAGGCAAGGAGACTTAATCAGCTGGAAAAGGACAAATGGAAGGATCACATTCTACTTTCTCAGGCTGACAGACACATGGGGTTGAAAAAGACAGGGGTTGAGGTTTAGAATGGAGGTGAAGAAGATGCCAGGTATAAAAGTTTCAAAATGTTTAGAGGCACATGAACAGAACTCACTCAATCAAATCAATCGACCTTATAGGAGAAAAAGGAGATTTCTTATATGAGCAAAAAGTGTGATTTGACCTCCACTGGCTCCCAAAGCAAAACAAAAAGAATAACAGATTTTTGAAAAAATACTAAGTCCTTCTTTCTCTATACAGTGGAACAGAACACAACCTATGTGAAAAAGCTTGAGAATCAACAAGAAGTGAAGGGGCCTTGCCCAAGAAGTACCAGATAGCCAAAGCGCAGATGAGGAATCTTGACTCACTCCAGCCAAATATCAGGTTGTAAATTCACTGAATTCCAACACAGTAAAAAATTTTTCAGGGTACATCAGTAAGGGGCATAAGGGAATTTGCTAGGCAAAATTTAAAAGCTACATGGTCAAAGACAGCATCTGGGCCCTCAAAAAGTGGAAAGATAAATATACACATTGTGTACGGAACTGAGCATTTTTATGAGTAGAAATTTGTGGAATTTGTGAATCCATGGAAAGAGAAGATTTCGATTTACAGACGGGGGTTCAGGGCCCTTTTAGGGGAAGAGCGATTGCAGATTCCTAAGTGGTAGGTACTACAGATGTTAAGAGCTGAAGGAATTGGGGCTGTTCCTGAAGCGAGTTATCTCTTATACGGTATTTACAGATTTTACTACCTGTTAAAATGTATGCTGTATGTATTTGAAGCTGAGATGTGCCCGCCTCTTCACAGCTTCCTGAGGCTGAGGTTGGTACAGGAGGGAGCCTTGTTCACAAGTGAAAGGAAGAGGCTCAGGGCCCAGTTTCAAGACTTTTGACCTTTAGGAATCTTTGGAAGAAAAAAAAAATCGTGAATAACTTTTAAAATACAATTTAAACATGACGATGTTTAGGGTATGAGGAATAGCTTAGTGGTTAAAGCCATTGCCTTGCAAGTGCTGAGTACCGTGTTCCTGTCACTCAGGAGGCTGAGCCATGAGGATTGATGTGAGTCCAAGGCCCTTATAATGATTGTGTTACCTCTTCTACTTATCTACATTTCATTTTATTCTTTCTCAGTGGGTGTGTAGAGGCAGCAAAAATAAGTCGTGACAAAAGAGAAATGTGAGAAAATTTGAGAAATTTGGACCTTCTGCCCAACATAAGGGCTATTTCAAATTTAGATTTTTCCCATATTTTAATTAATATATTACGTGCTACAAAATAGTTATGTTCATTCTGTGGAATTGGTACAAATGTGTGTTGAGTTTTAATCATTTTTTCCTTCCCTAGTCCTCCCTGCCCTCCCCTCTCCCCATTCTCAGATTTCCACCTTCTCATGTCAAAGTCTGCCTCTGTGTTTCCTATCATCTTTTATTTTAAAAAATTATTTATATTTTTTATTTCTTTTATAAGAAAACTATGTAGGGGTTGGATGAATGTCTCAGTGGTTAAAGCACTTGCCTAGCAAGTGCTAAATCAAGTGCTAAGTACCTGAGGCAGATTCACCAGCACCACATAAACGGGCGTGGTGGTGTGTGCATGCCTCTAATCCAGCTTTTGGGAAGCTGAGACAATAGGATTGCCATGAGTCCAAGGCCAGCCTGGGCTCCATAGTGAGTTCAGGACCAGCCTATGATACAGTGCAAGATCGTATCTGAAAAAGAGAAAGAGAGAGAGAGAGAGAGAGAAAGACAGAGAGACAGAGAACTATACAATATGTAAACTTCTTTGATTTGTTTCATTTAGTTTTAGTTTTATAGCCTTGGGATGTTTTCATTTTTATTCAAATGCCTCAGATGTACATATCTTGATAGCAGAGTAGTACTTCAATGTGCACAGTATGTACACCACATGTTCATTCATTTATTGATAAACATATTCGGTATTTCCAACTTTAGCTATTATGAATTTTGCTGCTGTAAATGACACTTTACTATGACGCTTTTAACACAAGGTCTATCTGGGCCAAACAATAATACAAGATTTTTTGTGTGTGTGTGTGTGTGAATAGAATCAATGCTTTCTTTAGATTAGAAACTAACAAATCTGACAAATCAGCAACTCACCAGGACAATTTTTGATTATTAAAAGTCCTGATCAAATCATTCCCTGGAATCCCAGAAAAAAAAAAAAGCAAAGATATTAGGGGGATAAAAATCAATGTATTTTGGAAAAAAGGCCAATTCCTCCCCCAAATAAAAATCAGGATAAAGCAGAAGTTGACGAGGTCGACCCACTGTGCTCCATAATTTGCTACTAGTCCAAGTCCCAATTTGGTCCCTGAATACCAATGGGAACTTAGCACAGAAGGATCAGGGGAAGGGAAAAAAAGGCACTGGGATACCTACTCTGGAATGGACATCTCTGCTAGACACTCACAGGACCACCATCACCAGTGTCCAATATTGTGAATGGTCAATTTTGGAGACCAGGCCAATTTTATCCAGCCTGGAACTTCATTCAGGTGCCAAAATTAGTTAATGGTTTCCAATGTTTCTTTCTTTTGTGAAAATGGAAATTAAAACTAAAGCACAAATTTACAGGGAAAAGTGTTTCACTAGAGAAGAAGAGAAAATGGTAGGGATTCTACCTTGGGAGGTTAAGAGATATCAGGCCAGCTTTTAACAAAAGAGAGTTAGATAAGTAGCAATGGACACTAATTGTACAGCTGGAGGAGTACATTCTGATGAAGGGGATCTGGCTGGCCCCAGGAATTTTTATAAGAAAAAATAAATGTAATTTTCTTATAATGTACTATATAGTGTATGAATTAGCATTGCAGATGATAAAAGTATAAATATGTACATGCATTAAGGCTTTGTGTGAGTAAACTCTATAAAATACTATGAATCTTTTCAGATACCCAATGTTACATAATTGGTACCATACTACATATTTATTTAGCTTTTTAATTTGATAATTTTGGGCTCTAACAATTGCCATTAACCAATGTAATATCAAGTTAATTAAAATAACAAAGAAGAAAAATGTGACCCATTTTACCTTTGCAGTAGCCAAACAGATCCCTAAATAAACAGAAAAATAAATAACAGGAAAATTACAATGCCAAATATGTGCCTTAGTTTAATTAGTAGATAAGAATTTCAGCCATTTTTTGTGGTTTTAGATATACTAATTAATAATAATAGCAATATTAAGAATGGGTCTCTTAAACAGAGAGCAAATATTTATTAGTTTTTCTTGTGATTTGAAGTTATTTTAAGTAAGTCAACAATTGTTGCTTTTTGCCGCAGATTTCTAATCTTTATCTCTAGGGCTATTCTCCTACTCTAGACCTCCATTATACTGAACATCATAGAGTCTGACCTTCCAAAATAGGGACTAAAAATTTTATGTTTACATGAACATTTAAATATTTGAATCTCAATTCTAATAAAAACAAAATTCCTCAAAAATGAGACCATTTTTACCTTCCCTTGCCATTTTCATAATGTATTATTTTGAAACTGTGAAACTAAAATTGATTCTTTGCACTGTCATTGATTTTCATATTTTACCATAGTTTTATTCTTATTAAGGAAGTTAGCATGCAGGTTACTGTTTACTTTTATTTGTTTCTGTAGCTGAAAAGATAGAAATGTACTGAAGTGGAGAAGTAACCTCTTTGATCTTACTTGTAATTTCAGTTTTTAAAGCAAACACAAAATTCAAAATAAGGAATTAAGCTACTTAGGATGAAGGATTCATTTTCTCATGTATGAATAATTTCTCAGGTATGAATAATTTTCATACCTTAAAAGAAAATTACATTTGTTTTATTTTCTTATAAAAAGTTATGTCTTTTATTTGATGTAAATTAAATATTTTAAGTGGAGCATTTTTATGAAAATTTGCTCTTGAAAAATGTCAAAAGTGCTCATTTTAATATTATTGATATGTATATATATTTGGAGAAACCACAGAAAAGATGTAATGTATAACATGTCTAACAACTATCTTTTAAAGTTGTAATTTTTAAGGTCTTGAAACTTCCAGGAAGATGGATCTAAAACATAATTCATTATTATCATGATTGGTTATAAATAACAGGTAAATATAAATCAGGCCTTATGTCAGATCTGAGGAAAAAGGTCACACAAAACACCCGTGTCACTAATCAAGTAGAGTGTTAACGCAAAACGATTGTGTTTAACTATCTAATATCTCACAATTCTACATATTAAAATGTAAAATATTAATGATGTGCTGTTTCTTAAAAAATAACCTTTTAAATAACTAAAGATTTCTGTTGTTTTTATTTTTTAGAAAAACATAAATTTATCTTTTTTCCTAAATCTGCTATAGAAATGAGCAAAAAACTTTTGCTAATATATTGATGAAAAATGTGGAAAAGCAATTACACAGTGCACCTTAGGAGTTTTGCCTTTCCAATAAGGACACTCTGCCCATCAAGATGCCCAGCCGATAACCTGCTCCTGCATCTAGGCAAATTTATGTCTCGACTTGGCCAACATGATGTGAGAGAAGAGGTGTTGTCCTCCTTATTTTGTTTCTAGCATTTATGACACTTAATAGCTTAGGCATCCATTCTGGGAATACCACTTACCATGCCCCAAAGAAAATTAATAAGGAGTAATGCTGAGTAATATGGCAACTCGTGGAGATGCAAAGGTAAAATGGGGAAACATTGGATCACCAGGCATGTAAACAAACTTATAACTGACTTCCCAGTTCAACCCATCTGCCAGTGACCAGCTGAGTTAGACCCAGACAAGAATACATAGAGAGAGTCACCTAGCATAGTTCTGCTTAAGTATTTTAACCAGTACTATGCTCTAAGTGTATTGGTTTTCTGGGGCTGATATAACAATTAGCACATAATGCATTATTTGTAAAGCAAAAACCTATTTTCTTGCACTTCTGAGTGCTCCAAGTGTAGCATTCTAGCCCTGGCAAAGCTGGTGTTCTCTGAAGATTGTCTTCTTGGTTCATGCCCGCTGTCTTGCTACCTCTCCGCGTGGCTGTTCCTCCGGTTCCTTCCACACACTTGCTTTTGCAACCTCGCCATGCATTCTAATCTCCTTTTTTTTTTTTTTTTTTCCATAAGGGCTCCAGTCAGTTTGAATTAGGACTGAACCTAAAGGTCTGAATTTATCTTAATTATAGTCTTAAAGGCTCTTCCTTTGTAACAGTCACATTCTGAAGAGAAATGATTACTGGTTTAACAGAAAAAAACGGAATAGAGGAACATGACTCACTCCATTGTACTGATACAATGTTTTATAGATAATTATTATGCATGGCCATTACCAAAAACAGCCACTAAAAGTTAAAGTACCAGAAATGTATTTGTTTAAAATAAGAAAACAAAGTAAAAAATATATATATATTTGAATTGTATCTTTAGCTGATATATGTCTCTGAGGATGAGAAGGCTACATGTAATTATAGAGGCTAGAGGCTAATTTCTTCTACCAATAGGTTCCAAAGGCATGAATAATGTGCAATATTCTTCCCTTACCTGTTTCACTTTTCAAGATTTCTGTTACCTGATGTGTCAGTCACATTCTCATTTCTAGAATTACATACCTCATTTTTGTGACTTAAAGAAGGAAAAGTCTATTTGGGCAGAGAGTTTATAGAGGACTCAGTCCCCAGTCAGCTACCCCCAAAGCACAAATAGCCGTACTGAAGGAACTCGAAACGTTGTTCAAATCATCGCAGCCAGGAAGCAGAGGGAGAGGGGGAGCAGCGGGCACAAGAACACACCTTTACCCTGTCGCATATCCAGTGACTTACCTCCAACAAAGCCTTACCTTCCATCAATACATACATCTAGTGAAATCGTCAGTGCACATGAGCAAAATGAGCACTACGCCAAGGTTCAGTCACCTTCTGAAAGCACGAGATGTCTAGTTAACATTTCAGATTTAAACCAAAACACCAAGGTTAACCATGGTCTGAAAACATTAAGTTAAATATTTCAAAAAGGAACTTTGAGAAAATTTTCATAAGTTTTAATAAAGCATAGTGTATGGTCACAATGATTTATTTTACTTGTTAAGACTTACTGTACATAATAAGTATGTTTGTATAAGCATATAGATAGTATGCATGAGATTTAAAAATATCCTGTTTCAGGAACCCATTGTTGACCTTGATGTACATCCCTTTTGAATTATAGTAAAATACCATATAATATAAAGCAATACAGTGAGAATTTTTAAGTGAAATAACATTGAACATATTAGTATTCACATAAGTTCCAGAAGTGTTAGAGATTGAATCGAGAGGATTGCAAGTCTGAGACCAAACTGTCCAATGTACTGATTCCCTCTGTCAAAAATAAATAAATAAATAAAAGAGTGAGTGGGGAACGTGGTGGGGATGCAGCTCAGGGCAACCACTGGTTCCATCCCCGGTAAGACAAAATAAAAGAATAAATGAGTAAAATCAATGAAACAGAAAGAGAAAATGAACTTAGTTCTTTTAAGAAAAAAAGTAGGAGAAATATAATGGAGAGATAGAGTGAGACCCAGCCTTCAAGACAAAACAGAACAAAAGGACTAAAGATAAAACAAAAGCACATAGCAAGATGATAATTTTAAACCTCACCAGGTAAGTAAAAATGATCCACATATTTAAATTAAAAAGGAGAGATATTCGAATTAGGTATGCGCTGTAGGGTTCCAGCGCATTCTACATGATAGGCAGTAGGAACCTCCGTAGGTAAGCAGCACTAGTGAAATGAAATAAGGACAAAGTAGAAAAAGGCATTGGAAAACAGAGGGTAGATGGTCATTCATCTAGAGGGATCTGGAGTAGCTACATTAACAATGGAATGATTTCACAGCAAGTAACATTACCAGGGTGAAAGGGCAGCGAGTATTAACAAGCTAAGCACCTAATGGACAGAGCCCTTGGCACGTGTGAGCATCCTCTACCCAGAGTTTAGTGCTTAGCATGAAACAGACAACAAGCACAAAGCAAAGCAAGACAAATCCACGGGGCTGGAAGTGTAAGCCTAAAAATTTTCAAAAGTATAAATTTGTTGTAAATTTAGGAGATGCTCCAATATTAAATGAAAATTTTATGGCAATAAAAACCTCAAGATCTCAAATTTCTCAGGTTTAAACTAAAATTCCAACCAAAAGAAAGTCAAATTAAATTAAAGGTAAGTATAAGAAAGAAAATGATAAAGATTACATTGGATATTAATTTAATTAAAAATAGAGAAAATTCATAAAGCAAAGTGCTGACTGAATAAAAGGAAAAGACTAAACTTCACTTGGATTAATCGAGAACAAGTAGAAAAACGCTTGTGATTCTTGTGATTTATTTCTGAAGTAAATTGATGGCTTCAACACACAATATTCAAGAGTAAATATTATAATATTTTGATGAATTTTGTGACAATGAATTTGTAGATTTCATTAAATGGACAAATCTTCAGAAGGCATAAGTTGCAACCACTCTACCAAGAAGACAGAACCTGAGGATTATTTTATTAAAAAATTTAAAAGTATACATCAAAAACTGTGCAACGATAAAACCTTACAGTATAGTTGGCTCCTCTTGGAATTTCTAACAAACATTTAAATTTAAAAATTATATATATATATATATATATATATATATATATATATATATATATAATTTTTTTCTACTAACTCTTCTGGAATGTTGAAGAAGTTTTCACTTCTATTGATATAAAATTATCTTAAGAAGAACATTTAGGAAAATGATAAAAGATAAGAAAAAGGGTAAAACAAAAGCATACATATAAAAATTATTTTTGTTCCCATTTTACTGATATGTATAGATGCAATACATAATGTTTATCTTGATCTTGAGTATTATATATATATATATATATGTATATATACATATATATATATATATATATATATATATATAATGGCAAAATTAAAAATTCTTCCCCTCTCCCTTTTCGACCCTCCCACACTCTTCCCCTCTCCACCCCTGCAACTGCCATTATTCCCCCAAAGTAGTTTATGAATAATTGTGATCTTGGATTCTCATATTAGAGTAAATATTGAATATTTAGCCTTCTCCTTTGAGCATGATGGTCTCAAGTTGCATCGGTGTCTTCCACATTTTAGCTAAATTTAGTTGTGCTGCTATGAACATGGATGTACATGTATCTCTGTTGCATATTGTTTTTAACTCTTTTGGAAAAATTCTCACAGGAGGTATCACTGGATTGAAGGGGATATTTATTTCCAGTGTTTTCCAACACTTAACTTCCATACTACTTTCCATAATGTTTGTACCAGTTTACATTCCCACCAGCAGTGCAGGAGGGTTCCTTTGTCCCCACAGCCTCGCCAGCACTGATTGATGTTTGTGTTCTTGATATAGGACAATCTCTGGAGTTAGATGGTATCTTAATGATGTTTTGATTTGCATTTCTTTAATGGCTAAAGATTTGATATTTTCACGTATTTATTGGCCATTTGAATTTCTTCATCTGAAAACTTTCTATTCATTTATTTTGCCCATTTTTCAATAGGATCTTTGATTCTGAGGGGCTTCCTTTCTTTCAGTTTCCTGAATATTCGGCCAAGAGCCTCCTAGCTGAGGCAATGGTGGTGAATACTTTTTACCCATTTTGCCAATTCTCTTTTTACACTGTTGATGATATTTTCCTTTGCTGTGCAGAAACTTTTAAATTTAACATAACCCAGCAGTGCAGCAGTGCCCCTTTAAAAGTATGGCAACTATGAGAAAGGCTAACCCTAAATAGAAGATAGGGTGGGAGGGGAGAGAGGGAGCGGAGGGGTGGGGGAGGGACAGAAAGAGTGGGAAAGTCCTTGTCACCTTGACAAGATACATATGTGCTCAAAATGCTCAACTCCATTGTAAACCTTAAATTTTGCATGCATACATATCAATAAAATGGTAAAAAGAAGAAGATGCATATCCAAAACTGGAAATGGAGCTATAATGAATAATAAGCGATTGGCACATTTAAATAGAGGCAATAGTATAAGATAATAAGACGGAATTTATAAAATAACAAAGGCTGCAGTAAGAAAAAAGAAAAATAATACTCCATTGTAGGTGATGATAACAGGACTGAAGTTCTGTGAAGAAAACACTGTTTTGCAGAATCTTGGGTAGACAATGATTCCTGAAGGAATTAACCCCAGTATAGCTAACATCCATGAGAAGGGGCATTAAAGAGACTGTATCATTACCTGGAGCACTTCCTGATATTTGGTTACTTATTAGTCTGTAACAAAATGGGAACATTGGCAGGATTATCCTGTAGTTATTTTTGAAGATTCAGCAGAGAATTATATTGCAGTTATTTGTGAAAATTCAGCAGACCTACTTTTCCCGGTCATGAAGACTGCCTGCTTTCTGCGGCACTTTACTCCAATTGTAACCTTAATACAAATCTATGTGATATTTTAAGGGAAACTTCAAGAAACTGTACTCTAATATTTTAGTACTAAGCATAAAAAGATAAGCTTGCACATTTCTTTTGCTTTTTTTGTGTCTTAAATCCTGACATTATTTAGTTGACATGGTGTGTTTGAATTTTCAAAAGAGTCTGTAGAATTGTCTCCTAAAATTTTTGTGGACAAGTTGAAAATATAGCAGCAGTAAGGGAAAAATGAAAGTTTTTACCAATAGATTTTAATTTGAAGTTACCATACAAAATTTCTTTAGGTCTTTGATATTTTCTTGCACTGTTACAATAAAGTTCTACATGATTTCTTTTTAATTTGTAATATTTCCAGATGACTCATCTTTTATTTCAAATATTTCAAAAATATACTTGGAAAAGTATGCTGCATAATTTCACTAATACTCTACTATCCATTCACAGTTTAAGAAGAAGACTTTTTGTTTACCCAATATATAAGGCAAAGCATTTGTTTTCATTTGGACCAGAAAGCATCTCAACATCATGTATTTATACTGTTGAATTAATTGCATGCTATGATGGCTATTATTCAAATCATATAAATCCAGTTTGTCGGATACAGATAGATAGATAGATAGATAGATAGATAGATAGATAGATAGATGATAGATAGATTATAGAGAGATAGAGGTTGTAAATCTTGTTTAAAATTTATACATTAGTGATTTCTTTAAGAGTTCTCTCCCACTTACATAGGATTTGTCTTCCAATATATGAGATTAAATCCTTAGCTCATTGTCTAGGACAATTTAACTATTATGTGCCAAAGGAATGTGGGCGGAAGTAATGTACGGTAGGTTGGAGCAATAGCTTTGGGTCACGGAATGCTTCTGGCACCTCAATGCTCTTTTTTCTTAGCTAAGAGATTGGCACATCCAAGGCAGAGGCAGTTCATTGGTCTCCGGTAATAAACTAAGAAAGGAAATGTAAGATGATACCAGTTACCCACAGTTGTTCACATGTAATATGGTGCTAGTGAGAAACAGCACGCTTTTTGAACCAATATATTTTTTTCGTGAATAATATTTGAGAACTGCAAAAATTCAACAAAATAATACTTCCACCACCAACACCTATCCTTCAACACCTATCCAACTATATAATTTTTTTTTCTCGGCTATTGAAAGGACAGACTCAGAATTTTCTGATTGTTATACTACAAACTCTCTTACTCATCAATGGTTATAGACACTTTTGTTCTCTGTGGAATTCTAGGTTATGTAACTCCAGTAACTTATTTTATATATAGTTATAAAATGTGTCAATGACATATCCTAAAATCTTAAATTGCCAGAATTGCAATTTAATTTAGCAAAAAATGGGTTCATCTTGAGCAAACTAACACTGAATACCTTTATTGTCATAACTGTAGTAATATTTTTTCATACAAAATATCTATGGGATGTAGCATAGGCTCCTACAGCAGAAAGCATGGGTTCTTTGGTAAATATGTACAGTAAGGAAAGAAAAGAAGATCATAACCCATGGATTTAACAACTGTGCTCAAAAGGGTTGCACAGCGCTAGAGGAATAGCTCAGCAGTTAAAGTGCTTGCCGGAGAGCTCTAATTACCTGAGTTCAAATCCCCAATACCACATAATCTGGGTGTGCTGGCACACATCTATAAAATCCTAGTACTGGAGAGGCTGAGGCAGAGGGGTTGCCATGAGTCCAAAGCAAGCCTGAGCTACATAGTGAGTTCAGGACCAGCCTGAACAACAGAGCAAGACCCTGTCTCATAAAAAAAAAAATAAGTTGTGTACAGTATCTTAAAGGTATGCACATACATGTGTTTTATCTTTCTGTGGGATATTCCTTGCCTTTAACAACATTGTGGTGATTGAGCTCAATTGTGACAATTTGATTGACCTGGGATCTGTCTAGAGGATTAGCAAGATACACTCTTGGACTCTGGATGGATGACACAGCTGTGACCCTTGGTACTATCTCTACGTCTCCGTAACTTTATCGCTAGTACTGTTTCCTGCTCTGCTGCTGAACCATTTTTGCTGTACCTCATTCTACTAAGATGATATTTCTGCTTGGAGCCGACTGACTATGGATCAGATCCCCTGAAACCATGAACAAAATTATATTTCTTCTCTAAATTGTCAGTGCTGGGTATTGCATCTTAATAAGAAAAGGCCAATGAATACAGGAAACTGATATCAAAGAAGTAGACTTTTTGTTTTTGGCTATACAAGACCATTTAGTTTAGAAACTTTGGAACTAGTTTGTGGAACATTATGGAATGTTTGATACAAACTTGAGAAGCCCTAAAGTTCTGTAAGAAGAGTCTGATGAGAGATTTGGTTGGAGCTCAAGAAGACCCGAAGAAGCAAGTCTGTGAGTTGAACTTCCTTAAGAAAGAAAAATCTCAGTCATTGTTCAATTTCTTCTTAGTGTTCATTAAAAGAACAAAGTAGAACGATTAGTAAAGTATGAAGAAGTATGATTAGTAAAAGGTTAGTTAAGTATGAAGGCGAAATGAAGTTAGATCCATATTTCTCCAAGGTTTCTAGTTATCTTTGTTCAAACTCCATTGACTTATACAACTTCCAAGCTTTCAGAGTCACTTTGGTGAAACATAATTGAGAGAAATGTATGTAGATAATGAAATGAGGTTTCAAAATCCTAGCTTAAGGATTTTTTTCTCTGTCAATTATTTTTATAAATTATAGTTAATTTGCCATTGGGAGATATAGTTACATATCACTTCATCTCTTAATTCTCTTTTTTCCCCCCAAAGAAAATGCACTGAATTCAATCTGTACTTAGAAGTTCTTTTGATGACCTCATTGTTTCGGTATTGATTTATGTGGCTTCCGAAAGGAAAAGCAGAGAAACCAAGAGAGATAAATAAAATGTGTCAGGATGAGGTGCTATAAAAATTTTATTGCCACTTGTTTGAAAACAGCCCACATAAAAACAAAGTTTTATTTCGAATGCATACAAATAATTTTTATAACAGAATGGATATATAAACTAGTAAAAATAACACATGTGTCTATGTTATATGTTATAATCTGTTTTGACCTTGTCATTCTACTTTCCTAAATTTTATTTATTCTATTCTTATATTTGCTATGTTTTATTATGAATTTTCATTTGCTCTTGTCAATTTTTTCCAATTATCCTTCATTAAAATGATTTTGTGTTAAGTCAACTGAAGTATTCAAAATGAAAAACAGTCCAACACACCTCAATTCTTTCCATAAGAATTTTGAAACTTTTATTTTATTTAATATTAAGATAAGTAATGGATTACTTTTAGTTTAGTTTTCCAAACTTCTGAAATAAATAAGTTCTAACTATTATTTTTGATTTTTATATTGGCTGAAGAAGCACAAGAGAAATTACACAGTGAAGCTGAATAAAGCTTTATTGATTTTTAAACATATAAAAGGCTGTAGAATTACAAGAAATTCTCTTTATATTTTATCTTGAATTGAAAATTGATTATGTAAAGCCACAATGCTTAAAAGCAAATAGAGCTTATAAGCTGTAAATGATATTTTTAATGAGTTACAGCTTGTGGCTTTGGCTCATGGATCTTAAATAAATGAAAGTAAACCTTACACACATAAATAAAACAAGGAAACTAATCGACTCAAAATAAGCCACAAATAATTACCTGTAGAAGTACTAGTCAGCATTTCTGTCATTGGGACACTCACAACTAAAAGTAGAGAGTTTTCACTTGGCCTGTGGTTTCGAGGGATTCTGTCCTTGACCAGCCAACTTCATGGATGAAGTATCTTGGCAAAAAAGATGGTCAGTTCCTCGTGACAAGGAAGAGAGTGCCGGAGAGGGAAAAAAAAGGAGTGAACTTACCTAGTGCTCAGTCACCTCTGTGACCCCCTTGAGACACCAAGAAGTGTGCTTTCCTAATTCCCTGGGCAATTACAATGCCAACCAAATGGAAAATCTAACATAACCATGACCCTAGCCAATTCTCAGAGAAGTATACATAGTTGCTTGAAATATGCACTTGGTTGTTTTCTAGATAGCAGAAAGGAAACAATAAGATGACTAATCTTACGAGTACAGTGGTTCAAAATAAGATTGTTATAGTTTGAAAGCCTTGGTTTGTTGATTAGATTAGAAAGGAATATAAATTTGCTTTAAATAATTTGAGGGTAGATGATATATGGCAATAGAATCCTAGGTAATTTTCATTCTCTACACTTCTTAAGGGCATATATTGTACTTTACTTAGGTATCTTTATTTTCCAGAAACCTAATATAGTAAATAATTGTTCATATTTTAAAAAATCATTCATTTTGTACTTTTGAAATATATATTCAAATTTACAATATTATCTTTCATTTTCTCCATCACTTAGGGAAAAGAAGACCATCTTTTCTCAGAACACTTCTCTTTGTATAATGTTATATTTTATACTATATTAATATTAATTTTATTTTGCTCTCTTCTCTATTTTACCATTGATTTTTCTCTCTTGACTTTGTTTTCTCCTGATTTCTCCTGAACATCTGATAATTACTTTTAAAAATATCTAACATTGGACTAATGGTGTAGCTCAAAAACTTAACCATTTGCCTAGGAAGCTCATGACAGTGGTTTGGATTCTCCAGCGCCACATAAGTTGGACATATAATCCTTGCACTTGGGAGACTGAGGCCAAGGGACTGCCATGAGTCAAAGGCCAGCTTGATCCACATAGTGAGTTCAGGACTGGCTTGGTTAGATTAGAGAATGAGATCATAACTCAAAAAATAAAAAGGAAGAAAAGGAAAAAGAAGAATGTTTGTGGTATTTGGCATTCTGTTGTTTCAAATTGTACTATTCTTAAAATATCATTATACCTCATGATTCTGTGGGTTCATTGGGTAGTTCCTTTGACTCATGTGGTCTTGGTTGAGGCACTGAGATGACTGAAAAATTAAGTCTTCCTTCCAGCAGCCAGCCGTGCTGGTATTAGTCCCAAAACAGGAGGCCACTTAGACTGCACTGATTTTTTGATGACTCCCACGCCAATCTTTAAATATTAACATTTTAATTATTTTAATAAGAAATTCAAGAAGGAAGTGTCCAAGATAACTAATTCCATGTGCAAGTGTTTATCAAAGCAGCAGGCATAATACTTAGCATATTAGCTTTTCTATTGCTGGGCTATAATACTTCATTCTAAAAAAGAACTTAATGTGGCTCTTGGTTTCAGGGGATTTTGACCATTGTCTTATCAGCTCCAGAGAAGAAACATCATGTCAAATGGCACCATGGAACAGAGCAGCAAGTGGTTCACTGGCCAGAAAACAGAGTCGGATCCAACACCAGAGAGGAAAAGTCAAGAAATCATGTGTGAGACCCATATTTCTGCTTCTGTGATCCACTCAGACACATCCCAAAGTGTGCTTCAATAATCTGTTACACATTTCTTAATTCAATCACCTTGACTTTTGGTGATTACCAGTCACATCAACTACAGTCATATGGGCCAAAGTTGATCAAATACTAAGCTAAGAACATAGAAGTGTGAATTTTAAAACGTGCTCTGCTAGGGAACACAAAATAACATAACTATTGTAGTCTAATATTTAAAAATATTTAGTAATAAAAGTTTTACCAAAATCAGATTTGTAACATATATGGGTAGATTAAAATCAACAGCTAAGGAAAAATAATTTAAAAATCTACATGGTAGAAAACAATTAGATGATCCTATGATAGAGATGTATAATAAATATTCAGTTATCATATACTTCAACGGGAAATACTGTGTTACTTTACATAAAAGTATGCTAAATTAAATATTTATCATAAATAAAACATAATACTCAAGCTTTAACTACTAATTTATAAAAATTAAAGGATTGAGAGAAGAGAGCCAAGCATTTCTGAGGATGTTTTAAAAGATACACAATATTAAAATTATTTATTTTTCATAGCCTTGTATTAAAGAAAGTATTTATTCTTTTATTTTAGGACTCAGAAAAAAAATCTCAAAGTTCAAAAGTGGTAAGCAATAGGCTAAGAAGTAAATCTTACCTGTCTCCAAATCCCGTGCTTTTTCTGCGGCACCAAATGGCCAAAGAGAAAAAAGGGAGATAATTCTACTATCAAAAGTACAAACAAAGTAAAACGGGGGAGGGTAGAGGAGGAGGGAGAGAGGGGAGAGTAGTGGGAGGGACAGAAGGAGAGTGGGAGGGTCCTGGTCACCTTGACAAGATACTTATGCGCACAAAATGCTCAACTCCACTGTAAACATTAATTTTTGCACGTTTACGTATCAATAAAAAGGGAAAAAAGTACAAAAACCTAAAATATTGACTAACTCCGTGAAATCTTAGAAGGAGGCCTCCGTGTTTTTATCAAATCCATCACTGTCTTTTATCGGAAGTCTGCTTGCACCAGCCTGTGCTGTCTTGACTTCTGTCTTCTTATATGCTCTTCGGTTGAAATACTAAAGGCTGAAGAAGACAGAATAATTTTTGCTCAGGCTGATTTCTCGTTTATGCACACATTAGTAATTTTTAATGTGAAGACAGTTAAAATACTGCTTCTATTTTTCTTTATGCTTTCTTAATTCTTAGTTATGTCTCTGTGCAGTTTGAGATTGCCAGATGTAGTGTTTTGTTGCATAATGAAAGCTTTTACTCACTATAGCAAACAGACTAAGATAAAATATGTGAAACAATTAAATGAAGAAAGAGCAAAAGGATAGCCCAAAAGAAGAGCATTATCAATGCAATCCTCATATTCCATATGGAGCTTCAGAGTAACACACACGACTTTTAAACCAAACACAGAAATGCCATTTCAATCAAATAACAGTATCTATTCATCTTATATGTTTTGAGTGTTGATGGGTGAAAAATGAAATGAATTCTGCAGGATTCATATTTTCTAAACCTTAAAAATATCATATAGTTCTTGTAAGATGAAATCAAATTCCAGAAGAAATAGCTATTTCAGATTTTCAGCTTTTTTTAATCTCATAAGGAAAAATTCACAGAAAAGTAAACCAAAAACAGTAATAAACAAAATGCTCAAACTAAAAACCAAAGTATCGATGTGACACCAGAAGCTTGGAGTATAAATGATATTCTGATTAGCTTAGTGTGGCTGTTACATTTTCATAAAAGAGTAGCCACACTAAGCTTTTTCTGTTAGTAGATAGAAATTCCACTATCTCTAAGGTTGTAAATGTCACATATGGTAAGATGGAAAAGTCTTTCTCTGTAATTCTTTTTAAAATGATAAAATAAATTATATAAGTTAGTTTCCTGAATTAAGAAGAAAAAATTATTTCATGCTAGTGGCAATTTCCTGAGAAAAATAGGATTCTGTTCTTACACCATTAGTTGCCTCTGTGTTGCTCTCTGTTTAAACAGGGAAGAGCAACAAATGGAAAGAGAATTGTTAATCAGGTGAGAAATGTTGACCTTAGATATTCCCTGAATTTGTTTTCTGGTTGCATTGATGCTCCTTAAGGTGATAGCTTTATTTGCATGAGGCTAGATTTGTGCTGCTCTCTCCTGCCTACAGAAAGTAGCAGCAATGATTTGACTAAGTTGGTCTATTTCAGCAATTTTGAAACTTTAAGTTCTCTGCCTTCTTCAACTCTTGGAAGTGGTTATGAAATGTGGATGAATGCTAGATTCATATTACTAAGCAACTTTAAATATCAGGTGACCTTAAAAATGCCCAGATGAAAGATGTTTGAATGTAATAGTTATGCATGGCAAGCTAAGTAAAATTTACTGGATAACCCACTGAGATATGTAAAAAGCAAATCAGTAAAACTTGTTACATTAATAAACATGGTCTTATTTTACTTACTTTGAAAAAGAATCTGGGAATAATGAAAGAGTAGCACAAAGCAAAGCTTTGCGAATGATGATTATCTGCCAATACAAACGCAAAACAACTTTCAAGGTGTGGAGAAGGCCATCCCTAGGTTCTCAAAGCACATACAGAAACCCATCTTGTTTTCAGTATGTAGTTCACACACATGCGTGACTGTAAATAAGGAATTCTATACCCTCTTCTAAGTAGAACTGTTTTAAAAATCATGAAGTTCTTTTAAAAAAGAATAGAAAATGCAACTCTAGAATATTAAATGTGCTTGAAAGAAAGCTAGACTATTGAAGTTTAGTAAAGAAGGCTTTTTTTAACCTTGAAGTGGTATTTGATCTAATTACACATATTTCTTTAAAGAGCATTATCCAGGTACAGCTCTGTTCTCCTCTCTCTCTCTCTCTCTCTCTCTCTCTCTCTCTCTCTCTCTCTCTCTCTCTCTCTCCTGTGCAAACAAAGTCTCTTTACTCTTTCTGTTGCCCAGGCTGGTGCTGAACTCACTATGGTGACTTGGGCCTTGACTCACTATAATCCTCCTATTTTAGCATCCCAAGTGCTGGGATTAGAGGTGTGTGCCACTACACTTGGCTTATGTGTTGCTGGGGAATTGAACTCAGGTACTTAGCGCTTGACTTAGCACTTGCTAGGGAAGTGCTTTAACCATTGAGCCACTCTCCAGCTTGACTTCCAAATATTTTTCAGGGAGTGGAGCTTTGTGACAGGTGATGGAGCTGTGCATGATCCTTATCACATTTCTCTCCTGAAGAAAGGACATAGATTCAATAAGCCGTTGTTTGTTTCTTCAAGGGTCACAAGAGGAACTGAGGGCACTTAAAGGAGCCATCAGTTGATTGAAGGTTGCATTTCTTTTTAAAGGAATTTTCCTTGTTTTTTCAGCCATATGAATTTTATAACAGAATTAGACCGTTAAGCAATTTACTATTTATACTAGTAAATGTGACACAATTTTTTATACTGCTATCCTGATGTGAGTGGTTGAATTTTCCAAAAAAGACCGGAAGTAAGAAATAATTTAGTTATTTTGAAGGTGTAAGTTCCCCTCTGGTGAAATAACAATCAGGAATTTGCTTGAGGAACACAATGTGCTCATTTTTCAAGTCTTACAAAAAATATACACAAACTGTATACATGGCACTCTTCCAGTAACTGCAAGTAGGCATTTAGTATAGAAAAAAAAAAAACAGGTCTCACTTCTTATCTCCCACTGTTCATGGAAAGTGGCATGAAGAAAGACTCTTTTGCATGTCTTAAGTACAACCAAGATGGAGTTATTTACTCATCTGTTTATTTTGCTGTCTTGTACAGTGGACCTGAGGACCTCACACTCATCTACATCCTCAGCCCATTTTATTTTTGATTTTGAGACAGAGACTCACCAATTGCTAAATTGCCCAGATTGGTCTCAAAATTTTACTCCTTTATTTCAGCCTGTCGAGAGCTGGGATTACAGGTCATGACCACTCAACCTGGCAACTTACACAAAACAAAATTTGAAAAAAGTCAAAACTCAAAATGTGTCTTATATGTATTATTATTATTATTAAAATTTGATCTCAGAATAATTGCTTACTCTTTTGTTTTCATAATATATTCATCCTAGGAGGCAGCTAAATTCTTGAGTACAAAATTTGCATTTACCAAGGTGTGAGCAGATACGTGCTTCGCTTTCCATATACTTTAAAATATTGTTGACTAGAACACTAAAGTATTAGAGAAGTCAGTCACAGTACTTGTTCTATATAACCCTTTCCCAAATGATAACAAATGTAAATTTCATCAGGAAACATCTTCCAGTGCTGAAATTATGGTTCTATGTTAAAGTATTTGCTAAGCATGGACAAGGCCATGGTTTCAATATCCAATATCAACAACAAGAAAAAAAAAGTGTCTTCTACAATAACTTTTTTTTTTCCTTTTTGATTCAGTCTCACTCTGTAGTTCTAGCTAGTCGTGAACTCACTATGTCTCTCAGGCTGGCCTTCAACTCTGGGCAATCCTCCTGCCTCAGCCTCATAGGTGCTGAAATCACAGGTGTGTGCCACCATGCCTGGTTTATGTGGTGCTTGAGAATTGAACTCAGGGTCTAATATTTCCTTGGTGGTACAATATGTATTTTAAATGGCTACAAATTATAATTTGTAAAGTAGATGAATGACAAGTGAGACATGAAATCACAGACATTACATGAAATAGTAAATTAAATGTACTACTGCAATGAGGAGAAAGTGGAGATTTGTGTTCATTTCTTCAATTGTCCTCCTGATACCAACTCTATTATCATTATTAATGTGTGTAAAACTAGACTAAAATAAGAATGAAAGAATGAGGAGCCCAGATAATTGGGTCAATAATTACATCTTCTAAATTGTGTTTGGTTACCCACATATAAAAATCTTGGAAGTATGCTTACTACAAATAATCAGTGGCCTCAATAAAACCTAGTTCACTTTTTCCATGTATAATTTTCAAAAAGCAAAAATGAGAAAAAATCAGAGAGACTCTTTAGCTACTGCCCAGATTTTACTGTTTATAACATTCTCCAGTGAAAAGAAATGTCATCGTTGAACTGGCAGCTCAGAGAGGCAAAACGTACATGAGCCTGGAGTATCATGAAGAGCCAGAAAACAAGGAACCACACAGAAACGTGCACACGCACACACGTGCACATGGACAAGCACATGCACGCTCACACTTTTGCACACACAGGCAGACGAGCATGCTCATGTATATGTGAGTGCGCACACACACACACACACACACACACACACACACACACACTTGTCAAAAATAACGAAGCCAAGGAGCTCCGAATGTCCAAAATGGAAGATATGGAGTCACATGATTGGTAATAATGTACCATAAGATTTTAACCCAAAGTATAAAATAAATATTGATGAATCTCCAGTATGCTGAGTGACTGAATAAAGAAAAATATGTGGAGAAGAGACGAATCTCTGGAGAATAATTTCAAATTGCTTTAATAGGTGCTTCCGTTGCACAGGACAGAGCTTACCGTCTGTACACGAAGGCTTCACTTCCTTTCAAAAAGTACGCTAGGGAGAACGGAAGGGACGAACGGTACAGGGAACAAGACTGCTGAGGACCCTCCAGCTGATGACCAAGGTTAACAACAACAGCATACCAAGCTTATAGATTGGATTTTGATAGATATAGTTTGCTAGGCTGAGAATGCCGTTTCTTTGTTTTTGGCAGAAGCTCTGAACCCTGTCGTAAGGATGAGGAAAGCAAATCTAAATAAAAACCTGCTGAGAGACTTTCTATAAAATGCATGACTAGCATTGCTCAAAACTGCCAGGTTGATTACAAACATAGAAAGTTTGAAAAATTGTCACGTTCTAGAAGAGCCTAAGGGCTTATAATAACGTTTCTTGCGTGTGTGAATGAAATCCTGAAACAGAAAAGAGCATCGGGAAAAACAGAAAATCTGGATTTTAAAAATGATTCTTAGGTAATAATATTTCGAAAATGGTTCATTAGCCGTGACAAATATGCCATGCTACTGTCAAAATTTAACAAGAGGAAGTAGATGGCAGGTAGATGGGAATTTTCATTTCTAGCTCCCTTTTTTATAAATTGGAAATGGCTGGAAAGAAATTCATTTCGAAAAGTAAAAAATTGAGATTCTGTCTTAATTAATTTGTGTGCTCATTAGAAGATGGTGAGGACGGATCAAGACAAAGAAGTATTCATGGTCAGCAGAATAAGTAAGCTTGAGTAGGATTATTGATTAAGATAAAAAACAAGAGCTCTGAAGCAATAAAACTCAAAAATTCTGATTATTTTATTCTATGAGCCATTTACGTCTCTGTCAAATAATTAGAAAAGAAAATTATGTTTTGAACAGTTTCATATAGTTTAGTATCTTTCTCTGTAAGATTGAAAATGTCCTAATGAACAGAAAACACTAAGAGAAATCCAAGGACCCGTTTACAGAGTCACATAAAGAATGTGAACTGACCCCCTCTTTTTATTTCCCGTGGTGGGAGTTGAACCACAGCTTCCACACTGAGTTTCATCCTCAGTCCTTCTTTAATTTTTATTTTGAGAAAGGATTCTTGTTAAATTGTTAAATATTCCTGGTTGGACCCAAAATTGTAATTTTTCTGCTTTAGTCTTCCAGAGTGCTGAGATTACAAGCATGCATCCCCACACCTGGGTTATTTCACCCTTTTATTAGATTTTTTTTTTTTTTTTGCTGGAGCACAAGGGGTCATTTTTCTTTTAAAGCCTCTCAACAAAATCGTGTTATTCCCGAAGCAAGAAAAAATGTATTTCATCCATGAAATTAGCGATAAAATATTAAGATCTAAACAAAGAAATTAGGAAAGCCCCATTTACACTTTCTTGAAAGGACAATCGTACTCTAAGAGTAAATATGTTTTTCATAAAAGCATATCTTATTAAAAATCAGTGTTATGTGGGAAGCATTGGCAATTAGTGAACAGTTTGTGTTGAATGATAATACATCTGTGAGACAGAAATTCAAAATTCTCAAAGTATAGAGTCAGAATGTTTGAACACTATGGAGTTTATCAAACTAAACAAGTAATAGGAGAAATAAAAGCACAAAAATACACATTTTAGAAATTTTTGAAGAATGCTACGTGTGAGCCCATACCATCTGGGTGTTAGAAAATATTCCAAAGCTGAGTTCTTCAGGTAAGCTCTAAAATGCCAAGTACTTTTTTATTCTCTAAATCTGTAAATTAGCACTTAGTGATAGGAACATATTGTCCAAGCAAAGCTATGTATGTGTCTAATTGAGTCTGCAGGTGACCAGTTGCAGGTGCAATGGAGTGTCTAATTTGTACCCTTGGCATGAAGTTCCGGTAACTAATTACGCGTTTAGTTGCTGGGGCTGCAATTTAGTTTCTGTGCATCTTTTATGCCTGTTAAGTGATTGTGGGCTCAAACCTTAACCTCATTTGGAAGGCTGCTGTGACTTAAAGGTCAGCTTAAAAATCCAAAGAAACTTGGCTACAGTTGTATTAACTGAGCAAACACTTTGTAGATTGCTGAATTTTACAAATATGTCAGCATGTAGAAGAAAACACAATTAAAAGAAAAAAGAGATTAAAGTAACTTCATGGTATGACATAATTTAATTTATTGGCGGGTGTATAATTTTATTTCATTTGCACAGTCCAAGATACATTAGCTATTGTTTGGAAAAATGAATAAATTGGAGTAATCCAATACCCATGTCAATGTCTAGTCAATTTTAATAAAGGAATAGAAAAGACTAATAGCTATGTAATGAGCACCGTTTTTGTGGATGTAACAAAATAAAAATTCAGTAAAATTATATAGCTATTCTTCTCTTAACAAAAAAATTAGTTTATCGTTATGTTTTTCCATTTGCTAAGGAATGTACCAGTAGGAGGAAATCAGTCTTCATCTGCATGTATTGGTAGTACACTTTAGACTTGAAAATGTGTGTGCACTCAAGAGACACTCTCTGTTGGACTATTTAGTTAGCACATGGGTACACTTACGGCCATTATCCATAAGCATATCTTCTTTACTTGTTCATACCAGTTTGTGTAAATCCTATTTAGCAAAAATTACTACTAGTGTGTTTTTCAAATTTCTTTTAGTGAAATTGACCTATAGAGCAGTCATTGCTAGTGTCCCATCTAAAGAAAAATCAATTTGAGTTACTGGCAGGTTAATGTTTAAATGGAATAAATACTTACATATATAAAGTGTACTATTCCTTTGTCATTTTTAATTTTCCTTAAGTTGTAACTTTCTTACAGATAATTGATTCTAAAATGGGTAAGTCGATAAATGATTGTGTCAAAGTGTGTAATCATGTTAGAGTAAGAAGAAAGTCCAATCAATACTGAGAAACCATCAATTACTCCACTTAGATTACCTTATAGACCAGTAATTTTGAGTTGTATGAGCAGGAAATCAATAACCCCAGGTTTATAGATGAAAGTGATAATGATACGCAGAGTGCAAGGGACTTCACAACTGGATTCTGACACAGTTATAGTGAAAGACTATGATATTTTATATAATAAATAAAAGAAAATACCCTAAAGATAATTGCTACTCTAGAACAACAACAACAACAAAAAAGTGGCTTCCTTGTGCTTCCTTCTTCCCCATGACTCAGTTCACCAAACAATGTAAATATGTTCAGGCAAATCATGAAAACGCAAAGTTGTTTTTAAGTTGCAAAAATGTTTTTTTTTTTTAATCACTGTGAGCATGGCTAGATTTCATTGAACTAATTGCTCATGCTCAAAGCCTCTTCCACAAAGCAAGCATGGCTGCCTGCCTATTCTAACAAGATCCTCTCAATTCTTAGCTTTCCTTTCATAGAGTATGCACACAGAACTGTCTGAAATGATTAAAAATAATCTAGCTGCACAAGCTTTGTATAGTCCAACATAAAAATTCTGATATTCTTTTCTAAATGTAGAGATTTCTGTGCCAAGCATATCGAGTTTATTTTTAGTTTGGTATTATGAAACCACTAGCTTGAGATCTGTTCTTTGAAGTTCTTTCCTTTAAACTTCTACTGACCTTCCAACATTGCAACTAAATATTGAATCTGGAATAAGACATTTTCATAGGTATGTGGATCACTTCACACAATAACATAGTACCTGCCACATGATAGAACACTAAAATATCTCGAAGTTGAGATGCAAAACCTGAGAAATTGAAATTAAAAACAGACTCTTAGTCTTATCTGAAGCACAAGTTACCTTACTAAAACAAAGCAGTCAGTATACTGTTGATTTAACTCCTGTGGCAGCAAAGAATGCGTTCTTTTTGATGAGGTTTAACTGGATTGGTACTTTAGGGTCTGATTTTCTGATCTCCATTGGCATGGCTGATAATCATCCCTATTTATTTTTTAATAACATTTCAGGAGAACCTAGTAAAAGCTTTTTTATGCAGATTTTACACATTTATGGTGTGCCAGGCTGTCCCATGGCTCCACAGAAGCAGAGGATAAAGTGAGCCTTTGATCTCAAGTTTGCTGAATGTGGGCAATTCACATAGGTGAGTTGATTTCTGTCTGGCTTCAAAGTTGAATGTGATATATACGTTGTCACATAATCTAATAAATACATGGAAACCTCAACTCAGGTTGGCATGTTCACAAAAACCTTTAAGAAGGTAAATATTTAACAAAGCTTTTGAGGACCAGAAGTTAGACGAAAGGGAAGGGTGAGGAGAAAGAGTGGAACTTTAGTTGTAAGCCATAAGGTATGGAGAGTAAAATTCACAGATGTGTGAACAGCTGACCTCAAGATGTAGAAGACATTCTATGTGATGCGTCCATGACAAACAAAGTGAAAGAGAATTAATGGAGAGAAAGCTGAATAAGAGGAATGGAAAGGAATCCCAGCAGAGTTATGAATATGCTGAGGGTTTGTTTTATCTTAAAATAGTAAGTAACAATGGCATAGTTTTAGTAGTTTATTCCCTGGATTGATAATAAGTGAGGAATGCCATAAAAATGCTGCATAGTTATGTTAAACAAACATGCAAACTTCATGGATAACCTGAAAAAATATTTAGCAATTAGAATGGACACCTAAAGAGAAGCTTCAATTTGTATAAACAAAGGTGTAAGTCTAGGTTAGCAGACTTGGTAATTTCTGGCTTCATGGACACCGGGAATGCGATGCAGTTTTTTATAAGGGAAGCACAAGTGGAAATACATCATCATTATAAAGGGTGAATCGAATTTGGTGCATTTCCATCTGAGAGACCGTCATGTCATCTGATCAAAAGGCATGATTCATATTTGGAATAGCTTAAAGAAATACATAGTAATAACTGAATCTTAATGACCCAAAGAATTACATATAATTTCTGATTCAGGCAGGATATAGACTTTAGAATTAGAAATGTTAAGATTAAGGTCAGAAAATGTAATTTTTCAGTGGCCATGCAGGATTTCAAATACTGGAGTTCAGAACAGTTATGTACCTATACTGCAGAGCTTTACCAATCGACTTTTGCCTATTCACCCAGCATTAGTTTTAATCTCATGCTTCTTTCTTCTTTTATGATTTTCACCAAATATTTAGCACACTTTGTGACTCGAAACATTGGCAATACCATGTTCTTCCTTATCCTTTATGCAGACCATATTTGTTTACAAGCCCACACAGGTCCTATCATGCCTACTTAAGTTCAGGACATATTTCCACAGCCATATGATAGCATTACATATTTAAATATTATTTTTCCAACTGTGGTTTTAATGCATAAGTGCTATTTTAAATATCTCTATATCCTCTTTAATGACTCCATAGGTCTACACATCTACTAGCTTTCCAATGAATTCATTTAAGAAATGGGCTGATTTCCTAGAAATAAAAGTTTAGTAAATGGAAAAGTAGACAGGCCTCTCCCAAGATGAATCACTGTATTTCAAAAATTTGATTGTAACTTTAGTGTACCAAAATATCTCCATGAAACAACGTAAGACATTTTGCTATTCATTTTGAAAGTCGTGCTGGGGCGTATTTTTGCTACAGACCCGAGAGAATCACTGCTGGTTCCAGAGAGGCTGACAAGGTAGCGATGTCTAACAAGTGAGGACAAGGCACTTCAATTTATTTTTTATTTTCAAATATATTCTACTTTGAGACATAAAGGAAGGGAGATATAAAAAGTTGAGCCTAGCAGCATTTTTCTAAAATGCTGACTGTTCATCTTTCAGAGCTTCTATATCCACTCATCATTGTCACAAGTCATGTGAGGAGAGAAGACATTAGAGTTCTCTTTTTTTAATTTAATTTTATTTTTTACAGGGAAAACTGCCGAATTTTTCTGCAGTATGTCTAAGGTCATCAACCACTGGATGAACAGAAAATAAACTATGGTCTTTTGTAAAATTGTCTCAAAACTAATATTTTTATCCACTTGAATTTCACATTAATATATGTTTAGTAATACAAGGTGAAAAAACAGTATAGAAATGGGTGGATACTTTTTTAAAAAACTGAAAAGAAAAATTGTATTTGACTCAGCTAACGCCTCTTCCTGTGTGTTTCTGAAAGATTGAAAGACATGCTGTGTTGATAAAAGCAAACATTTGTAATTGCAAAAGTCAAAGATTTTATACCAACAACAATGACTTTTAATTTTCATAATGTATTCCTGTGTGTAAAATAATATTTTCTGAGATTATACCTAAAGCATATTTTTATAGTTCAAATAATAATACACAAAAAGTAGGAGAATACAGCATTAACTGTAGATAAACACTTTAGCATAAAATGGTATAAGTTGGTTACAACTACATCACCAGTATAGAAAAAAGAAAGCAGTGCTCTATTAAAATTTATGACTGGTTTAATAAATATTAGTTTGTATATACAAGTGCCAAATTGAAACACAGATGGATATGAATTGTACTATTCAGCACAGACACACTGAACATTTTAGTCTGGGTGTTAACTCTTATTATGATTATTATTTTGATATCATAGTAAAGCAGAACATGTAAAGAAAATGTGGTGTATAGATACAGTGGAGTACTACATGCTCATAAAAAAGACAAATTTAAGTCATATATATATATATATATATATATATATATTTGGGAAGAAGAACAAAGCATTTCTCTTTAGAACTCTGTGGGATCTTACAGGTTCTCCATAATAATCTGTAATAATATTATCATTAGAAGGAACTAACGATCTTGTAAGGAGACACAGAGATCCCAGCACATAATCTCTCTCCTTCCCTCTTTCTGTAGCATTCCTTTTATCTTTACGCCTCCTCTGCTATTCTGCACAGATGTAAAGCAGAGGCCAAGTGGACAGAGAATATGTCTGCCTGTAAACAGAGCGAGGCCTTAGCAGAAACCAACCCTATGGACCGCTCGATCTCCAAATTATCTCAACTTTAGAGCTACTAGAAAGGAAATTGTTTAAGCCTCCCAGACACACAGAGTAATACAGGAACAGTTCCTCATACACGCGCACGAGTACACACACACCCGCGCGCGTGAATCAGAACATACCGTACACCACCTGTATTGTTTCAGTACATGTGTTTGTATCAATACGACTAATGACAGACTGGAAGGACTTAGAGGCATCTGAAGTGGAGCCTAGAATTACCTAAGGAGAGAAATGTTTACTAAACGCTATTTGAACAATGCCAACTTAAAAAAAAATAGTAGGTGTGATTGTTATTTTTTACATATAAATGTCGTCAGTGAATCTTCACAACACTTAACGTTTACATTACCTTTAGACTCAATGCATAAAGAATCAAAATATAATGACTCAGGTAAGAAACTCATCATTTCTTAAATTGCCACAGTTTTTGGTATTTTATATTTCCCTAAAGATCTGATGTTTAATTAGAGAAAACCACGATGATTATAGCAAATGGGGAATAAATGATGTTTAATGAGAAAATCGGTAATGAGAGTTCGTGGAAGATCTGATTTTATTTGCAATGATTTCATTATGATCTTAGATGTGGCAGAATGTTTACACAGCACTTGCTCCTTAGAATCCCCATTTCACATAATTTTACTGATGATCTGATTTATAGCCCAATTACTCATTTTTTTCAAATGCCACAAGGTGAAGCAGGCCAGGAGAGCCCATTTCATTTACCCATCACACACTCTGAATTTCTACCTTTTGAACACTTAGAAGTTTGTTATGAATGTATTTTGCAAGTTGAAAATCTTCTAAGGTACCTGCTATATCTGCTGTATATAGCCCTATAATAAATGCGTTAGAATCTCAATCTACAATACAACACTTTCGGGATCTCGGGACCTACTAGGAGAGTTGGACCACTGAGGAGTGGGCTGATTCCCTTGCAGGGAGGATCCATAGACAGGGGACCACACTCGTGCCACCTCTGTCCTTCTACTACATGATGATGGGGAAAGAAGGTCCCTGTCAGCTGTTAACACTCTAATATATATATATATATATATATATATATATATATATATATATATATATATATATATATATATATATATATATATAAATTCTTGGCCTCCATATCTGTTAGCAAATAGTTGTTCATTATATAATATGTAGCTTTTGGTGTTTTTTTCTAGCAGTATGAAATGAGTGAAGATAATAACAAAACATTGTAGCATCACTACAAAAGTAGGAATTTTCGAAGATGTCAGAGAATACTGTGGAATGACAAAGAATAGGCTATAATGCTAAGCCCTTCTGTGAATATAAGAACTATTTGAATCATACAAATACATGTCCATAAAATAATTTTCTTTTATAGGGAGAAAATTATTTACAAAGTAAAATGTCAACATTGTATTTCTTAATTTCGACAAACTGAACACCATGTCATTCAAAACATTGTTTATAAATGTTGGGAAATAGTAGTTAATTTTGAGGAGGCCATTATTTTTGTTGGAAACATGGAATTACAAGTCATGTTTTATGTCCAGTTCCAAGGTTCAGAAAGTATTATGTGGTGCTTTTCATGATTAAAAGAAATAGAGTCCTCTCAAACACTCTGAATCTCACATTGTAATCATCAGAACCTTTTAAAAAAGTCAAATAATGTTGAAAAATATTATTTTCATGAGATAGCTGTCATAAATGATTAAGGTAATCAAGATCTCACTACTCTAGGCTCAGTAATAAATATTACATAAAATACATTTTCACAAATGTCAGCAGAAAGTTGAATATTTTTTAATGAAAGAGTATGCTTACAGGAATATTAATAAAAGGAAGTAATGAAAAGAGAAAAAAGAAAAATGAAAAGTAAAGAAAGAAAAGCTAAAAAGAAGCCAACAATGAGTGTAAAAAATCTTGAACATAGACTGTTTATGTAGTAGATCAAACAAAAGAAAAGACATTTTGAGGGCAGTTTTAGTAGCACATGAAGTCTAAACTTGGTGTTTTCACTGTGTTCAGAAAGTCTTGGTGAGCAATTGTGATCTGATAAATGATATTCAGTGATTAGAATGGTATTGTTTTACTCTTGAGAGAACAATTGAAATCATCCAAGAGAATCTGGAAGTTTAAGAGCAATGCATTTAGGAAAATGCAATCAACTTTTACTGCTTTATAAGTTTAATGAGAAAATGAAAAAAATTAGACAAAAAAAACAAGCAACAAGCAAACAGAAGAGGTATGTAGAAAGAAGATATTATCAAGGGGAATGTTAAGTGACTGATTCTATTCATTTTTTCTTTAATTTCCAGGATGTAAAAGTACAGCTCCCATTGTCCTCTAAATGGTGCAGAGTGGGCAGCAATGCCAGAGCTCGTTAGAGGTCACTCTAGCTTTAATACCTAGAAAAGACAAAATGACCCAAGACACCATATCGTAGAGTAAACCATAGTGTAAATTCTTTAAAAATTTATGGTTTTTGTATCACCTGTGAGTCTGATATCCTGCATTTATTGGATTTAAATATATAGAAATGTAATATAGAAGCTGCTACTTGTACTGCTACATAGGGTTTTCTTGCCTTTACCAATTTAGTATTTGCTTATGTCTTGAAGGTATACAAGTGATTTAAAATTAAATACCTTTAAAAATTAAATTCTTAATTATCACATACTGACCCCTTCATTATTTAAATCATTGTTTATGTAAATGTTGGAAAACTGTTATTTTGTGGAGTCCATTCTTTTTTGTTTTTATTTTATTTTTATTTATTTTATGTCCAATCCCAATTTTCAGAAAGTATTTCATGGTGCTTTCCAAGATTAAAAGAAATAGAGTCCTCCCAAACACCCTCAAACTCACACTGTAATCAAATTCATGACAGAAAATTTTGAAACTAGTCTATTCATTTACTTTGAACTTGTTCTGCCTCCTTATCATCTTTCTCCTCTTTCTTCATTAAAAGAAGAAAAATAGATTTAAAAAATAGAAGAAATTCTTCACTTTAAAAATATGACTGGACACTCAGTCCTCTTTTACTTCTGACTTCTCCCTTAAGAACCTATTTTATGGTCCAAGACCTATTTTTTTCATACACAAATACTTTTGTTTCATTAACTGAGTTCTTTCTAAAGGAATCCGACTCCAAGAGGATTACCTACAACACAATAAGTAAGTGTCAACTTCAGATACCTTATCCACATCTTCTGCTGTGTCGGTTCTCACCACAGACACCTAAGCTGGACAATAACCCCCATTCTGCATGGCCAACATGATTCCCAGGTTTTGTATGTTAATTATTCATTTTCAGTGTAGAATAAAACCCACTTAGGGCTAGTATTAAAAACATAGCCATGTTGGAAATGTCAGTATATAGAGATTAATAAGATCACCAAATCAATGTTAAGTGAACATGCAAAGCCTAACATACAGTTTTTTATTGTAACCCTACAGTCCTCCTGTTCTAGGAATACAGAATGAGATTTGTGTTTCTCTGCGTTGCCTCTCAAGTGCTGTGGGAAGTAACCCACATCAGCTTCGGAATCTGAGGAATTTCAGTTCTTCCCTGACTCAGCAGTTGCATGTTTGCCTCTGGTTCCAATGTTGTATGGTAGTTCTAACTAGTCTGTTCTATGTCTTCCTGTTCTATTCCCATTCACAAGTAAATTATAACACATTGTCACAGTGTACAATAGCTCAATATGGGAGAAGAAATATCAAAAGGACAAGAAGGTGAATATGAAATCAATCAATACTCTTGAAAAAGAGTTAGAATGAAAGGAAAAAAAATGCACCACGAATCCTTGGCTCTGATACTTCCGTACGCGCATGTTTCAGTGTGCGATGCCAGATGTTTGGACCTCCTAGTTTATCAGTTGTCATAGCTATCTTTTACTTCTATAATGTCAGCATTTCTCTGAACAAAATGTGATTATGGGTTAACCTAATATTTATTAAAAGTTCTTTCCTCTAGGGCATGTAACCCATGAATCATAGGACACAGGGCAGATCATGGAGAAAAACCATCTGCTCAGAAGAGCATTTATTATATTGATTGCAAAACTTTGTATTTATTATGCATGAAATGATGAATAATTTAAAGCGAAATGAATTTCTAAATGTGAAGCAACTAAAATATGGGATTGCCAAAAATAGTAATTTGATATGACACACGTGCACATGCACACCCATACCCTATTGCACTGGTATCAAACACAAATTGAAGAATTTTATTGTGTTATTAAAACCAAATAGAAGTCTTATTCTAAAAACTGAAAGTACAACACAATCTCTAGGATAAAAAATTGTCTTTGACTAAATGCTTTATATTACTTAGTTATTCTTTAAAATATCAATCACTTTCCAATTCTAAAATATTTCTCTATGGAGTGTGTGCATGTGTGTGTGTGTATGTGTGTGTGTGTGTGTGTGTGTGTGTGTGTGTGTGCATGCACGCGCGCATGCGCGAGTGCGCATGCACGGCCACATGTACAGATCTAGTTGAAGTAAAAACCCAAATATTTAAAAGAGCCCAAATCCTAAATTTATAAATTAAAATTTAAACCCCATAAAAGAAATATCTGGAAAAAAATTTTCTTTAAAAAAACAGTGACTTTTTCTAATGTTTTTGAAAAAATGTTGAATTAAGAGATGATTCAGATTTTCGTGGCAAGTGGAGGGGTAAGTGACCAGCAATATCTCCTCCTTTCTTATAAAATCCTGCTCTACAGAAAATCTAATCTGCACAGAACATAATAGAAGCAGTGTGTAACAATTTAAGAGAAAGGTAGCAGTGAGTAGCCGGGAATCGGCAAGTACCTAACGTTTGCTCTCTAGCTCATGGTGATAGAATTACTGGGAGAACGGTGTTTTAGAGAATTAAACGTATCTTAAAAGTCCCTAAGAGTCCTTAGGACTCACCTGATATCTTATAATGAGAAAATGATGTGGTTTAACAGGGAGATAAAAGTCATGAACAGCCAGAGTTTACACTTGCCTGGATCGATAGGAAGGAGGAGTGACGTCATCTTTTCTATAATCACAACATGCTGTTTATGTTTTGTCTCAGACACGGTGTTACTTTAATTTAAATGTACTATTAGACCTGAACATTTAAGACTAAATTTGCCACACTTTCAACAATAAGTCCGTATTCTGAATGTCACCTCTCTATCCCTGACTATTGCTACAAAATACTTCTGTATTTGCTGGAGCTCAAACCTCAAAACCTCTTATTCTTTATGTCTTCGTTTTCATTAACATATATGAATAAGATTAAAAGTACTTTGACCATTTTACATTTCTCCAGTTTGCTCTGCATCCTAAATAGCTGCTTGATTGCTGTTAAGTCAGTTAAGATCCTTCCTCAGCCACGTTTCTATTGTACCCACTCTTTTGAAGTTTCGCGCAATTCAGTTCTGTCTTGGAACTGCGGTATACAACTTACTCAACCTCTTGTTATGTTCTTTCACTTGGAGCCTCTAGAAGTTCTTGATTTTTTGCACCAGACCTATTTTTAAGCCTTTTTATAGTATGAGTTTACAATCCTATGTTTTAATCTCCATTATGTCTGAAACATGAAGTGTCTTAAACTTCCATGTTATTTTTCCATTCTGCAAAACGATATGTGTATAGTCCCCACTCCGTACCTTAAGCTTAGATTAGTGAACTTAGTGTAAAGTTCAAAGATCTCTCAAGATCTATATTGTTTTAAGAAGACTGAAAAAAATAAACGCTTACTATAATCATGTCTTTTTCAGATAAGAGGATAATTGTAAGATTTTTAAAAATTTTTGTATCAACAATTTCAAACTTTTTATTAAAATTTAAAATTATTTGCATATTAATATATTTAAAATTTCAAGTAATGTTGCCTTCCACAAATATAATTAATTATTTGTCATATATCTGGTGCTTTGCAAGGCATTAATATAAACATTAACAATAGATAAAACTACTCCATAGAAGAAGATCATAGCAGGTAAGTAAATGAAAAAAAAAAAAAGGAACATTTTGTATGGAGAGCTCTGTGTAAGAGTTAGGCAGTAATGGTGAAGGGGAATGCTTAATATCATAGAACAGCCTCTTAATTTTCCCCTTATAGTGACCTCAGAGAACATGGACCTAGGTCTGAACGTAAAAATGGACCTCCCCTTGTTGAATATCAAAAGAGAATCTGTTTAGTGAGCTCCGTGTCACTCTAAGGTAACACTTATTGGATACTTTTTCCAGAGGATCTGTCAATATTCCCTAGGCTATACTCTATTAGGCTTGTTTTGAGGCTTTATACTATAGGAGAACTATTGAGCACAGAGTGATGAGTATCAGAGAATGCACTCACATTTGTAGCAAAGCCTTTCTTCCGAAAGCAATATGCTATGAATCTAAAACTGGATTAATTTTTCAAGAGTTTGGAATTTCTGTGAACCAATCATCTCTCAAAGGTTCAAAATCTGACCACTGCCTTGGTGAGGACCAAGCCTTTAATACATAAGCTCTTGGGAAACACACACTGTCCAAACTATAATGATGTCTGCACTGGACAAAGTCAATGCAAAAATGTAAAGTTGGAAGTGCTGGTAAAGTTTACTTACTGTACTCTGGGATTTATAAGCCTTATGAAGAATTTGTTAGAAATTTATGGATTAGTTCTTGTTGAATATAAATTTATGAAAAGATTTGGGATAATAAAATGATATTCCTGTTCTTATGTTGACAAAATGTATAATAAACACCATCATTTGATTTTTATGAATGTGTTATTCTACCTCACTGGTCTCTATTTTAGACATTAGATATTGAGGTAATATAATGTTCCAGAGAAAAATATTGAGGCATACATCATAAATAGTGAATATGCAAAGAAGAAAACAATAGAAAAATATAGAAAGATTTGAGGCCAGAATAAAGTTGTATTAGTGGATTGTCACATAAGCCATTTTCGATAAAACCAAACATTTCACTAAAAGAGACAATTTTCAATTATGTCAAATTTTGCATACAAAGAGGTTTAGCTACTAACAATGATTGAATGCTACAGCATGAGTATTCTTGATAACAGGAACAAAGACACGTTTAATGATTTTGAGATGAAGTGAGGAGAAAATGTAAAACAGTCATAATATTGGCAATACACAACTTTTTTCATTTTAAGATATTTTGCTGATAAGGGATGAAAGAATTCTAAAAGTAAGTAGAAGACCAATGTGGCAAAGAAAGAGTTTTTCTTGCTATTTTGTAAGTAGTAAAGGCCAGAACTCAGTAAGACTTACAATATGTTAATGAGATCAACTCTGTATATAAAAATGTTTATGGCAAAGGGGAGAAGCAATATATTTGCCATGACCAAGACATTGAATGCTCTGGAGCAGATTAAATGCAGGAATTCAGTAAGCTCAAGTTTGGCTTGAAGGTAGTATCAAAGGAAAAATTGCAGGATAATGATCAATGGAATTCACTGAGTTTTTGTGTCAAATTCATTCATTAATTCATTTTTATATGAGCTACTTCAAACTGTTTGAGAAACTTCTCCTAACCCCTCTCTGTAATCAACACACATAAAAATATGCACCTATACACATACCAGGAGTCTCTTATTAATATGAGGAAATCTCTGTAAGTCTCAAGTAGATAATAGTGGACTTATAATCATAATTCTCAGAGTTGAAAGCAATAGCAAAAAACTAGTAATTTTTCATAAAGTTAGTATTTGATATTGTCACTGTATTTTGTATTGTGATGTCACTTCTATATTTTATAGTGTATATTTATATTTTAATGACTTATTGCAGAGTTTTGTTTTGTTTTGTTTTTTTATTTTTGAGATAGGGTCTTACTCTGGAGCCCAGACTGGTCCCAAACTCACTATGGAGCCAGGCTGACCTTGGACTCATAGTAATCCTCCTGCCTCAGCCTCCTGAGTGCTGGGATTACAGGCATGTGCCACTATGCCTGGCTTTAGACTTTGTCTTCATGTTATGTATTGAAAGGTGGTTTTTCATAGTGTTGTGCTATGGTAGCATGAATTAAATATCAACCATAAATATCCTTGTTAATTTAAAGACTTGAAAATAATCATCTCCACTTTATTTGATTTGAAATCTCCCTAATATCTCTGTTAATATTTTATGCCAGTGATACAGGCAATATTTTAGTGATAATCAAATGTCAGATTCCACAAGGTATCAGTTTTATTCCTTTGGTTTTATTTCTAAACTTTTACATAAAATTCCAGGGTTTTAAAAACTATTGAGGTATTCTGTCAAATGTGCTTGGATATTCCAACATAAAATAGGCCTAAAAAGTTGTGAAAACTCCTCATGCGAGACTTGTTCAATGTTCAGTAAATTGCTTGTCAATGTCAAATTGATGAAATTATTACATGCAAAATACGGAAACATGAATATTTCCTCTTGAAAGAAAATGGTAAACAGATTCCAGATTTGATTTTGTTTTTATGGTCAATGTCAACTCACAAAGATGTTTTTCAATTCAGTTTCAGTTATTTTTGTATAGCAATGTTTATCTTAGATTGGTCAAGCAAATAACAGAGAAATCTTTGTGACTAAACATCTTCACCAAAAAGTATACTCCAACATTTCTTCATATATAAGGTAAAATAAAACATAAAATACATAGATATTTATGTATGCCATCTGCTTTTTCATTAGCTATGAGGCATACCTCTTTTGGCTGTAATATCACACCCTTTAACGTCTCAATTTCAATTGTCTTCCTTCTTTTAATGACAAATGAAATCTACTGCTCACTTGAAAACTTTGGGTAAATATCAGCTTATTTATCAAAAAGAGCGACTTTAAAACTTTTATGGCTTTATTTTACATCAGAAAATGCATGAGAAATTAGAGATGAAAGCTTAGCTATATAGCTTTTAGGTATTAATTTTCACATTTCTTATTTATATGAAACTAATTTCCATAAATTAGTTTATGATTAACTCAATTCACCTTCTGAAATAACATTTTCCTTATTAATTCTTTCTTCTCTTTCTTTCTTATTTTCTAATTTTTTTCTTTTCCCACTTGGAGTAAAAAGAGAGATTCTTTCGAAAAAAATATTTTTACACTTTAAAGGATTTTAGTCTACTATTCCTATAATACAGTTGCATACAACAGTAGAAAAAGAAGCACAGTGCTTTTGTCTTTCATAAAATTAAACACAAGGGAAACAGACAATATTTATTAAATAATATCAGTATAATCCTTAAATCTATGCAACAAATTTTGAAAATTGAACTTCTGTGGAAATTGCAATTAGCTAGTATTTTGGAGCTTATGAAGAAAATGAATTAAATTTCTATTCTTTTTTTCTATTCACCCATTTTTTTTTCTAAGTAATAGTCTAAATCAGAATGCAATGACTTACTGCTGGCCACGGAATAACTAGTGAAGTCACTTCTAATTAAAATGTCTTTTGTATTCTGATTAGTTATATGAAATCTACACCTTCCATTCTTAGATTTTTTGAAGCCTCTTTTAATTTGTCACATCCTGTGTTCTTGTCATTTCCTCTTCACCTTCTCCATATTATCCTCAGGGGAATTCATTCTAGGTTCTTCAAAATATTCATCCAGATTCCTGTCTTTTTTTTTCTGTGTATATCTGGCTATGTACTATTTACAACTATAGTTTTCTAACCAATATAAAATACATGCAATAAATTACTGTCACCCATTAAACTAATTATCTTCTTATTTTGTAATGAGTGACTTTTTTTTTCAATTTCTAGCCTGTTTAACAAGGGTCACCAGTGCTGGGACATAAACATGTTCCAGTCCATAGACAGGGAAAGATTGGCTGTTTGGACAGATAACAACTGGAAGGATCTGAGCAGTGGGAGAAGCTCCACCCCATCAGGGCCACTGCTATAAGGGTCTGATGCCACTGTTGCTGATCTAAAAGAAGCCTGAGCCTTGCTTCCCACGCCTCTTCTGCTACTGCTTGGTATTTTAAAGCTGTCTTTCAATAACCTACTGCATATCAAGTGCTCCACCACTCTACCTAACCTTTCCCTCACTCTAACTCCAGGGCCTGGAGAGAATGCTCTGCAACTAAACTGGTGCTTAGTGTTAAAAGTTTTGTGACCACTGCTCTAAAATGTGTTTTTATTAATTAATTCATATTGCTTTACTTCCATTTCAAAACTATTACTTAGCTCCAGGTAACTGTTATTTCCTTATGTGGAATATATTCACAGATTTTGTCTTGTCTTTCAGACTTTTGACTTGATTTCTCTTAACACACCGTTTATTGCACCTAGAACTTCACTTTACAATGCCAACCTAATATTATCACTTATTGCACTCTATTCATTCTATTCTTTAAAGCTGCTCCCATTGTCTTCTGATAACTCTTAATTCTCTTTAAAATTCTAACAATTCCTATCATGCTTTTCTTCCTGTATCTCCTTAAATCTTATTTACCACTTTTAATAGATTGAATATAATGTCCTCAGAGCTAAATATAATATCTGGTACATTATCACATTGAAAATCAAATGGACATAGACAGAGAAAACGATTAGCAGAACAAAAATCTCCATGCAATATTCAATATTGGTTTAAGCTTTCATTCCTTGTTCAGTGGCATTAATTCCTAGATAAAAATCCTAACATCTCCTTCAAGTTTTCTTAAAGTCTTAAACTCTCTTTGGCTTAGCAGAGCTTTATAAATTGCATGCCATTGTAACAAGGGTACTGAAATATTTAGTCTGGAAGCATTTGGAATGAAGGGTGGTATGTGAAGTACCTAAAATCCCAGGTATGTCTCCTTACTCTGATGTGTGACTCATTTTCTAATGTGTCCTGTGATAAATAACACCTGAAATCATACATTTATCATGATTAATCCCTCAATTTCATGTTTTCTCAATATTTAAAGATCTCATAAAGAAATGGTTATTGCTTTAAAGGAACTTCTAACTTGTAAGTTGAGAGGATAATATTCTAAGTTTGATTCTCTCAGAACTCTTTGGGTAAGTGTGGCAATCTCACAAGGGTTAGGACAGGAAGAACATGGTCTCTAAGAGTGAAACAATACTTATACAGCCAGAATAGAGGGTGACCATGAGCTTGCATGTATTAGCTGCCTTATCAGAAATGCCTAAGCTGTTCTTGATAACGATCTGATTCTGCCAAGGCTACAACAGTTCTAGCCTGTTTAAAAACTCAGCACTTCCTTACTACCTTGAGAGGACCTTCCTGGCGATCTCATAGATTAGTGGCATATGTGATGTTATTGCTTTCTAATTGGGTGGCACTGAGACACTTTTCTGTAATATATATATATATATATATATATATATATATATATATATATATATAGGCTCTAAACAATACACTGGTAAAGTGGAGAAAAAGAATAAAGCATGAATTTGCTCCTGGCTGCTCCTTGTGATTTATTTCAATTTGCAACTGGACCAAGTGCCCAAGCTTGGGAGAACAGCTCGGACCCCACATTTGGTGGCATGACCAGGATGGAGTGAGCAGCCTCTCAGCCCCAACGGATCCTGCCCCTAGCCCAGATGGATGTGATCCTCCGCAGGAACATATATAGTATTCCATGGCAACACTCTTGAGGTAATGGTAGGCTCTGGAAGTCTGGGAATACATAGATCCTACTCCACAGCCCCTGTTCAAAGCTTTGGGATGAGAATGAAACAGTCTTTTCCCGCACAGAGTTGTGGTGGGGAAAGTAGCAAGACTTTTTCTCACTGAGCTTAAGAAATAGTATGTGGCAGTTTTAACAGAATGAGCACAATCAGGAAGATTTATAAGTCTTCTGCAAATCCATGCACTAGAGGTTGAAGTCACTGAAATCCAAAGCTACACTGGAAAGAGAGGCTGGTTGCATTATCTCAGGCTTCTGCTCCCCCACTGATCACAGCACCACATATAACATTCCTGTGGTTTTTCGGGCCGCCTGGTGAAGGAAGGCCTGGTGAAATTGGGCAAACCATTCTACCAATGGAAAAGGCGGGAACTTTTTGACCAGATCACAGCCCATATAATTCATCAATATAGTTTTCTACAGGTCAGATGAGGCCTTGAAAATGATTTTGAACTACAGGGAACTAAACCCAGCCTTTATGCACTGCTGTAACTCCTGTGACAGATAGCATGGCTATCTACAAACATAGAAACTTATGATAATGTGATTGATTTGGCAAATACTTTTTCTATTGATTTATCAGTTGATAACCAAAATATTTGTTTTTACTTCAGAAGGACGCCAATGGATATTTGCCATCTGTTCAACATTTGTCATGGCCTGTTTAGCTGAAGGTCTGGCCGTGCAGCCACACTGCCCACAGATGACATAATGCTAACCTCTGCCCCTCTTGCAGATGACGAAATGGTTGTTGACAGTATATATGAAGCCTTGAAGTCATGGAGTTGGGCAGAAAACAAAATCAAAATATAAGGACCTGAATTATCTGTCAAATTCTGGAGATATCACATCAGGTCAACTCAAAGTCATCCCTGGAGCTGTAACAGGCAAAATACAAGCCTACCTGTGACCTGTTACAGTCACGCAGTCTCAAGATTTTGTAGGCCAATTGGATACTAGAAAATGTTAATGCCTCATTCCAGCATACATTTTTGAGCATCTGTACATTTTATACAAAACTTTAAAATTTTAGGATTGAGATAAAAATGCAAGAGGGTTTTACCATCACATCAAGGGCAGTATCTTGAGATCAAACTTTATAGATGGTATATCCTGAGTGTCCCTTTGAGTTGTTGGATATCACTACCCACAGTGATGGGTAGTGATGGGGCTAATGGAAAATATGTGGTTATCAAATGATACCAATAGGGTGCCAGTCACAGTTATAGAGCAGTGCAGAAAGCCCATGTTCACCAATTGAACAGCAATTGGCAACAGTATATGTGGCTTTATAAGCCAGTGAGCTTATAACAGGACCACAGTCACTGCGAGAACCATGCACCTGAAATCTGAGTGAGCACATTCATGAACGAAGGACCCTGCCTACACACCTATCCTAGCTAAAGGGGGACACGCTTGGAGCAAAGGGCAGCACCAAGAGCCAGGTGACTCAGTGCCAGCATTTAACCCAGCAATCACTTATGTTTTAGGGCCTGTGACTTATGTTAGTATTTGGATGGTGGTTTCTATGGTTTGTATCTGAATTGTTCTCAAAAGTCTTAATTGTATGTGGATATTGTGGAATATTTATGGTCCCATGTTCTATGAAGAGGTGGGTTCTGGTCTGCAGGGATGAAACCCTGGGACTTGACCTAGAAAGGAAGATTAGTGGGACAAGAGATAGAAGGATTCCTCCTTGCTCCTCCCTTTCCCCCACCACTTGGACTCCTGGTTACCATTCTGTGGACAACTTTCCTCTGGCTATGCCTCTGCCGTGTGTTGTGTGTTTCGGTAACTGTCAGCTGCCCGTGCATAGAGTGAAACCTTGTGGAACTGTGAGCTGTAGTAAACTTCTCCTTTCTTGAGTTGTGGAAGTCAGGTACTCTGTCTAGCAATACAAGTGTCATTAAGACAGTAATTAAGACTCACAGTAAACAAAAACAGATCACTGGGTATCATGTCTGGGCATATGTCATTGTTGAGTCTGGGGATGGATATGGCAGAGGGTTTGGCAATGTTATATACTCTACATACTTCCGAGATTTAAAAAAAAACTCTATGTAGTGACATGATACATGAGACCACCTAAGGCCTAAAACCTTGTTGAAATGTATCTGCCAATTTGGTCTTACAATTTCCACTGGCGGTGCCATGGTAGCTTGTAGGGCTTATGCACAGAGTGCTCCCACCACACTATGTCAGGGACCTGTGGCTTGGACTTCAAGAAATGTAACACAAGAGCATAGTCCCTTCCAAATTGGGCAGGTAGACAATATTTGACTCCTCCCTCTATCACAGAGTTACTGATACACTTTGATAGCGATGAATACTAATATTGAACTAATTTTCTTCAGTACCTTCCTGTACTTCTTCTCAGGATGAATCTATACTTGCAAGTGACATTTCAAGTGCTCAGTGTGGAAGGCCAAGAAATATCAGTGGTGATTGAAGGGCACATTTTATAGGTAATAAATTTTAGATAAAAGAACACAGGGTCCAATGAATGTTGCATCCTCCACATGGGCCTCAGACGACCGAAGCGATGGATGCACAATGGACTTCTACAGGGAAATCTTTGTGTCACAGCCCAACTGAACCTATCCTCAAAGAATGGGTTACCCCTTTTCCCCAAATAGCACATTCATTAAATTAGCAACCTCTTGCACCAGGGATTCTTCTCTAGATTTGGCAATTAAAGGGCTCTTCTACACATACTATAGCAAAATGCTACAATTGTTCAGGATATCCTAAACTGAAGGATGATGGGATTTTGCTGTCAGTGCCTCAAGCTATAACCCTGAGATCTTATGATACCTGAACACTGAAATGAACAACTCAAACAGAACTGCTTGAGTGGACAGTGTGTATTCTTCTTTGAGGTGTAAGTCAAAAAGAGGTTTATGAATATCTCTACTGATACAAAAATGGCCTATTCCCGCAGAAATAAGTCCTCCATCAATGGAAGACAGCTCGATATTGAGCGGAACATTTTGTTTATGGCCTATATTCCTTACCTCAGCCCAAATAACATGTTTCTCACCAACAATGGTACATAGAGAGTTAGTATGCTACAACATGCCGGGGCAACGCCTTTGCCAATGACTGTCTTACCACACGATGAGCACGTTGCTTGTATTTTTTCCAGATGAGAGAGATTTATCATCAGTGAGGCCTAAAGTTTTGTTATGTCTCTAACCAGGCTGCACATGGGCAGAGCCAGGCTTCCTGACAATGACCATGTGCCCAGATTCACAATGTCTCCCAGTCGTGGAGGGAGATGAGTGCAAAACTGCGGGAGAATTTCCTTAGTGCATCCATCTTGCAAGAAAGACAGGATAGAATCCACCGCAAACTCAGAATGGCAGCATCTCTGGTAGTTCTATGTTGTTCTTTATATTACTATTACAGGTTATGAGCTCAGGGGATACCTTTATGAGGTAGGGTCTCTGACCATAGTCATTCTGCTTAAGAGAGAGTGTATGAGGACAGAGAAAACATTCTGATTAAAAGAAAAACAATATTAAAACAGCCTGAATAGAGAGTGACCATGGCCTGTATGTATTAGCTGCTTTTCATGAAATATTCTAGGCCATTCTTGATAACCTGTCTCTACAACCACCATGATAGGTCTGGCCCGTTTACTGACTCAGCAGTTTCTAAACTACCTTGTAAGAATTTTCTTGGTGACTTGATTTATTAATGACATGAATAATGTTACTACCTTCTAATTGAGTGGTGGTAAGCCACTTTCCTGTGAATATATATATATATATATATATATATATATATATATATATATGAATATATTTATTCATACATATGTGAATATATGAATATTTATATGAATGCATATATATGAGCCACTTTCCTGTGAATATATATATATATATATATATATATATATATATATATATGTGTGTGTGTGTGTGTGTGTGTGTGTGTGTGTGTGTGTGTGTGTACACCAAGCAACATAACATTGTAGAGGCAAAAAAGAACAAAGCTCTACTTTGCTCGTGATTACTTTCTCTTTTTACTTTCAATTTGCAAACAGACTTAACACTCAAGCTGGCAGAAGAGTTTAGATTCAACACCATGTTTTGTGAAAATAATTATTTTTATCAAAATGTTAAATGGATTGACTTAGTATAGTACAGCTGTTCAGAAATCTAAAAGTATATGGCTGAATTTATTACTTCTACTTTATAGATGTTAACAATTTTATTTTTAAAATGTATTGCATGAAATGACAACAGCATGTATGTTATTAACACATATAAACTTTCTGAGAAAGGAAAAAGGAAGAAATATGTACATCAAATTTTAATAGAGTTGAAAGAAAATAGAAAGCCTTGTAAAAGAGTAAGACTTGTCAGATTAAGTTACTTTGACAATTATTTCTAAAAAAAATGCATCCTGAAAAATCATTAATGGACAAAGCTAATATTAATATATCAGGATTTAAGGAAGCAAGGTGTGAGACCATACGGTTTGGTTTTAATATAATAATACTCGAGATTTTAGAGAAATGGAAAGGGTTAGATACATTATACTTCCCCCAGTAACAAATATCAGGGAGAGAAACACCTTTCTTTTGGAGGAAAGAGAAGATAAGTTAGACATGCAATTCAGTCTCAGGACTGCTGCAGTATTACCCAGAGTCAGTTAAAGCCATGAACATTTACTTCCAGGGAAGAGACACACACAGACAAGCAGAAGCTGCATTAGTGAGGAAACAAGTGATTCCACCTCCAATTCCCCCAATTTAGCAGACGAGGGCTGGAAGATTGCTGTTGCTAAAAACAGGGCATAGAATGCAGCAAAGATCTTTGCCTTGGAGACACAGCACCAAACGGAAAGCTAAACCCCTTATACCTGGCCAACAACTTGCAGATCCTGCTGATTGATTTGTCCCCCCATAGACAGAGACATACAGTAACCAAAATTGACAAGTCTTTAGACAAGTTACCTAAGCAAAACTAGAGTAGTCTCAAATGAATGAAATAATCAGAAGCAGAAAAGAAGACACTGAAACTGACAGCACAGTAATCTGAAAGATCATCATAGATCATTATAGCCAAAGAGATGCTCACATATTTGATGACCTAGAATGAGCATGAAGAAAAAGAAGAAAAAGAAAATCTGACCTGACCAAGAATAAATAGTGAGATTGACTCAGTAACAAATCACTGATGGGGGAAAAATACCAAGTCACATCATACTGAGATGGCATCCTAGCTGAGTTCTATTAAAAATTTAAAGATTAAATTATTCCATTTATTCTAAAATTATCCTAAAATTTAAATAAGAAAGAATTCTTCCAAAGAACTCTATGAGCCATAGTTCTGATGTTAAAAACAGAAAAGAGTACAACAGAAAACTAAAAAACAATAGATGATATAGATGGAAAAATCTTCAGCAAAATACCAGAAAACAAACTCAAAGTCATGCTAAAAATATTATATATGTTATTATATGTCACAAGCAAAAGCAATTTCACTAAGTGATGCAAAGATGAGTTAACACACACAAATCAGTAGACGTGATGCACCCCATCCAGAAAGTAAAACACAGACCATCAAATCATTTCAACCAATGCATAAAAGGAATTTGATAAAATTCAACATCTCTTGATGGTATTAAGTTATATAAAGAAATCTCCAAAACTGTTAGAAATAAGTAACAAACTAACTGCATTTGAAGGACAAAAAACAAACTTATTAAAGTTGGTAGTGATGCTATATCCCAATCAATAGATGAAATACGTAAGTATACATTTAAATAAAGTGTTAAAAGTTCTTGAAAAGAGTTAAGTATCAACAAAGAATTTAAAGATGACACATATAAATATAGACATCTATGTTATTTGATTGGAAAATTAGTATTATTCAAATATATATGTAATGGGTTAGGATTAGGAAAACAAACCTTACAAAAATACTAATGACATCCTTCAAAAAATTAGAAAAAATCTAAACTTGATATAAAGTCATAAAAAATATCTGAAATTTCAAAGCACTCTTAAAATTAACAGAAGAGGAGATAGTGAAATATCTAATCTCAAAATCTATAACAAAGTCATTGCAAACAAACAACAAACAAACAAACAAACAAACAAAGATCTGTTAGTGTGTGTGTTTGTCACTTTCTCACCACTAGGGTAAAATACCTGACATCTGAAGGGAAAAGATATTCTGTCTCACGGTTTCTGTGGGAGTAGTCTATTGGTAGCCCGTTGCAAGGTAGAAACTACATGGCCCAACAACATAGTGAAGGAAAGCTGATTAGTATATACTGCCAGGATATAATGAGAAAATGGAGCAAGTAGGTTCTAGAATATGCCCTTCCATATCACAGCCTCAGCCACTCACCTCCAACCATGCCCCCCCCATCTTTTAACAGAACATTAAGATAAAAATCTCATTATTGGATGAGCCCACTCATTAGTACATCTCCGGGTTATCCAATTACCTTCCAAACACTTGAGACTTCTGAGTTAAAAAAAATTAAGTCTTTATAAATGTACAATAAAACCAATCCAATATCATCGAGAAAATAGATTAAAAAAAAAAAAGAAACAGAAAACATTGGAAGCATTTTAATCGGACAAGTCTCTAAAAATCACAAATGGTTTTGTTTCTATTTTTAACTCTTAGTTCAATCACAAATATCCTTTTATAACTTCAATAAAAATTTGCAAAACCTAAATAGGTATCTAATTAAATTGTTATAGAAAGTAAGTAAAAGGGTACTAAAAGGGGCAATATATATAATCCAGAAGATTTAGCTGCAATTTAAAGATTTATTTTGTTCTGTAATGGATTTTATAATAAGGAAACCTATAGAACCAGCTTCAGTATCATCTATAATAAATTTAATTAAATAATGTATGAAATAGGGTTTGCAAAATAAATTAGTGATGCTTTCAAAAGAAAATAATAATAATTCTCTTTATTATATATTTATCAGTTTAATTTTGAATTAAAAATAATACATATGAGTTATTGTTACACAATTTAAAACTATCTATACAGTGAAAGAATCCTGGGTAAAATGTAACAAATTTCAATTAGAAAAGGAATCTGAACATTGTATGTAAAATGATTGATAGGCTTTATATAATTATAACCTTAGTATTGTTCATTTTTTCTCAGCCTGATTTTGAATATGTGTGTGTGTGCGTGTGTGTGTGTGTGTGTGTAATATATAGATAGATAGATAGATAGATAGATAGATAGATAGATAGAATAAATGACTTGTGCTGCCAGCTTGCTATGTTCTTGTCATGCAGGAGGAGAGCTATTTACACCTTTTTTATAAACAGAATAGTTTTCCTGCTGGTCTCTGAGCAAGAATAAATCATAGGAGCCCAATTCCAATCTGAAGATAGGTTTTTATTTATTCCTTATGTTTATCTTTGTAAATGTATGTAAATGAAATCTCTACCTAAGGGCTCCAATGCTCATGAATATAGTGCAAATTCAACCTTCAAACCCAAGTCAATTCTCAATTATTCAGGGGATGATTCTTTAGTTTAGTGCAAGGATAATTCTTGCCTCTGGCTGGCTTTCCTTTCTCACAGTGCTTGCATTTTAGTAGCATGGCTTTCTGAGACTTTTCTTCCTCAGAGAATTAACCATGATGGAAAACCCAGTTACACCAATCCAACAACGTCACTCAGGTTTTCAGTATTTACACAAATCCACATTTTGGTTAAAGATTCTTATCTTTGATGTCATGTACTTTGTCTGTCTCAGTCATATCCAATTTACAGCCCAATGATAGAGAAAGCTAAATTAATTTTATCATTTTATATTTTAGGAGAAGCTTAACTAATATCTTGTGAAAATGCTCTATTTTGACCTTAAAATTTAAATATTGGTTATTTAAAGGCATATTGTTTAGAAAAACTACCTTAAATTTTTCTTCAGATAAATTTATAATTACACACATGTCCCATACTAATGTTTTCATGGAAATGACTAATTTATTGATTATATTTTTTCAAATGATTATGCGGAATTTATTTTATGTGTCTCACCCAAAGAGAAGATATTTTCCTAATTTAAAAAAGACCAATGACAGAATTTCCTCTCCTTTCTCAGAAACATAGATTACAGCTATATGTTTATCTCATATTTGATGAAGATGATCGTTGTTCTGGTATTTAACTCTTACTCTTTTTCAATGGAGAAATGACAATGATTACTTTTTGTATTTTTAGTTCTGTTCATGCTGTTTACATAATCTGTGCATGCCTACCACTAAACAAATACATAATATTTTTGTTTTTGTCTAGTCCTATTAGTTAACAGTGCAAGATAAAAGCTAATTCAACTAGTATGAAGAAAGATAAATAAAGATGCATTAAAAATTATCAAAAGCGTTCCAGGAGAAGGCACTTGGCAGGACAAACCTCAAACTCAGTTGCTGCTATGGTTTGGATCTGCAGTGTCTTCCAAAAGCCTCATACATTTGGAACTGTGGGCTGTTGGGAAGTGGGATCTGGCTGGAAGGGGCAGATGCTTGGGGCATGGTCTGGAGGGCTTATGTAAACTTTTGACTGGAGGCCACTAGAGCAGAGCTTTTGGGGTGCACTGCTGACTTGTGGGCCAGGAAATGAGGGAGGATCACTGATCCTGGGCATGAGCGCCCCAACTTGCAGCTTAAATTGAGTAAAGAAAGGAAGAAGAAATATGGTTATACCTTCTTCCTGGGAAAGCTCTGGCGCTGCCTGAGTCTCCAGACATTAACTTGCTTCTGCCTCCTTGACTTTCTGTCCTCAATCGCAAGCAGTGCTCTATTCTCCAAAATGTGCCTCTACTGTTGACACCTGCCTATGAAGGGACTGTGTGAGACCTTTGGAAACATGGGCAAATTACTTTTTTCCCCCCTAACTTATGAATGTCAGGCATTTTGTTGCAGAAATGGATGTGTAATTAAGACAGTTGCCTTAACCAAGGTGAAGAAGCTTCATCTAATTGCATCAAAATAACTTGAAATCATTTTAATATTTGCTTGATCAAATTATTTTGGTAACTTCAAAAACTGCATTTGATATGTAGTTGTTTAGCTGGCTTTCTAGCTATGTAGCTATCATTGATGATTGGTCTATATAGAGAAGCAGTTTATTACATAGATCAGAGTATCATATTTCATTGTCCAGACAAATACAGGATCTAAAAATATCCAAAGAACAAAATCAAAACCAGTGCATAATATGATTAAGTGTAAAATTGCTGTTGGCTTTTTTTAAATTTATGGTGTAAAGAAAATCTAAGAGCTTCAAAGTCAAATTTAATTTCATCTATCAAAAAGACAGGTTTTATTTGAATTTTATGTATTATTTATTCTGCAAATAATGGTACAGATGTTTTGTTATCAAACATTCAAGAAAACTGGATAAAAGCAGGTTTAAGATTGTTAACAGATTTCAAAGCATATTACAGAAAATTGAGGCAACTTAAGCTTATAGATGGTGTGTAGAATTATGTGAAAGAACCTTCATGAAAATCCTAATTTGAAAATACTACCATAGATTTTATGTTTTAAAACTTAGCTGATAAAGTGTGTTCTGTTTTTCTGTAAACAAAATATGTACCAAGTCCTATAAATTTTCTTTTCTTTCAATCTTAATAGAATATTGAGAAGACCTCACAACAGTATCTCATTTTGATGAAATTTGATGAGAAACACATATACTTAAAAAAAAAAAAAACCAGAAAAAAGCCTAGGAGATCCCTAAAAATTTCTCCCAACCTGGGATGTTTTCTGCTTCAATTTTCCAATCTTCTCATTTGAAACATTTTGATTAATTCCACCACCAGTCATCAATTTGACTCTCTATTAATTATGAATTTAGACTGTCAAAAACACAATAAGAAGTTATACTGAATGACATACAGAGGAATCAGAAATGTATCTATAAATTTGATACAATTAATTAAGATTGGAGAATAATTATTGATCTAAAATTGAATGGAGGCTGAGGAAGAGGATTGCCATGTGTCAAAGGTCAGCCTGAGCTCCATAGTGAGTTCAGGACCAACCTGGGTGTAGAGAGAGATCCTGTCTCAAACAAACGCACAAACAAACACACAAACCTACAGAACTTACTTTTTAAAATCAATTCAGCTCATTGCTTGGTAAAACAAAGCAAAAACAAACAACAAACAAACAAACAAACAAACAAAACAGAACATTTTTCTAAATATTTTTCCTAAGGATTATTGAGCAAAATCTTCCCAAAAGAACCTTCAAAATGCTGTATTACAACTTACAATTTAATATGCATAGATCTAGAGCTATCCAGTATCAGTCAAAAACAAATATCTTTAGAAAATACAGAGGTTGTACCTATGAGACATGACTATTAAAGCAAGTATTGCAACTATGTTTCATTACATCAATAGAATAATAGAATTTCTCAGTTTAAAAATACAATTTATAAAAAAAGAAAATAAAATTATTGAAATATTAAAATAAACAAATGAATTTAAAACAAAAACAGTAACTCGCTGGAGTCAGTAACAGAATGGTAATCAAAAGAAGTAGGAATATCAGAATTTGAGAATAATGGATCAATAAAAAACTATTTGACCTGAAAAAAGATACTGTAAATGGAATATTTATTTTCCTCCCATATTTCAAACTAAGATAATAGCATTAAGAAGTAGGCGGGAACCTTTTAAGATGACTGCATAATGACACTCTCATAAAAGAGACTGGTGCTCTTATAAAAGTGGCCCAAGAGATAGCTGCCACCCTTCCTATGTTCTCAGGACAGAGAGAGATGACAGTATCTATGAACTTGGATGAAATCCTTAAGCAGATATCCGATGTGCCAGTGCCTAGGCCTTGGGCTTCCTGCCCTCCAGAACTGTGAGAAAAATATTGCTGCTCTTTATAAGTCACTTATGTCGTTACATAAGATTGAATGGGCGAAGACAAGGAGAGCAGAAGAGATTGAAGCAAAAGCAAGTAGCGTTTCAGACACTTATGAAACAGTATTAAACGGAGTAATATGAAGACAGAAGAAGCATGAGAGTAAGAACAAAATGATGTAATTATGGCCAAAATTTCCAGCGGGAGATAGTTGATGTGTCAGTATGAGTCGACTATGGAGTACCCTAATGAAATGTTTCTCCTACGTGTACTGGGATGTTCCTCAAGAAACTAGAATTTGTGAACCCAATGTACCAGATTGGCCTCTCCCATGTGAATGGGTTTCATCCAAGACTACGAGAGTTTGAAAAAAAATAAAATAAGTGGAGGAAAGAAAAGAATTTACAACTATATATATATATATATATATATATATATATATATATATATATATACCAATACCCAGGTATCTAGGCTTTGGGATTTCACATGACCTGTATGGATGACTCTTCTGGGTCTCCATGTGCAAATAAAATACTGTATATGCTGCGCAAACCTTTGCACCTGCTGTAATTCTACCTCATATATTTGACTGTATATGTGTGTGTGTAGGGGTGTGTGTGTATGTGTATTCTAAACTGTAGGTTTACATATGTAAGCAAATGTATTTGTGTGTGTGTGTTTGTATGTGTGTGCCTGTGTGTCTGTGTGTATGTATGTATTATACTCAACCTCAAACCTTTTTTTTCTGGAGAAGTTTGATTAACATAATTTTGAAGATTTTAGTGAACTCTTAACAGGAGAAATTCAATAAAAAATCAAAATAAAAGAAAGTATTTCCCTTCACTCAAAATACAAAATATTTAAAACATGTCCTAAAAAACCTTAAAAATCTTCAAAATAACTGTAATAAAAGTCACGCATAAAACAACAGTAATCTAAATTACTTCAGATTTCACATCAGAAGCATAGAATAGAGTTGAGAGTTATATCTTCCTGCATAGTCGTGCATTTTCAATTTTTTATAATTAATAAGCCTATACTGTATTTAAAAAGCATGGAAGTCAAAAAGATATCACATTAGAATTTCAAAGTGTTCAAAGAAAAGAATACAAACCCAGAATTCTGTATGACAGTAATTACACAAAGGTATAAAGATTCCCAAATAATGAATTGAACAAATTCATTAACAGTAGAACTGAAAGTACTGGTAAAGAAGTTCTTCTGGTTACAAAGAAATAATGTCTAAAATAACATGCCTAAACTCACAAACACATACAAATTCATCGTATGTGTGTGTGTGTATATCTTTGCACACATGTACTCTATGTGTAAAATCATGAGGTAAATTTGTAGTCTATGCACATATGATAAATCTTACAAAAAGAAAGAATCATTGTGATTGATGCCTTCAATATTTTAATCTAAGTAATATACTCTGCACATCAACAGAAAGTAAAAAGTTGGCAGTGTAAACTAATATCTAAAGTATAAAAAGATAAAAAAAATCAGCAAATCAATTTAAGATTATTTAAATCATTCTAGAGATGGTTAGAAAAAATGAAACTGATAAATAAAAATAAAAGCCCTTTTCTTTTTTCCTTTATGGTGCTCTTTCATTTTTATTTCTCTTTGTAAGCAATTTTCTTTTCTTTCTTTTAGTGTATTTCCTTTTATCCCAAACGTATTCTTTTTGTTAGTATGTGTTTGCCATATGTAGTAATTATTCGACATTTAGTAGGCTGGTGCATAGGCACATCACTTCTTCATGAGTTTTACTCTTTCCCCATCCTCACATCCTTCTCTCCTTACTTCATTTATTCTCTATAGCAACAACCTCACCCATATTTTAACATTGCATACTTTGCTGATGGCTACTATTCTTAATTGTAAGCCAAAAGACCCAATATGCTCCCATACTACATCCGAATCTAATCTAACACATTGCAAGCACGAGAAAAAGACATTTCAGTTTACAATAGCTACTTTAAGCAGACAAGTTAAGGGTCTCTTTGCTAATAAGAACATCTATTTAAAGACATGTGCGAATTTAGAAACCAGTATAAACAGCAGTGCAAATGTAAGACTCGCAAACCAGAGACAACTCTAGTGATTCAAAGCCTTGTCTCTATTGGAATTACAAACATATACAACCAGAGATATAAATCTTTCTGCAATTTTCTCACCAACTAATCAGTCTTAAATTATTCCCCAAGGCTCATTTATTTTAATTTAGCTTCTAAATGTCACTACTGTTTGTTGAGAAAGCCCCAGCTATGCAGAAAGATGAAAGTATTTTCTTTGTATTTCCTCAATGAAATCAAAGGAATTTTTATTCATTCGACAATGTAAGATGTGCTTTGTGGTGTGTACATGTTTGACTAATGACTATTTGCTTTTAAAATAGGGTGTTTCTCATGGCTGTTAAGAATCCAAAGCAAAGGTGTCCAAGTGCTATGAATACCAACACGGAGTGCACGTATTTGGAGTTACAAAAATTTCCCATAAGTTTGTTAGATATTTGTAGGAGCCTTCACATTTGAAAATGCATAGAATCCTGGCCAAAATGATTTCAAATATGTGAATCAAAAAACTTCCCCTTTCATGTTTGGTGGATTCTATTTGCATTTTAGACATCAAACATGGAAATTTCTGTGGCAGTACTGGATTTCTATGTCAATTGGACATTCAAACAATTTCCAAGAACTCAGATGCAAGCAAAACAAAGCCCTTTACAGTCGTGAAAATAAATTAGACAGGTCCAAAGGCGCAGGCCGTTGGCCCCTCCCTCAGAGTCGGAGCTAGAGGACCACGTGTACAAGCCTAGGCTAGCAATTTTACGAAGTAGCAAGATCCTCACATAAAATAAAATTTAAAAATTTTAAAAATCGGGCTGAGAACATTGTTCAGTGGGAAGGCCCTTGGCTCTTAATTCTCCGATCAATACACACAAAAAAGAAAGAACTTGTAGTATGTAAGCATTGTTATTCAAGACCATAGCAGAAGTAACACGATTCACTCAACTACTAATTCTGTATCACATATACACACTGCCAACACACGTTAAAACTAGTATGTGAACTAAGATGAAGATACCTATTTACAGAACCAGAAGGTATGCACAAATTGATAAGTACATGTTGCCATATGAAATCATTTATAATCAATATTAACAGATCTATCATTTTATCACCCGAGAAAGACTCCTGAAGATAATAGAGAATTTGTACTACAAAGAATTCCTAATGAACAAGAAAAAAATCAGGAAGATTCACTGAACTCTGTATAAACCTATATAATAATATGCACAGCTCATATATATGATATGTATTATATAATATATACACATTATATATATATATATATACATATATATATATATATATATACTAATCTCTTAAATTTGATATAATTACAATGTAATGTGAACATGTAATAACAAAAATAAGTTTTGGGGAAAATAGAAACATTTATAAAAAGAAAAAGTGTGTACTGTACTCTCTACAGCTTGAGGAAACAGGTGTGCACTGTGCACACATCTCTCTGTGACCCAAGAATCCCTGTTCTGTGCTTCCCATCTGTGCTACCCCATTTTCCCCACAACCACACAACCTCCTGAAGGTGAGAGGGTGCCAGGACTGGCAGCTTTAAACCACAGTAGAATGGTACAGTGGATTTTTAACAACAACAAAAAAAAAAATTGGAATAAAAGTGTGGTCAAAATCACAGACTAATTTGATACTCCAAAATGATTTGAGGGTTGGAGTGAAAATGAGTGGATAAAAAGAAGATATTTCTTTCATTAATTTGAGTAATTAATATGCCTATTATTGTTTTGCATTGCTTTTTTTAGCACTTATTTTTCAACTATATTTCTGATGCAGATAATTGAGATGAAAGCCTCAATACTGAGCTATATATATACATCCATCATAATTATTATTATTATTATTTTAATATATGATTTTGAAACAAACTCTTATTTAGTAGCAAAGGTGCCCAGGCTAAGCTTGAACTTCTGATTCTCCTGTCTAAGTTTCCCAGAATTCTGGGATTACAGTCTGTGCAACTAGAATTGTCTTCTTGACTTTCTACTTTATAAGAGGCACACATGCTCAGTAGTAAATGATTGACACTCAAGAAGACTAGATATACATATGAATATCTTTTAATAAATACATATGGGTTAGTGGGAAACAGGATGTAAATCTAAATACAAATAAGGGAAGTAGTAAAACTTAGTCACATAACCAATATAACAAAAATACACAATGTTGTAGAAAACTGTTGGAAAGCTACTTTGAATAATCTTGTCATCGAAGACCAATCAGGGATCTGATGAAAGAGAAAGTTCCTATTATGCAACAAACTAAGGGAAAAATATAAGAAATGAGTTTTTTTTAAAGATATACATACATTTACTCATGTATTTGGATACATGTGTAGGTATGCCAAAAGGGGGAAAATGCTCAGAGAAGCAAATGATCAAATGAATGTAACAGCATGAACATAATCATCAAGCAGAAATGGCCCCTGTCGAGAAGCTTGAGGTTATTCGAGGTAGGAGCAAGAAACTTCAGGTTAGATTTTGTTCCAACTCAGAGGGAATTTGAAAAATGACATGAATTTAGGGTGATAAACCAGAAAGCAAACAGGACTTCAAAAGATTGTTGATGACACCTTAGGTAGAGAAGTTGGGAGAGTATGAGGACGCAACGGTGAGGTGTCTCTGCTTAACAGAGAGGTTGCCAGGCGAAGTCAATATACAATTTATACTCAAAGTCTTCCACAAATGCTAACTTTCTTTTACATTTATAAGCATCTCTAGCATCTGAGCATTTTAATGATCAGTAAGGTGTGGAAAATCTGTTAATATTTGTTAACCCAACTAAAAGTTTTCAAACTAATTATATTTCTGCCATCAAATTCATTACTAAATAACCATCTTTGTGAAATTCCTTCATATTGCCTTTATGAACAGCTTACCTGCCAAGAAGATTGTTATCTTTTTGACAGTGTTTACTTTGTGGATTTTACCTTCTTCAGCAACACCAGGGAAGAAACACAAGTATCTGACCCTGAATAGTATTCAAACTGGGGAGGATCGAATCACTACATATCATTCCTACTGTATTATAAATTCAACATAATTAGGGACTAGATCAGAATCAGCTTTGTATAAATCACGTGCTATTTTTCTGCCAAGATATTTAGTCAGTCAGTACATCTGTCGATTAAATGAGCAAATTTTTCAGACTTTACATTTTATCTACCAGAAGGGTTATAAAAAAGATTTCATAATTATTAAATCATAGGGGAAATCTATGAGAACTTTTATACACTTCTCTTTTGTTGTCAAGGAATGAGAAATGAGAGTGAAGAAAACAAGGGAACTTTTGACAAGAACATACTGGACCACAAAAGTACTGCTCTAGCCTCGGTGTTCATGCCCCCTGCCAAATATGAACATCACTATTTTAATGGCAATGTGAACACATTAGAAGGTGAGGACTTCAGGAGGTGATCAGATCCTGAATGAAATACCCTAATGTATATGACCAGTGTCCTTGTAATACAAAAAGATTCAAAAGAACTTGTGAGCACTTTTCTCTAAATGAAGATACAGTAAAAGAATTCATTTGTAAGGAACTGGCCCTCATTGGATAACAGATTTACTTAAACTGAATCAGAGACAGCATCGCTGCCTCAACTGTGACAAATAATTTTCTTTCATTTTAATCATATTAAGTCTAGGATAGTTTGTAGTAGCAGCTCAAGTGGATTAAAGACGAATGTCTTCCCGGATTTAAGCAAGTACAATCAGAATATCCAATAGGAAACACAATTTCAAGGGCTACTTGTTTCTGACAAGATAATGTGATAAAAAAATTTCCTCCATGATCCCCAAATTAAAGGGTCAATAAAAAATACATGAAGTAGGGGGATCTGCTAGTATGTCATAAAACGTTCAAAGAAATTCAGGGCTGAAGGAATAACTCAGGGGTTAAAAATGTTTACCTAGCAAGCTCAAGGCTCTGAGTTGGATTCCCCAGCACCAAATATACTGGGCGTGGTGGGGCATACCAGTAATCCTATCGCTCTCGAAAATGACAGGATTGCCATGAGTTCAAGGTCATTCTGGGCTACATAGTGACTTCGGGACCAGCCTGGATGGCAGAACGAGATCCTGTCTCAAAAAAAGTTCATAGAAATCTGTGATCTGGTTCAATTATATGAGCCATTCAAAGTATATGTAAGATCTTGTATGGACTAACTTCTGTATGTTTTAATATGCATAATAAGTTTTCATTTTAGTATAGATGCTTGGTAATAGAATCAGAATTACAGTTTCATACATTTATCTTATACTTTTATGTGAAAAGGAGATAATATATTGCTGTCAATGAATTAAGTTATGTTAAATACTTTGTCAGTAATAAATTTGGATAATATACCCAAATGAGAATTCAGTTTTATAATTCACTTTTGCAGCCCAATTAAGTCCATAATGAACCATCTGATTCACTTGACAATAGTTTTATTTAGCATCAAGGCTTAATAAGCTATATACAATTGATTTAGTTATATTATATCAGTATTAAACGATCATCCAGATGCTGCTGCATTAGTTTTTTCTTAAATATCTAATTCATAAATTTGAAATGTGCAAGAGCTATCGCCAGTCAATGGGCTATAGAAAGTATCAAGTTCTCACAAGTATAGAATTCTGAATAGCATACTGTGATACTGTGGGAAATTTTTGGAGAAAGAATATGCATTCAATGTCTAGATAAGGTCAACCTTTGGAAAAATTTCAATAAATTCAACTTTTTTAAACCATTTTTTTCTAAATTGGTTAGCACGGATACCACCGTTGTTTACTATATCTAATATTTCTAAGACTGTCCATTTCTTTCTTTCTGAGAAAATGTGAAAAGAGATCCCACTCAGCTCTTACCCATCTCTCTATATGAATTACCTCCATAGGAAATTTTCAGCAGTAGAAATTAATTAATCAGGCCACGAACTTTAAACTGAAGAAAAGAAAACACTTCAGTGTGCATAACCTTGAGCTCAGTTAAAGTACTGCACAATGTGCAATAGTCAGTCACTGAAAGGAATATTTCATTCTTTAAAACAGTTTTAGAGATTGTAACAAAATTAGTAGTAGTCTCTTAAACTTGATAATAATTAAGTGAGCAAGAGAAGTAAATCAATGTCTTTTATATATGTACTGTTTATTATAAATTATTCAAAGCAAATACATGTTAATATCACCTATTTTGGAAATGAGAAATGCAAATGCTATGTACATTTTAGCTCTTTCTTTTGGTATAACTTTTGGTTTTATGGAACAACAGCTTATAGAAACAATATGTGCAAGCTATCATCTATGATAACAAAAAGCAATGATAGACTGGTGAGGAAATTCCCATTAAATGCAACATACTATCCATATATCATTTAGTGTATTTAATCAAAATGTATTCCATGGTGAGAAGGGTACAGCTGCTTGAAAAAAAGAAGACAGATCGGATGGTTTAAATAACAAGAATTTACTTTTTGAAGTTCAGACGTCTGTGCTTGACTCAGAATGACACGTTTTCCCTGTTTCTTCCCCTGCTTGTTCCTCTGTGTGGGCAGATCCCTAGTATTCCACTGTGTTTCTAAATTTCTTTTTCTGATAAGGATAATAGACTAGGTCATATCTCACTCTTAAAAGGATCATTTAACATAATCACCGGCCTAGACGCTTTATCTCCAAATGAGGTCTCTTTCTGAGGTCCTGGGTGTTAGGTCCTGAACAGAGGGTTGTGGGAGGAACACAACTCAATCCATAAAAACACAGAAAATTATGAGGATGTCATACGAGAGAGATTAGAATATGAGGGGGCAGCCAGCAGCGCTTTGTTAAGCTTTTTGATTTCGTAATCATCAGGTCAGTTTGTGATTGCAGTCGATATTCCAACATCTGCCTGCTCTGTATTCGTGGACATAACCAAATACGGACTGATGTTCAAAGTAAATGGCTGTCTATACTGACAATGTAGGCAATTTTTATCTGTATTCCCTACAGAATACAACATAACAATTACTTATAGCAATTACACTGTATTAGGTATTTAATAACCTAGGAACCATCTCAATTCATCCACACTGTATATCATTCTTTGAAATGTATGCATCTGGCTAGTTGAAAATATTCTTATTTTTTTCCAAAAATAATTATGTTAAAAAATAACTAGACATAAACACCTTCTTTATAGCCTCTAGAATATCCCTAGGCAACAGAATTCTGATTCTACTTGCTATATCATATTAAACACCTCCTTAACAGAACCACACAAAATTTCTTTTTCTTGTGAAAGACTTTTTTCTTTTTCATAAAACTGAAATAATAAATGATATCATCCAAATATAGAGAAATACTATATGTACTATCTTTATATAATATAATGTAAAAACCTCTGGAGACACAGAACAGTGGGAAGGCCCTGGGTCATTGGCAGTATTGTAATAAACAAGGAACGCAGTATGAACACAAATTAAGCCTACTTCTCAGGGGACAGACGTAGAATGAGGGTCCACTTGCCTTGCAGGAGATTGTCGCGCCAGGCTTTAATGTCAGCGTCCAGTCACCTCTCGAGAGGCTGTTTTGGCCACTGTAGACCAAGCATCCCTTGGGCAACCCATCTCTATTCTGCTCACCCAGATCAGGCGCTCTGTGACCCACTTTAAGTTTGCCACCCATCATTTGTTTGCACTTTTTGTTTCAGAGAATTTAGCAACTGGACTGAGAAGAATGTTGAGGTTGCCTCTTCATTCTCGGGGTCGCCTGGATATTGTTACACCTCTCTTTTTTTAACTCAAGTGCACTATCTCTGTGTTCCTGTTTTTCTTTTCACTTTAGCATCAAAGCATGTCCTATAACTGATAAAATATTCAAAAGTAAGAATAATTTAATTCATTCTCTTCCAATTATTTTATCCCTAGTAAGCGTACAGAAGCAGTTTACTATATCATTTTTTCAATTAAAGAACAACCACATAACAAAAACTTCACTGTCCATTTGAAAATTTGTACAAAAAAGTATGAAAATTTCAACATCATTAAGGCATTTTATTAACTTACATGTCAATTATATTTCAATGGGAAACAATTGTTCCTTTAACATTGTGGTGTATTAAATTTCGGGTTATAAAGTAAGAGAGCTAGAAATTGAAAATTTATGAAGAATATATTTTCTCTAGCGGAATAAAGGGAAAAGATTCATTTAATCTTGATATATGTGGACAGATACACCGTTTACTGATATAATCAACAGAAGTTATTTAACACTTGTTTCAAATAACTTGAGACACATAATTATTCAAAAGCATTGGAATTGGTGTTGAGGCACATGAGGCATAATTGCTGTTTGTGAACAACAAAAACATATTTTAAACAGTTTCAAGAGTAAATTTGTTTGTCAATTACCAGTGTGTAGCCTACAGAAGCTCAAGAAGTCTTGAATACCGGGCCATAGTGACCAACAGTCAGGGTCATCAAGAAAATGAAAGCCAGACACAGACAATGGAAGCTGCTGTACCACGCAGAATCCCCAGCCTGTGTGCGAGCGCCTGGGTAGTAGTGTTACAATTCCACAGTTCCTGCCGCCATGATTCTGAAAGTGATGCATCTCTGTAGCCACCAGCTCAGGATAGTGATTTGCATGTGCAATTTACATGTCCATATGATTAATTTCCAGATTAAACTACCCGAGTACATTCTAATTTGTGCAATCTAAGAAAGTGCTCAACCATAACATGGGGATCAAACAATGACACATGTGAATTACATAGACACAGTGTGTTGAGTTGTGTAATTACTTCTTTGAACTCAGGTTTAATGAGCAAAAGAGGACAAGATAATATACTCGATCATTCTTATGTAGCCTAAAGGAACAAAAGAAAGAGGAATTGTAATTAGTTCCCCCAAAAGGCAACAGATAATACTCTTTTGGAAATGAATTCACTGTGTGAGTGTGTGTGAGTGTGAGTGCGTGTGACAGGGTCTTGATCTGTTGCCAGGCTGCTCCTAAACTCAATATAGAGCCCAGGCTGGCCTTGGACTCATGGCAATCCTCCTGTCTCACCCTCCCAAGTGCTGGGATTAGAGGTATGTACCACCACGCCAGACTTATGTGGTGCTGGAGAATCGAACCCGGGTACTTAGTGCTTGACTTAGCACTTGCTAGGCAAGCACCTTAATCGCTGAGCCAATCCTCCAGCTGCTTATATTGCTTCTTTAGCATAATTTCTTCATGAGTGCAACTCTTTGACATTTTTATCTCCCAAATCTGGTATTATAACAATACCAGCATATGTTTAAGAAAGCACATTCATGAATTATAAATAAATGAAAGGGAAATACGTAAAAACCACTAGCTATTTAATACTCTAGAAAATAACTTAAATGAAATAACATGTTGTCCTGGTTCAATATGTTTTAATCTTTCCTAGGTATGAAAGAATAAAACTGTAACTGATAGAATAATGACAAAGAGCATCAGAACAAGAAAAACTCATGTATAAAATCTAAGTTCAGCTATTAATTTTAGACAGCAATTTACAAAATCCCATCCCTTTGTTTTTCTTTATTTAAAATAGTACTTTCATAGATTATGAAAACCTATGACTCTGGAAATAACCATCTACATAAAGGACTTGACTATTACCTAGGATTGAATGGGGACCTTCAGGTCCATCATTCCCAAACCATCTGTTAGTACTCATTGTCCGTAAAAGCAAAAGCTGAAATATCACTGAGTGTATTAGTTTGGGTTCTTTCAAAGGGCAGAATTTGCAGAAATTATAACAAAAAGGATTTATTAGAAAGGTTTAAAATCTGAGGATAGAGATAGTCCCAGCTGGTGGCCTGCACGTGGGACAGCTGAAGTGTCCCATGGCTGCTCAGCTGCAAAGTAGGACTCCTGACCCTGACTGCAGGACACTCAATGAGAGTCTATTGTAGATCTCAGTTGTGCAAAGAACAATGGCAACAACTGGAACGTGAAGATCGGCTACTGGAGATCAGCCATGAGCAGACAGGTGCAAGTCGAGACTGGGGCAAATCTGTGATGAAGATGTGCAGCGTAGCAAGTCGGCGTCCGTTGGCAATTGCGAGGGCTAGAGCTTTCCCAGAAGAAGCTGTAACAATATTTTTCCTTCTTTTTGCCCCTTTTGAGTTCCAGTTGGGCCTCCCACATCTGGGGGATGCTCTTCCCTCATTCGCTGGCCCACACATCACTAACAGGCTGATTCTCGATTCCCAGTCTAAGCACGGTTTCCAAACCCTAATCCAGGTGTGGTTTCTGATTGCCTGAAGTTGACATAATCTTTCCAAAGATCACAATGAGGTTTCGTGTTTTATACTTACAATATAGCACAGAATTTTTTCAAAGATGAAATGGGAAAGAGAAAAAGAATTACATAATTGCCATTATTAATTTCAATAAAAGAAAAAATATTTATAAGCATAAATTTTTAAATAATTGAAAAATAATAGTTGTAGATATTCTGCAAAGAGTGGTCTTTCGATAATTTTAAAACTTTTATATCATTCTGTGATTATTAGTAACATTTTAAAGAATTGTTTCTAGGGGCTGGAGGAGTGGCTAACTGGTTAAAGTGCTTACCCAGCAAGCACCAAGTCAAGCTCTAAGTACCAGTGTCCAATTCCCCAGCACCACATAAACCAGGCATGGTGACACAGCCTGTAATCCCAGTACTCAGGATGCTGCGACAGGAAGATCGCCATGAGTCCAAGGCCCGCCTGGGCTTCACAGTGAGGTCAGGACCAGCTCGTGTCAAAAATGAAAAAGAATTCCCATTATCTTATAAGTGCAGAATGACAGTATTAAATGAGGCCAAGGAGAATACAACATTGATTTTTTTAGCTATATACTTTTAATATTTTAAAATCACAAACTCATTTTGCAAGTAAGAGAAATATTTTACGTCTTAATTTTATTAAATGAAAATAATGACACATAAATCTTGTTTTCTCTATGAAGCATTCACAGAATCAGTGTGATCTAAGACATGAACATAAAAACAAGGTCTTCACCTTCACCCCTGGATCATTGTCTCTTACAGCTTTCTTTTCTTTTCAGTGCATTTATGGATTTATTTTTCCACTCATTCCACAAAGGGCATACGTCTTCTTTGTATCAAAAAGGCATTATTTTATGCTTCATGGACTAGTGACATATAAGTGGAATAAATGGGATGAATTTTTCTTTTGAAAATGAGATATGAGAAATTATAAAAATGGATAACATGTAAATATTAATACAAATTTGTTAATTTTAGTACAAGGAAATGGAAGGTTTCTGTATATAAAGGGCAGAGAGAGAGAGAGAGGGAGACTACTTTCATGGTGGTGAGAAGGTTGAGAGATCACCTGATCACCTTCGGGACCCGAAGAGACCCCGAGCTATGAGGGACGCCTTAGAAATAGATAATGAATTGAAAGAATCATTTTTCAAGGCCTTGGGAACAGTGAAGTACATGTGAATACATCTATGAGTGTCTAAGTGGAAGTGTTCATAGGATGAATCATTGGTCAACTCTATGTGCAGTATGCAAGAACAATGACTAGAAGGAATTTGGATGTGCAAGATATTAAATAATTTGATGTAAATTATTTGTAAATTTGGTGTAAATATTGAAATGTTACCATATGCAAGAGAAGAGAAGATAAACACAATAGGGTTTCAAGGTCCCTTTTTTTATGTGTGTGTGTGTGCTGTAGTTGAGTGTGAATTAGTGCAAGCACCAGATGGTTTCCCAGACAGCCAGAAACTTGATTGTTAAGTCAGTTTGATTTATCAGTTATAGTTTTTGTCTCTTAAGTAATATAAAATACATCTCTTTATTTATATCTTATAAGCTTCTGTAGCTAAAATAAACTTAAAAGGGTCATCACATATCAAACCTACTCAGCCAATTTTGCCTTAACAGTTATATGTCACCTGGAGAAATATGACTCCTTAACACTGGACACATTCTTGTGTGTATGTGTTAGAAAAATAGACAATCACCACTGGGGCACGGAAGCCACTCTGATCAATGAGTTGAACAGTTGAGTCTTTCTGTTGTCTCTAATTCTGCTCCAATGAGAATGGCCAATATGGAGGAGTGGAATGGCAAGCGATGCTAGCAAGGCTGAGGGAAGAAGGGGGGGGGGGACTATAAACTGTTACAACCACCATGGAGGGCAGGATAAAATTTTCTCAAAAGCAATAAAATAAATATTCCATTTTTATTCAGAGGTATCTCTTCTGGGTTTCTTTCCAAAACAGCTAAAAGTAATATATAGCACAGATACATGTACATCCATGTTTATAGCAGCACAATGAATAATAAATTGTGGAAGAAGCAATATATCCAAATATCCATCAACAGACCAATGGATGAAAAAATTTGGTATATATATATATATATATATATATATATATATATATATATATGCAGAGTACTATTTTTCCATAAAGATAGATAAATTTGAAACTTTTATAGATAAATGGAAGCAACTGGAGACATCATGTTCAGTGAAGTGAGTCAAACTCAGAATGTAACACATCCCATGGTTTCTCTAACACGGGAAACCCAGAATACAGGCATTTTGTAGAACTCATTGGTGGGTGTGATTGTGGAAATCGAAGGGATATGAGGGAGGGAGAGAGTGAGTCAAACATGGGATTGCAATGTTAACCGACTTATATGTGCACAGAATAATAAACTCAATATATCCGTTGTGTGTCACACGCACACTCACACAGATTTATGCTAATAAAAATGAAACGAAGTTTAATGAAGAACAACACTGGGCACCGTATTGTCTGTATGGTTTACCAAAATAGACAATTACTCTCAAGGGCAAATAAGCCAGTCTAAATATTAGCTAAGCAGTTGACCACTAATTCTGTGGAGGAAAAAAAAAAAAACATACATGAATTACAGAAAAAATGCACTCAACACAAGGAAAGTACCTCTAAAAAGCATGGAAGCATGCTTAATCTTCAACTTTATACAGAGACTACTGTGCACAGTAGGTGCCTCCAGGGGTCTATTTGTCTGAGACTTGAGGACAAAGATGTGTGCCCTTAACCTGTCTGGTGCTCTTTCCCTTCTATACTCCACACTGCTGTCTCTGCTTTGTATTGTAACCTAAGATTTTAAATCTCTGAGGTGTTATTTACAGGAAAACATAGCTGTAATTCCACCAGTTCCTGCATATTATCTTTGAGGCTGATTAGATTTCTTTTCCCACTAGTATAACTCAAGTTAAGGTATCTTCCTTTATCATCAAAAATATATACACATGCGTATACATTTGACTGAAATCTGAGTTCTCCTGTAAAACAAACTATGAACCGTTTAGATAGGGCGAGAGAAAAGTATTTTAATGCTAGATTTTTGCTTATTTGATAAGGCAAAACTTTTTTACTGTAAGAGTCTAATGTGATCAAATACAACCAATGCAGGGAAAATCGCTGAGCCTGGAAATTTTAGGAAATTGCAGAGTGTGTTGACCATCTGGTGTAAAAAGATAAACTTCAACCAAACCATGTGTTCAAATATGTCTTGAGTTGTTTCAGTTTCCTTAAATAAAAACACGATCGTGTTTGGGGTGATGGTCATGGTTATTAACTGGAATTTTGCTTTCAGTAGAGAAAACGTCAAACTTTTGCACATAGCGAAGTAAAGTATGAACTCCACCTCCCCAATTCTTTAGTGAATTTTGACAACTTCAATGCTGTTTACATGTCAGCTTCGACTGAAATCTTCAACGTGGAATTATGAATTTTTTTCAAAATATCATAAACATGAAATTAATTTCAAAATACATTATTTCAAACAAAAATATTTTAAGATCCTGCACTTAAAGTCACCTTGGGTGAATCCCCACAAAGGAGATTTAGTTGTGCACACCTGGGAAAGACTCCTCGCTCTTCCCTTCTCACATTATTCTTGGGGTTCAGTTAGAGATTGGTCATTGGAAGTGGTGTAGGTAGGAACACGCACGTGAAACATCTCACACTGAATACTTTCAATAACAATGCTGTAGATTGGGGATACAATTTTAGTTCTGCTTGTCTGCCTATGATGAAACTTGTCATTTGTATAATTTCCTTTAAGCTAATGGCTCTCAGACATACTCATTTGCACCTAGGGAACATCTGGAAATTACTGGTGACATTTTGAGTATTACAACTGGAGAATTTTCTTGATATCTAGAGTGTAAAACCTCAGCTAATCACCCTACTATGCATTTGGTAACAACACCTTCACCTTCATTGAGGAATTATCTGGCAACAAAAGTCAAAAAAAAAACAAGAATAAACAAGACTTAGAAATCCTACCTTAGATTTTTCATGTATCTTTGGACTATGGAAAAACCTGTGCTAAACTTGAGCTTGTGCATAGAGATCAATGCAAAGTCATCATGTTAGTTGTGTTTCCTGAGACAGATGCCTTGGCTCTATAGTACGTACAAATCTCCCCAGAGTGCTAGTGTTATTCTTAACAGGTCACTAACCAAGTGGAAGGAAGCTAAAACAGTGAGTTGTCGCTAAATCACTCTTTGTAACTCGCTAAACATAATATGTTATATAAACCTTGCAAAAGAAAAAAAAATGATTCTTTTTTTCAAGAACAGGATTCTTTGAACTTCCAAAATAAAGGATCTCTAGTACCACAGTGCAGGCTCACCAAAACAAAGGAATGTAGAAAAAGTATTATACAAATATAAAGAGACTTGCATACGAAGGCACCTCGCCTCAAGACTATTTTCAACCAAAATTTTTAAAACCCTGAGCTAAATGTTGTTCACCATGCAAGTGGTGTCAAATAAAACTTTGTTATACTGTGCAAAATAATTATCTATTTGTGGTTATTAAAATAGTTTTTATAATCAGGAAGTTTATCTTTAGTTTAGCACATCTGACCTCTGAAATGTATCATACTACTTTTGAAAGTTCCTCCTGTGCACAGTCTGTGAAAAGAAAAATACTGCACGTATCATCAGTGCATTCAAGCAGCAGACTGGGATGCGACTCAGTGCTTTTTTTTTCAATATTCAGAAAATATCTTGGAATAAATGGTAGTGACCAATTTAATATTCTTTAAATATATAATATTTTAACTATATATATATATATATATATATATATATGAAAGTCCTCATATGTCAAATTTGACAAATATAATTAAAGAGAATATAAATACAGGCACAAAAGCTAACCACTAATTCCTTGGCTTCTATAGTTTGAATCTCGAAAGTGCCCAAAAGCCTCATGCATTTGGTGTTATGGGATACCATTGGAACCATGCGCTATCAAGCGGTGTGGACTTTACGTTTTTTTTCAGTTTCTTGTATATTCTAGATTTTATTCCTTTGTCTGAAGGGCTACTGGTGAATATCTTTCCCCACTCAGGGTTGTCTCTTCGCCTTGCAGATTGCATCTTTGCTGTGCAAAAGCTTTTCAATTTAATGTAGTCCCATTTGTTGATTCTTGCTGAGATTTCTTGTGCAGTTGGAGATCAGTTCAAAAAAATCCTTTCATGTCCCTATGCCTTTTAGGGTTTTACCCATTTTTGTCTTCGAGTAATCTCAGTGTTTCTGTTTTTATGTCCAGTTCTTTGAACCATTTTGACCTGATTTTAGTGTGCGGAGACAGGTACAAGTCCAGTTTCGTTCTCCTGCATGTAGAGATCCAGGTTTTCCAGCACTATTTGTTGAAGATGCTGATTTTTCTCCAGTGGATTGTTTTGACCCCTTTGTTGAAGATCAGTTGACTAAGGGTGTTTGGGTTTGTTTCATCATCCTCAATTCTGTTCCACTGGTCCTCTTATCTGTTCTTATACCAGTACCGTGTAGATTTAATCACTGTTGCTCGGTAGTATTTTTTGAAGTCTGCGATTATGATCCCTCCAGCTTTGCCTTTGTTACTCAGAATTGCTTTAGAGCTTCTGTGTCTTTTCTTTTTCTCTATACATTTTAAGTTTTTTTTTTCTAGTTCTGTGAAGAATATAGTTTGTCTTGCATTAAATCTGTAAAGTAGCTTTGGGAGTATGGCCATTTTGAAAATACTAGTTTTTCCTATCCAAGAACAGGTAATGTCTGTCCATTTTCTAAAGTTCTCTTCAATCTCTTTCTTTAGGAATTTGTAGTTTTCTTTGCATAGGTCTTTAACATCTTTGGTGAGATTTACACCTAAGTATTTTTGTTGCTGTTGTTGCTATTGTGAAGGGGTTGTTTTCTTGGTTTCTTTTTCTTTAGATTTTTTATCTGTGTATAGGAATGTTATTGATTTGTGAGTATTGATTTTATAACCTGCTAGTTTGCTGATTTTTTTTTTAAAAAAATCTAAGGTCTTTGGCTGGAATGTTTTAGGTCTTCTGTGTTTGTTATAAACAGCTTGAATCATGTTGAGGTCGGGTCCCTCTATTCCTATTTTTCTTCGGAGTCTTCATCATAAATGGTGCCATCAAGAAGTGGGCAGCTGAAATAAAAAGAAACTTCTCAGACTAATGGTCAACAAGCATTTGAAAAATAGTTCTTCATTACTGGCCATCAGAGGAATGCAAATAAAAACAGCTCTGAGGTTTCACCTCCCTGCAGTGAGAATGGCCTAGATAAAGAACTCAGAAAACAACATTTGTTGGTGAGGATGCAGATAAGAAGAAACTCTGCTCAACTGGTGGTCAGAATGTAAGCTGGTACAACATTGTAGAAAGCAGTCTGAAGGTTCCTCAGAAAGCTGAGAAGGGAAATTTCTCTACTGGGCATATTTCCAAAAGAAATAAAGTCATACCAAAAAGACAGTTGCATAGCGTGTTTATAGCAGCACAATTAATAATAGCCAAATCCTGAAATCAATCTACCTTCCCGTCCATACAGGAATGGTTAAAGACATGGTATCTCTTCACAAGGGAACAGCATGCAGCCACAAGGAAAGACATATAGGAAGCACTTGAACAAATAGGACACCACCCAGAGTCAATATTGCTCAGTGAAATGGACCAAGCAGAAAAGACTGTAGATGTGTGTCCCTCTTATGAAATGCACAAAAATAATAACATAAAAAGGCCCAAACATGAATGGCAGGGCAGAAAGAAAGGCAAAGGTCAGATAAGAAAGAAGTGAAGACTCCTGAGGAAGGGGTGGACACAGATGCTCACTAGTTCCCCAAACCCTATTGTTCTAATGTGTTACAGAATTTGTAATTCATGAAATAACAAAAAAGTAAAATTTTATGTCATGTGAACTTTTCATACCAAAAATATTAAAACATCTACATAAAACAAGAGGTGTGGAGTGTTTGGAAGGGGCAGAACACTAGGGCTTCACGTGCTGGAGGGAGCCAATCACTGAGGCTTGACCCGGGAGGGAGGGAACACTGAAACTTGATCTGGATGAGGAAGACCACTGGGATATGGCCTAGAAGCATACGTGCTAGTTGAGCCCGTCCTTGCTTACAAGGCTTCCTGTCTGCAATGCTCTGAGGAGCTGCCATCCCGCTGGGCCGTGGTTATATGCTCCCACCATTTCCAGCCATGCAGCAATGATCCGAGACCTTCTGAAATTTTGAGTTAAAACGAATTTCTCATCTCGTAAGTTGGGGATGTGGGGCAAGCAAAGAAAAAGTCACTAAGACATCAGCCAAAATGAACATACCTACAACTAAAGGCCTTACATCACGTGCACCTAAGTCTGTGAGTGTGGTTTTGAGGCTTTCACTTACTGTTATGTCATAAAAGTTTTCACTATGCATAAACCTTATTTGAATGTATTTCACAATGCCTAGCTATTATGTAATTACTTAATGAAGAAATTAGACATGTTATTCTAAATAATAGAAAAAATGTAACAAATATTTTAAAAACTTTCAAACTATAATAATTAATACTAACTGTTAGACAAACATTGGGTAAATTTTGTAATATTTTATTACATTTCAAGTTTAAAAGTTTGATCATTGAGACATGGCATATGTATAAACTTAATGAGTCTGCTTTTTAGCTCCAAAATTAGGAAATGAATACTTGTGTTTAAACATTCCCTAAAGTTTCAGTTATGGATTACAATTACATTTTTCTGTCTTGTTATAAAATTGTTTTCTCAATAAATTCTTGTTTTTTAATATTTAATTTCCAATTCTTTGCGATTTTACAAAGCACCATATAGAACACCGATATAGCAAAACCTTTTGTTTTGAAATAATGCTTTAAAATAATGTGGCTGTAATAAAAAGAAAGTAACTATAAATAATTTTGGCATATACAGACATAGTGCTATTTTTAAAAATATACATCCCAATTAATGCTCCCAATGCAGTGAATGGCATTTTAAATGACCGGTGACTGCTTCTCTCTCAGCTGTTTCCAGAGTAATAGTGTTTTGGCTCATTAATTAAACATTCACAATTTGAGGATTCTTGCTGTGAACCATATAAGGATTTAAATTATTTTAAAGGTATGTCCCTTTTTTTCAATGCGTAACTACTTAGGAACATCAAATAACTGGAATCAAGTTTTGTAGCAGCTAATCAAGCTCAGCATAATACTCATCTTGTAGTCTTTTTAAAAATATAGACCAACAGCATGATTGTTACAAATATTTCAAAATTAAAATTAAAATGTATATGGAAATTCATTTATAAATTTACTTTTCTACAAAAAAATTAGGATCATCCAAGTGGTACAGATGACTAGAGGACACGTTCAGAAGCTGCCTCCGTCAAGCAACTCAGCATGGAGAAACCTCTGGGAGCCGATAAGAAGCCACATAGGAATACAAAGTGTGCGTGGGAAATTTGGTGCTGAAGTGGGAGAATTCTGAAAATTTGTCTTGAAAGATTCATTCTGATCAAGTCTTCTCATGGAAAAAAGGGGGGATGGGTGTTGGGAGAAAACTGATCTCAAAAGAGCCGCAAGCAAGCTTACGTGAGGAAAGAAGTCACCAAAGTGACATGTATGTCAATGTGAGGAAAATGAAGTATTTCCACATTTCTTTTCTTACAAAGGTGTAGATGTGTCTGGAAGTCTTGTTATTTATTTAGGTATTTGCTTATTTAATGAGGTACTGAAGATTGAACCCGGAACCTTCACCCTGAGGTGTATTCTCAGGTCTTTTTATTGTTTAATTGAGATGGGGTCTCACCGAGTCACTAAGTGGCCCACACTGTGTTGGGATTTGTCATCCTCCCACCTCTGCCTTCCAGAGTGCTACGATTTTAAGCATGCATCACCTCGCCTGGCTGTGTGTGTGTGTGTGTGTGTGTGTGTGTGTGTGTGTTTGATGTCATGGAACAAAAGTGATTCTACCTCAAGTTTCAACTTTGTGAAAAAAGATGTGAGAAATGGGTTTCTGAAAATACCACATAAATGGTTAAAGCTCAGAACAAAGGATGTTAAATCTCCATGCCACATCATAAAATCTGAACAAAGTAAGGGTACTATGGATGTGAGGCTCTGTTGCATTTTTATCTTGGTGCCTTTGCATATGCGATCTCTTCTTTTTTACTTCTATTTTTTAAATTACAAAGCAATATCCTATTAAAAATTTTTCAATGTAAAAACTAAGAAAACTATGAATTCTCATGATGCAATTATTCCTATTAAAATATAAAATTAGAAATTGTCGCCTAATCACAACCTTATTTACCAATTTACTCGGTACAGAATTTAATTGAATCTTAATGGTTTGCCATAATTGCTACTGCTGCTCTGTGTCCTCTGAGAAGCACGTCAAGATGAGATTAGCCCTGCAGAAAGATTTACTGGGGAAAACGGTGCTGAGAAAAAAAAAAAAAAAAAAAAAAACGTGGAGCCGGCTGGAGGATGGTGGAGTGTGTCACTGGCAAAGGATGCAGTGTGACACCTGCAAACAGAAAAGCGATGGGAAGATGGAGAGCAAAGAAGTTGTTGATTATACCTCAGTAGCAAGAAAGTTTTGCCAGGTCTAATACGGAGTTCTAGAGAAAAAAATGTGCAAAAAATGTCACATCTCCTGTGTGTGTGTGTGTGTGTGTGTGTGTGTGTGTGTGTGTGTGTGTGTGTACAGATAGTATCATTACCGAGTTCAGTCCTTGGCTGGGGCAGCCACGGGGAACTATAGTCAGCACAAAGGTGTGGATAGATTACAAGTTGCAGCAGGTGAGGCAGCAGGAGGGCAGACAGGTGCGCTTTTATGGCTAGCCCATTGCTTCCTGTCTTTTCTTAAAAGGACAAATACGATATCTCATGTGAAGACTTCCATACAGGTTTTCATCATCTCAGTACACTACCCAGCCTCCAGGATGCATAATTACAAAATGTTGTCAATAAAGCTTTTATGTTATTTTAATATTTTAGTATAAGCACAAGAATTGTATTCTAAATATTTAAGCATATTATAACATATGTGATATTTTAATTTGCTCTTCTTGTTGTATAATGCTTCCTTCATTTGACACACATTTATTAAAATTTGTGGTTACAGTTCATTCCATACATTCACACCACATGACTATCACACAAAATTAAGGCAATTCACCAACTCAAAGTCTTTCTAATGTTTAGATTGTTTTTAATACTTAATTCTAAAAACAGTCCCATTATAATTACTCTTTGGCACATATAACTCAACACAATTAGTATATTTCTTGCACATATGCAAAAGAGCAGAATTTCTGAGCTCCAGATCATATAAAGAATTTACTTTCCTAGGTATTACAAAATTGTTCTGAAAATTGGAAATCTAAAGCACACTATATCCACGGTGCTTAAGATTCTTCATGTACATTTTCAACCAAACTAGTTCTTTTGTTTATAATATTATTATTATTTTATTTTTATTTTTAGAGACAGTGCCTTGCTCTTTACCCAGGCTGCTGGTCCTGAGCTCACTCTGGGGCCAGGCTGGCCTTGAATTCCTGGCAGTCCTCCTTCCTCGTTGTCCCAAGTGCTGGGATTACGAGGTGAGTGCTAACATGCCAGTTTATCTGGTGCTGGGGAATTGAACCCAGGGCCTTGCGTTTGCTAGGCAAGTTCTTTAACCACTGCATCATTCATCCATAGTCTAGCTCTTTCATTTTTGAGATTCAATTTTATACGGGACCCTTATGTCAGAATATCAAAATTTTGTTTAGATTTTCACTATTATTAAATGCATTAAGCAGTTTTGCTAGATGCGCTGATAATTGATGTTTTTCCTCCATATAATAATCATTATTAATATTTTTTCCTTTTGTGAGATTTTTGCCTTTATTCTTATTGATCATGAAACTTAGCATGCTGTTTTTAAAATAATATGTGTAAACAATATTTTCTTGATCTACCATATTTACCCTCACAGAACATTTGATATTTGGTTTGAATAGAATTGACCTTCTGTTGTCTTCACAGTTTGTGCTTTTCAGTATCTTGTCCAAGTCTTATCTTCTTTAACCAAATCCAAAACTTACTTTCTTGCAAAAATTCAATGTCATGATCTTCCCATTTCTCCAGAGTAATATCTCAGTCTCCTCTTACCAACCTTATTTAAGCCATTCAAATTATTTTTTCACCACATAATCCTTAGGACTACCTTGCTATTCTATAGGGGAAAAATATAAACTCATGGCACACTCGTTGAAATTCTCCTAAAGAGTTATTTTGTTAAGAACTCAGAACAGGATGAAGCAATAAGGTGATTATGCAGGGGTGGTTGTGAGCTTCTGTGCACGTATCTCATTTCACTCTATCATAGGCAAATACGTGCTCCCTCTGATACCTACGGGACTTTATGAAAGCAAGTCATAAATTAAGGCAGGCATAAGTTCTCACAGTCTTCCAAGTGACTATTTTGCAAAATATGATCATCCTGAACAATGATAAGAAGAGAACAATAAAAGAGGACGTCATCGAGACTAATAATAAACAAAATTGTTGTGAATTTATCAGTAAAACAGACGTTCAGTGAGATGACAAAAAGATTAAGTGATTTTTGTCCAGTGGTGCAAGAATTATTTAATATTTTAAAAATCTAGCTGGCCAAGGTGATACAGGCCATTATTTCTGGCACTCTGGAAGGCCGAGCTTGGAGGACCACATGTCCAAGCTGAGCCCAGACAACTTGGTGACTTTGCAAAAGAGAACATGTCTTCAGTTTCATAATTTTTCTCCTGTTGATATTCTTTATATATTTTAAATATATATTTAAATAGTCTCGGGGATGCGAAAGTATTGTACCATATTGTTACTTCAAAATCCTCTTCTTTATGGGTAATATATAAGAAATAATTTCTTTTTGTATATTATTAATTTTTCTATGCTGATGCCATAATTGCTTATTTGTTTGACAAGTTGTTCTGTTCTTGTAAAAAACGTCCCTCATTTAAATTTTTTATGAAGATAAACATATTGTCATATTGTCATTTGAAAGATGATTATATCAAGCCAAAATATTTTATTCCTTCTGCCCAACTTTTACCCATTTTATTTGTTTATACTGTATTTCAGTAGCAAGAAATTGCAGTTAAAACAGTAGCAAAAAATTGTGTCCTCATAATTTTCTTAATCCTATTATGTAAATTTCAGGTTTTTCACTATAACTTTGATGTTAGCTGTAAAGATTTGTAGACATTCTTCACCAAATTTAGGAATTTTTATCTCTTTAAAAGTGTCCAATAATTTTTACTATCAGATTACTATTGGTTTTGGCATTATTGAACACTTCTCCTGAGCATATTAAGATACTGCAGGATCTTTATTCTTTTGTCTGTGATAGATGGAGTTACACAAATTTTTGAATTTTGAGTTAGCCTTGCATAATTTCATACTTGTAATAAATCCCATTTCATACCATTCTTTGTGTTTATTGTTAAATTCTATTTGCTGATAAGTTTGTTAAGAATTTTTACAGATGGTGCTAAAGCTTTAGCCCAACCCAACATGTAACATACTTCTCCAGCTTGCAGGAATCTTAAGCTCCTAGTACCACAGATAAACATGAGTTTTACATCTATGTTCATGAAAGACATTGATCTGCAGACTCTTTCTGGTTATGCCTTTTTCTCATTTTTTATTAAGGGAATGCTATCCTTGGAACATTGGTCAGGACTCATCCTCTTTGCTTGTATCCTCTGAAAGACATAGAAGTATATGAAAAATTTTATCTCTGAAACAACAGAATTCTGCAAAAATGATTTGGTGTTTGTAAATTATGTTTTATAAAATTATTATTTATTCCATTTCTTTATTAGGTGTAAGTCTAATAAGATATCTACTTTTTCTTTCATAGATTTAACAAATTAAACCATTCAAAATTTATATGGATACATTTGTTATTCTTTTTGAGTATGTTTAGCTAAGTAATTGTCAGTTGTTGTGGTTAGGATCTGGAGTGTCCCCCAAAAGTCTCATGTATTTTAATGGAACCATGTGATATTGGTGGATTGGGGTCTGATCTGGAGGGGTGGATTACAGTTAAATTTGGATTAAAGGTGTGTAGTGGCCACACCTCGATGCAGGGGGGCGGTGGTTACTGGGCGGAGACCTGAAAGGATACATAAGCTGCACCTGCCTTCCTGGGGGACAGGGACTAGTCTCAACTAGGCTGAGCTTGTCTTCCTGTTTGTCGGGGAAGCTGCCTCCACCTCTCTCTCTGCCATGTACTTCGATTGTTTCCGGCCACCCCTGAATGACCTGTGACCTTCGAGACTGTGAGCTAAAATAAACCTTTCCTTTCCTAAGTTTGTGGGTGTCACATATTGAGTTGCAGCAACGAAGAAGTGACTAAGACATCAGCTGCATTTATCTTTTTAAAGAACCAACTCTTTGAGAGGGCAAACCACAAGACCTTAAGACCTCACATCCAAAATTATTCTGTAATGATAGTAATACCACAGTACGAACACAGAAACAGTCAGTTTTCATTGGAATAGAATTGAAGTTATAAAATAACCCCAAACATATTCACTCACTTACTTTTTGACAAAAAGTATACAATAGTGAAAAGTAACCTCTTCAAAAATGATGTTGAAAATATGGTTATTAGCATGCAGAAGATTAAATATAGACCCTTGTCTCTTGGCCTGTAGTAAAATGGAAAAATACATTCAAAACTAAATATTAGAACAGAAACACTGAATACACAAGAAGATGAACAAGCAAAACATTGGATTTTTAGGCATAGGCAAGGACTTCCTGCACAGAACTTCAATTACACAAAAATAAATCCAGGAATCAAGAATTGGGATTATATCAAATAACAAACCTTTGGAAATGAAGGACACAATTTATTGGCTGGAAAAGAAAAATCTTTGCCAACTGCCTCTTTGGAAGAGGACTAATATGTAGAAAATGCACAGAATTTAATAAAATAGCATTCTCCTAAATTAAAAAGAAAATTTAAATTGATTAACTGAAATAAATAAGCACTTCTCAAAAGACATAAAAATTTAAATGATCAAAACTTACTTAAAACTGTTTAGAATATTAGACCATTAGATTAATGCAAATCAGAACAACTAGAGGTTGCATCTTAGTTACACCTTTATCCAAAAAGATTAGTTATAAACAAGAAACGAAAGGCGATAAATGTTGGCAAGGTTATGGAGAATAGTGAACACTTGCACATCGTTGGTAGGAATAAAAAAAAAAACACTAGCAAATCAGTAATGAGATTCATATATAAATTAAATATAAACATTCTTTTTGACCCTATTCTATGTCTTCTGGGTATCTCCCCCTTCAATTTTTTTTATATTAGAATGACAAATGCATGTGTATGTTTATAACAACACAATTTTTACTGTTAAATTTTGGATGCAGCCAATATGTCCACTAACAGATGAATGAGCAAATAAGATGTGGAATATAAATACAGTGGAATTGTACTCAGCGACAGAGAAGAAGCAATTTGACCTAATTGTAGAAAAAATGAACGCATCCTCCTCTTTTCCACCGTCTAGATTTCTCCTCGCACTCCGCACAATCTACCTTCCTGGTTCCTATCTTTTGTTTTGGTTTGCTCTTCAAATTATTCACTTTCCAGCTTTCCCATATTAGAAGAAACATGGAATATTTAGGCTATGTCTGATTTAGCTCTACCTCAGTCTTTGGCAAAAGGAGAAAATAGAGGGTAAAAGAAAATAAGACTCTTATGGAACTTAAAACGAAAAACAAAGTGAAATAGTGGGGTAGGGCGGGGAGGGAGGAAAGGGTGGGTGAAGCAAAAGGAGAGAGGGAAAGTCCTTGTCACCTTGACAAGATACTTAGGTGCACAAAACAATAAACTTCATTGTAAAACTTAAATTTTGCACTTATGCATTTCAATAAAATGTGAAAAAGAAAGAAAATAAAAATAATCAAGATATGACATGTGTATATAACAAGTCCACAAGATGATTGTATTGCAAACATATACCAAAATAATAGTCATTTTCCTGTTTCTAAAAATTTTGGTTGACTATTCATAAGGTTCTGTATTAAATTGTAATGTCTATAGTAAAAAAGCATATCTTAGAAACTTGAAATATTGATATTGTCTAAATGTCTACCGACAGGATGACATAGATGATCTCCTAATCATATAGCAGATTCTCATAGCTGTGAAATCAAGAGTAGAACAAGAGTACCACATCACCTATATAACCCAGGTAATGGAGGAATACATAATGCAGTGTTTAAAATTAGAAGTACAAGTACACTAAAATCAACATTGTGTTTAGGAAATAAGCATATGAACTCTTGTTTTAGTTTTTTTTTTTTTTTTTATTGCTGTGACTCAATACCCGACACCCATAAGCTTAGGAAAGGAAAGGTTTATTTTAGCTCACAGTCTCGAAGGGCACAGTCCATTCAGGGGTGGCCAGCAACAATCGAAGTACATGGCAGAGAGAGAGGTGGAGGCAGCTTCCCCGACAAACAGGAAGACAAGCTCAGCCTAGTTGAGACTAGTCCCTGTCCTCCAGGAAGGCAGGGGCAGCTTATGTACCCTTTCAGGTCTCCGCCCAGTAACCAGTCCCTCCTGCATCCAGGTGTGGCCACTACACACCGTTAATCCTAACTTAACTGTAATCCACCCCTCCTGACCAGACCCCAATCCACCAACATCACATGGTTCCATTAAAATACATGAGACTTTTGGGGGACACTCCATATCCTAAGCACAACAACTCTGGTGTTAAGATTTATGGGGCTAACTTATATCAAATAAGAGTTGTTTCTAGAGGACTGAGTTACTATGTATGTATAAATGTACATACACATATGCAAATGTATTATGAAAAGTGGTAAAATTAAAATTTTAATTTTAATCTATTAGAAGTCAACTTGCTCTACTTGTGTTTGTGGGTATATCAGAGGGCTCCATACATATGTAATCCTGTTTTTCATGTAAGATGAATTATGTTTGTTAGCATATTAATGTGAAGTAATAAATATAATGAATAATTTTCTGCTCCCATTTGAACTTGCCAGTATGATGTACTGAAATATTAATATTATAGCATATGTTTCTGACTGAAAAATACCTTGAAAGCAATTGCTCAAATTATTATGCATAGAAAATGTAAGGAAGATGAGCTGTGAAGGAAAGATATTTAATAGTATATAAGGCAAGTTCATACACCTGGAAATTAAACACAATAATAGCTCTTAAAGAATTGAGCAATGTGGGTCACAAAAAAAAAAAAAAAACTCATCAAAACAAGATAAGAAGGGCTGGTGAAATTGTGTGAAGTTTTCAAATTTGGCATAAAGGAGAGATATTGATGTATTCACATTTTCTCTGAGTTTTTAGCTCTTCTGAAGAATATGAATATAGCATTTAAAATTACAGACATTAAGTCAAAATTACAAATATTCTACAAAATGATCTCCTTTTAGAATAAAATACAGTTCTCACAGTTGAGCTATTGAGTTTCACAAATGTTCTTCACTAGTGGTGGATTCAAACTAAAGAAATTTTTTTTATGATTAAGTACCATGGTGAAAAATGCCTTGCATGCTGAGAAATGTCCTATGGCAACAGTCAAGGATTGAATTGTTCTCCTAAAATCGTGTTCGTGTAACGTGTGTGGGAGATGTTAGATACTTTCTAACAGAAGGGACAACGGAGGTCAGCTTCCCCTTGTCTTTTGTAGAATAGTTGTACTGCTATGAATTAAATTGAAAAATTACGGTCATAACTAAATGACCAACTCCTAACTTATATTTCTGATTGGGATGGTGATGATCACAGTGATTAATACGAGATAATTAATCTTAGAGCTTTAGCTCGTGCAGTCTTTACTGTGAAATCTGGCCATTTTCTGTAGATGGCTAGACGTTTCGCTAATATGTTACACTCACGGAATGTAGTCCGCTTTGAAAAAATATACTTTTCAGTCTAAGTTTCAGGGACCTCAGTCTTTACCGTCCAGCTATATCACAGTTGGATGGGATACGAATTGTATAGAATAAGCACATGATTCAGTGCAATCAATTACAGCAAAGTATTAAAAAGTAGAGATATTTTGTTTAAAAAGTTTAATAGATTTATTTTATAGTAACAGACAATACTTTATTTTTAAAGTTTGACTAAACATTGAGCAAAATGTGGTATTTCTAATTTTTATTATACTGGAATTGTGCACAAACTTAAAGTTTCTGTCAATGATTTGAAGTGGATTTAAAAAAATCATGCTCATAATACATGTGCATTAAATTTTCAGGGTAAACCCACATATTTCATTATTCATGAAGTATTATAAACTTTTCATTAAGCTTAAAACTAAATAAAATAAAATATGTAATTAACATAAAGCTTGACTTAAATTGCATTTAGTATAGAAATACACTCCATTGATATAATACAGTGATAGTGCAGAAGACACCAAAAGTAAAATAAAGTGAAATCAAAATGTCTTTAATACATAGCAAGGAGTCATGCTCTAATGTCACAGACCCATGGAACATTTGGGTATCTGTGGAAAATTGTGATACCTTCAAACTAACCCGTGGGCTAAAGAGAAGTTGCAAATACATAGACCACGAGAGGTCTTGAGATGTGATAATTATTTGAGCGGAACTCGTTTGAAAATAAGAAGACACACTGTAGACTTTAAAAGCAGTGAGTGTAAATTTTAAATAAGTGATACCATTTGCCCCAAGAATTTAATATATACATCACATACAAAAATATCTGTGTATGTAAAATTTTATTAAGAATGTTACTGAGAGTGTCTATCATGTGAGTCTTTCCTTTTCTAAATGAACATTATTTTTTTCCATTTAACAAATGTTAATTTCTAGGCAACATACCTTCGAATAATTTGTCACCAGAAAGGAAAACACCTCTCAGCCACAGAGATTAGAGGTGTGTGGTCCGACTTGTCAAGGACACTTGAAATAGAGACTGTGTCATGGACTGGAAGGGAAGGAGGAAGGCTGGTTTTGATCACCGCTAAATTGTGAGTGAGACTGACAGATTAAAGAGTCTCTCTCTCTGTTTTCTGAGTTTGATTTTAGTGTGCTTTTTATTTTCTTGTGAAGTTTTATATAAAAGGAGACTCTCTGAACACAGTGGATTAAAAGTTTTTTTTTTTTTTTAATCCAACATTTTAAGATTTTTTTAGATGGTTTCGTCTGTACACAACATTGTGCTGTTGGTTTTAACAAAAGAGGTGAGCAGGAACGCTAAGGTCCTTAGGCCACTTCTAACTCCAAGATGCTAGGAGTTAGATTAAACAAACATCATGGGGCAGAATATTTTTTAAAAAATAAAAATGAATCCCAATGTTCCAACACACACTTGCTTTGAAGAGGCAGGCTTTCGATCTTTATTTTTCTACCTGGAATGAAAGTGTCTATTCATATGCAATGTAAAGAAGCATAATTGAATTTACAAACAAGGAATTTTTTTCTTTAAGTAGAATAATTTTTCTTTGATAAACGAATGAAAAATATGGGAGATGCTATATATTTTCTGATACAATATTTTTGAAAATGAATGTTTAGTTCTTTCAAGGACTTAAATATATCCTGAAACATTTCCTGTAAGCAAGGAAGACTTTGTATGTTAAGAATGGCTTTATTTTCTTTACATTGGCATGCCTTCACAGCATAAGAAGAGAGGTAGTGAAACATTTGGCCAAAGAACATACTGCCATCTATTCATAAGTAACAGATCTTGGAATGTCATTCCATACAGAAATTCTAAAAGGAGTCATTTGGAATAACGGAGAAATCATGTGTGAGTATTTTGACTTCTTCAAATCTTATCATTCCCATAACCTTTAAGCATATTGGAAACAGCTGCTTTTACAGAAGACTGATGTAACTGCCTGTGATCCATGGGGCTTCTTGACATAATCTTTTTAATTACAGGACAGTTGAAACTCTTTGTTTTTCTTTAATATGATTCTAAGATTGTAAATATCAGAATCAACAGTAAATTGATTAGAAATCAGGAAACCCAATTTTCCATATTAGCTAAAATGATTGAGAAAGAGGTGAAAAAAATGTAGCATTCATCTCTCTTGACCTAATTTATTTTATTGACTATTGGATTTTATAATTCTGTCCTTGCTGCTGTCGATGGCAAAATGCCATCTTTTCTGTTTGAATAATATTTCATTCTTTATATATTTCACATTTTTAGAAATTTATATATTTCTTTGTAGATGAGCAACTCAGATGATTCCATATCTTGAATGTTCTGAAAGTTTGGTAACTATAATTCATAGTGATTTGTTATATACGTTAAAGCAACTGGAGAAGAGCTTCAAGTTTCCAAACACCTAGAAATGCTAATATTTAAGGAGAAAAAACTGTTAACTGCCTTGACTCGGCTACCACACATTATGGGAATGTATCACATCCTAGTACTGTATATCATAAATAATAAGTACAGATATTACATGTCGATTATTTTTTCAAAAAAAAGAATCGGTTTCATTTTCAGTAAAATATCCAACAAAATTTGAAAACTAGTGGTCTAATCTGTGCACTTCATGTTTTACCAATGAACTAACAAAATTATATATTTAGTACCTTTGCTTTATTGAATCTTGATAATGCCTACGTGATATTCTAAATAGTTTTCACACCTTGTTGCTATTATCCTCTTCACAGTCTGAGCTTAAAACTGTTATAATTTTTATCTATCAGTTGTTTAAGGAATGTGCTGTGAAAATACACTTATGGGAAAAGGCTATTCAGCCACAAGAAATATATATAACATCCTGCCATTTGCTAAAATGTGAAGAGAAGTGGAAGTCACCCTGTTAAGGAAGCCACAGAAAGGCAAATACCACATGATTCACTCAGATGTCAAATCTAAAATCATGATGTCATAAAAGTTGAGAATAGAAACTTGGTTACAAGCATCTGTGGAAAACAAGCGGCCGGGAAGGATGAGGAAATACCGGTTCAAGGTACTAAGCAATTCATAGGTAACCTAGGGAAAAAATCGACAACCTCTTGCACAACAGGGCCACTGGGGAGCAAGAGGTACTGCATATATCAAAAAATCGAAAGATGATCTTCATTATTTTACCGCAAAACAATCAATGTGTAAGAGTTATTCATCTTGATTTGACTGTTTATTCCATGCAACACGCAATGTATCAAATTATAACAGTGTCTGATAAATATGTAGAATACTATGTATCCATTAAAATATGCAAAATAATGAAATTTAAAATTAAAAATATTATGTTCATTCCACTGATAAATCTAATTAACACATAAGATATATGGGTATCTTTCCCAAGACCACATTGCTAATGAGCACCACAATGAATCCACAAACTTCTATTCTGCCTACGTTTCTAAGAAAACGGAGCCTCAGAATGAGGAGTTTCCTCTAGAGGCTCATTCCCTCAGTCTGTAGTCTGGGTCACTGTATAGACTCTTGGGTGTGTCTGTGTGTTTTTGTTGTTGATGTCGTTGTTGTTTAGGTTTCGTCTAGTTGCTTTTCTTCTCTGTTCAACCAGTGTGATTTGGTGAAAAGGTACTCACCTAAAAGAGTCATATAAGTTGTTAATGTTTTTTTATTATTATTCTCAGTAGGCTTAGCATTCCAGTATTAAAATGTTAATATTAATTAAATTTCAGTAAAAGTAAATTTTCAGAAATGTTATCAACAATGACAAGCTTTAGTTATTCTTGATGGTTATTTTTGATTGAAATTACATGGGCCATTGACAACTTAGTAAAAATTGTTTTGTGAATACTGTTTTTTTCTGACACAATTAAATATAACCTGTAATTTAACACTGAAACTTTATAGGGAATTAATTAGTATACAGTATGCTGACTGACTTTTGGATGTCACTAACATCTGAAGAGAAATTAGTTATGAGAAAACTTCTCTTCCTTTCTTAAAATTTGAATCTATGAGTGTCATAAATATTTTGATGAAACTACATTTAATTACATTTCTTTTAAACCAGGAAGTTATTTTTGTTGATTTGTTCTCCCCAAGTGTTTCTATATCATTGGATTTGACATATGTTTCATTACTATGATTTATCATGCATTAACTGCAAAATTAAACAGAAAAAAATGTGCTTGCTTTCCAATGAAATATACAACACTCACTCAATTCAAGCAAACATATTAGACAATTAAATCTGATGGACATTGTACTAAGTTAATGCTTTGCTTTTTGGGTGAACTCAACACTGTGCTGGATATACAGACTAACAGCTCAGAATAGAAGCGTGATGAAAAGTTCCCGACACAAAACATTATATGTCTATTTGTTTTTCTTTTTAAATAACAGGTGGATGAATGAAAAATGAGAAGGCGGTAAATATAACCAGCCAAGTATAGGATTCAAAAACCGTACTTCTCAGAATGCCAATATGTTCAAATATATGACTTATTTTGAATATTGCATCTAAGTATACACACTATGCCCTGACTACATACTGCTGAGGACAGGCCTTCCGGTACTGCGTGAGCATGTCTACTCCCGGATTAGATTGCTTTTAGTTTTCTTGTCCAGAACATTTAAATTATTCTCAGCATTACATATGCAGATACACAGATATATAAATATTCATAAACTAACTATGCACATTTAGGAATATACACACACATATATGTGCTTGTGTCAGTACATACACACTCCTAATCTCATCTCTCATTCTTTAACCTTTTGAAGATATTCAAAGTTTTTGAAATATAGAGAAAAAATGGCCATAATAATAGTCCCTAGCTACTGATCCCTTACCTTCTTAATGACATTATATGAAAGCATTTTAATATAAATACTCTATTGCACATTCAAAGCCATTGTATAACATCAATTCCGTTACTGTTTTTTCAAGACAAAAATGAGTCCAGACATTTTTTAATAAGCCCAGAGCCACAGAGCTAAACAGCAGCACTTGGACTTTTAACACTTTCCTCTTAGCGATACTTTAAAAATCTACATTAACAACATTTTTCAAGCTCCATATTTTTGTTCTTCTTTTTTTTTTACAATGAGTATGGTACAGAGAGCCTCATAAAATTAGTGTCAGCTTCCAACGGTGTAATATTGCAAGAAGTTGACTCACTTCCTGTATGAGTTTAGCTTCTTTCAAAAGACAGAATTTACAGATGTTATCACAAAAAGGTCTATTAGGAAGGCTTACAAATTCAAGGATAGAGATGGTCCGATGGCGGCTCAGCTGTGAAATAAATCTCTGATCCGGGACTGCAGAACAGGCAGTGAGGTAAGACTCTGCTGTAGATCTCAGGTGAAGACCGAAGCCTGAAGATTGGCAATTGAAGAGCAGCAACAGGCAGACAGGCACAAGTTGAGACTGGAGCGAATCTGTGCTGATGATCTGCAATGTGTAGTAAATCGGAGACCATAGACAATTGCGAAGGCGAGAACTTCCCCAGGGGAAGAAGCTGTACCAATCTTCCCTCTTCCTTCCTTTAATACCTGTTGGAGTTCTAGATGGCCCTCCCACATCTGGATGGGTACTCTTCTCTCATTGGCCAGCCCACAAATGACTCACACTCTAATCCAGACCAGTTCTTGATCCCCAATCTAGGGTGGTTGACAAATCCTAATCTTAATAGAGGTAATAATCCACACAAACTGACATAATCCCTTCAAGGGACGCACTTCCGTAATGCCAGTGATCACAGCTTCCTTCACTGTGGGAAACTGGGTACGTAAGGAGATTCCTAAGCTCCACGTCTTCAGGAAAACCACTAGGACAGCCCTACAGAAAGAGTAGGACAGTAGGAATGTGAAGAAACAAGATATATGAAGACACACTTTTACATGTTGTAGTAAAATCAGCAAAGGATATTAATAAAGTTAAATTTTAGATGACCTGGCCTTAGACAAGGCCACTTAAGGTGAGTTGATAAATTTGGCAAAAAAATTAAAATTTAATATGGAAATACTGTAATGCACCATTAATTATTTTGAGTTTCCACTTATTTTTATATGTTTGAAAAAACAGAGCAGTCTTTCAGAGGGACAGTTCTAAAATACTGAGATGCTTTAGTTGTATACATTTACATACAATTCCAACAATTTTATAAATATCTCTAATAAGAGAAAATAAGTTTTTTTCTGATGAGTTTCATCTATTAGATTTATGCTTTACAAAAACCAGTTTCCTTCAAATATGCCATCCTTCTGCTCCTTATCAATGGAATGTGATTTTTGCTGGTTTTGTACTTGAATTCTGATTTGGACTGCACTTTGACCTATCTGGGAATCCTTAATGCCACAGTGTATTGGCAACAACTACAGAAAATAATGCTTTCCAAATCAGTACTTCTTATAAGAATACCTCTCTTATTCCATAGTGTGAGTTTGGACAATAAAACAAGATAAATTCAGTATTGAGATTGCAGGATGTGACCACAGAATAGAATTACTCTCCCAGCAAGCCACTAATCAAATCAATAAAATCTCGAACATACTAAAGATTTTAAGGACAATTAAATCATAAATGTGATTGCTTTTAGTATGCTTATATACTGATTTTTCTAGTCAATCAGGAAAGATCAGGAAAGAATATTTCTAAGCCCCTGAGTTAAGTATAAAATATCTCTAATCCCACACTGGAGTGTAGTACACTACTTTCAATCACACATTGGTCACTCATAGACAGTATATGCATATACCTTCACATTTGTGTCTATTGTCTGTTTGTTGGTCATATGTTGTTGTTACTGTCTGTTTCTGACTTTTGTGGTGTTTGGGATCAAACCAGAGGCCTCAGGCATATTATACAGCAGATAATGTACCACTGAGATATAATCCCAGTTTATGTTTCAGTTTTGTGTATTTTACTTCACTAATTTGTTACTTCTTTTATGATTTGTTGAAAGATAAATGAGTAACATTTCATAATATATATTTTTGTAAATGTATTTTTCTTTTTGCATTAAATTTATTTTATTTGATCATAAAATATTAATGATATGCTTTCGTGAGAAACCATATAATGCTTCAATAAGTGCAAACTGTGTAATATGTAAATCAGAGTAAAAAATCTGACTTCTTAAACATTTACCATTTTCTTATATTGAAAGCATGTAAAATCATGTCTTTGAGCTAACTGAAATGTAGAATATAGAATATGTCTACTTAACCCATTATGCAAAACCACATCAGAATTTATTGAAGCTGGCGTACACCCTTTACAAAATATTTCTAGGAGCCAACATTGGAAGAGTGAAAAGAGAATACATATACCGAAAAAAATGATATATGCAAAGAAAAATCCCAGATTACTGAGAAACATAGCCAGCAGATTTCAGATAGACAATCATCTGTGCACCTGTGAGGTTTCTGATAGTGGCATCTCTTTTCAGAACAGAGGACAATCTTAGTCATGGGCTTGAAAGAAGTAGTTTTGCCTTTCAAAGGTGCCACCATATTTTCCCATTTTATTGATATGTATAAGTGCACAATATAAAATTTACATTGTTCTTGAGCATTTTGTGCACATACGTATCATGGCAAGGTTACAGGACCTTCTTCTCTCTCCTTTGGCCCTCCCCTTATCAACACCCCCAGTTCCCATTATTTTCCACATTAAGTTCCATGAGATAATTGTGATCCGGGTTTCTCATAGCAGAGAAACCATTTGATATTTCACCTTCTGTTTCTGACTCACTTCACTAAGCATGATGGTCTCAAGTTGCTTCCATTTGCCTACAAAAGCCCCCAACCTCTTTGCTATCTAGTTTGATTAAGACTATATCTCCATCTCCTACAAAGTGCAGGCTTGTGGACTGCCTATAATTTGAAAAAAAAATTAACTTCATCTTTTCTATAACTCAACTATTGTGTGAACAGCTATTGTTAGGATTTATTTCAACTACTTTATGGGAATTGGAAAATATTCACATTCTGGATTCTACTGGTAATATCAATAATAAATAACGTTGTGTCTCATTAAGAAAGATATGTCTTTTAATATCATTCATGAAATTTTGACAGTTTAGTATTAAGCTTGCAACTAGGGTGAAACTTCAGAGCCTTTGCATTTCTTGACAAAGAGAATTGTTGAGATAAGAAATAGATAAGTGGTACCATCCCTGTGATTCTATCATCTGGAGAGACGAGGGGCCAGGGCCCAGGTGGTACATCAGGTGCTAAGCTACATACGCGGAGTTCACATCACTTTTCTCAGAATATGTGTATGTGGGAAGAATGGATTGGCACAGAAAGCTGTAAAAGTGTGTCTGAGTAGAAAAAAGAGCAACTCGCTAAAAATATCTGCTACTGATGAAAGCAGTATTTTCCCCTGAAAAGACACACAGTACTAGCACGCTCTCTCCACCGCACCCCTGCGTTCAGGTATCTGTTTTTCCTTCACACTATAAGCTTGAAATTTAACTTTTTAGACTTCTGTTTTTCCAGTGCTAGATATATCATGGTTTTATGATTAAAAACAATACTATATTCTTCTCACAAAAAAGCTTAAAGCTTTGCATATTGTCTTTTAAAAATATCAATCATTGGGGCTAGAGGAATGGCACAGTAGTTAAAGCACTTGCCTTGCCAGTACAAGGCCCTAAGTTCAATTCCCCAGCACCGCCTAAAGCTGGGTTTGGTGGCCCATGCCTATAATTCCAGCACTCAAGAGGCTCAGGCAGGTGGATTGTTGAGTCCAAGGCCAGCCTGGGCTATATCAGTGAGTTCAAGACCAGCCCGGGCTAAAGAGAGAGACCTGTCTCGAAAATAAATAAATAAATGAATGAATAAATAAATAAAATGTCAATTGCTGATGTAAATAATATTTTGCATTTGTTAATTGGGGCACAGGAAGAATTATAAATCCAGGTAGTAGTTTCCAAACTTAGGATTTCTGTGTTGTGTGTTTGTGTGTGTCAATATCTTGAGATACATTATCTCTAAGACAAACTAGATAACACAACAGAATAAAATAAAATATAGATTTAATTTCAATCTTATTAATAATTATGTTAAATGCTAATAATATTAAAATCAGATTTCCAGGTGATGAAACTTCTGAAATCCACTTCTCCACAAAAATAATGAAAATAGTTTGAAAAATTATAAAACTTTTTTTTTCAGGACACTGAAATAAACCAAAATGTGACAATTTTGTGGAGATAATTTATTTCTGATAAAACTCTAAACCTGAATAATGGGAGCACTGTGAAGTTCAACTTAATCTAGCCCTATGCCTTCTCTCTCACCTATGACATTCATGAAAACCAACACTTTCTCAGGTATAGCGGCATTGACACTAGCATCCTTGCAGACATTAGGCTAACACACCAGGTCTGGGGCTTCTTATAAATCCCTGTCCACAGAACATTGTCATTAGTTGATTTATATTACAGCTCCTTAAAAAGGCATCATTCAGTGGATATCATCCATATATGATATATCATAGAGGATGATCCATGCAGAAAAAAATTGTAGGGTAATTGTTAGCAATGATCGACAGTCATGATGTAATACAGAACATGGCAGTCTGTAATAACAGATGAAGCAAACAAAACCCAGCTGATATAAAAAGGACAGTTTAAGCACCAAGTCTGCACAGAGACCACTGAAAAAGTTATAATTCTAAAATATTTTAGGGAATACAGAGGCAATATGAACATGCAGCCCTATGTCCATGTTCAGTAAAATCATAAGAAATCCACTGATGGCCAACTGTGCATCAGAAGAAGAAGGGAAGAAAAGGCTAAGAGAGGTTTACAAACCCTCTGCTCGTTAAAGTCTAGTCCAATACATACACACGGACTCTTGGCTAGGGTCAGCTAATCAGTACAATGCATTTAAGGAAATATATAACCATTCATTAGCAGACCAATAAGCCAAGCAATTAACTACTTTGGTGGCTTCATATAACCTAGAACACAAACTATAGAATTGACCAAGAAACACACTCAACAAGCAAATAACAAGAAGAATAAATATGAGGAATGACAACAAACACTGAAAAGCGTAGAAGAACCTTATTTCTGGAGTTTCCACATTACATTATTAATATTGCTTAATTATTAGCTACAAGTGTTAAGCAAATAAATTAGCATCAAAAATACGAAAAAAAAACCCAATCATTAAAACCCTCCTAATGGATCAAAGATGTTGAACAATGATGTTATGGTAGAAATGTTCAAAAAAATGTATCAAACTTACGTTTTCTAATTATCTGGGTTAGGAGATGCACCCGTGTAATCTCAACACCAAAGAGACTGAGGCAGGAGGAGTGCCCTGACTTGGAGACCTACCTGGACTACATTGTGTGATCAGTGTGGACCAGAGAGCGAGGACCTGCCTCAAAACAAAACAAAACAATCCAGAGTAATAGTAGACATCATACAAATCATAATGTAAGTGTACTAGCATGGCTACCTTAAAACAGAAAGGATAAATATCAAGGCATTAATTCTTTAAAAATAAAAATAGATTAAAATAAATACCATGAAAAATTTAGAAAGCATTTTTTGTACTTCCAATAAGTTGAAAAAGCTGTCAGAGATTTACAAGTTACGAAATTTTATCTATTTGGAAATCGTAGTAAATTTGCAATAAGTAACCAAATAAAACAATAATTTAAAATGGTTTTCTATGGAAGAGTGCAGTCTCAAACAGCTCTATCCATATATTTTATAAAATATTTTCCAAAAATAATAACACTCCACAAATACTTCCACAATGTAGAGCAGAGAAACTTCACATCTCATTTGTGAAGCCAGTTTTGTCATAATAGGAAGAAAGACCAAGAGAAAAATATGGAGCTATGACACTCATAAAACAAATGCAAAATTTTAGGGGTGATATTAATCAATAAAGTACCACGTGCACAAAATTGTCAAGCACAGCCATTATATGTTGCATATATATATATATATATATAATTAATGGGGGAAAAGATTTTAAAAATATAGACCAGATAGAAGATACTAATCCCAGGAACATAAGACTTACTGACTATTCTGAAATTAAATTGATACAATATGTATCACATCAATAGATTAAAAAATGGTGTGTAAGGATTTCAATAAAGTCAAAAAGAATTTGAGAAGATCTAATATTATAGTGGTACGTGACAAGTAGTTTTAAGATATGCTGCATGAAGAAATGTGTAGAATACTATCAGTGTGGGAGGCTGAGGCAAGAGCACTCCAGTTGGGGACCAGCCCAGGCAGCTTACATACACACATCCATCTACCCATAAATACATACATTAAAAAGGGACTGGAAATTTAGCTCAGTGTGAAGACTCTTAAGTTCAACTCTAATATTTCTCTACAAAACAAGAAAATCTTCACATTTTTTGCTTCCTAGAGAGGAAGCTTTCTAGCTGTGCAGTTCAGAAATAAAAGAAAAGTCAATCAGACTGGGAAGAAACTGCCAATCAACAGAGGAATTGATCCCATATGTAGAAAAAAATATATATGTATATATATTATGAAGACACAATTAGAATTACATTTGGAAAAAGATGATGGTTATATTACTTAAGATCAACTTAAAATAAATTGTATACTAAAACTGAAGAAAACTACCAGCTAGGTTCAAAATATAAGCCCATTCACAAAATCATCAAAATTAATGAAGCGTTCAGGATTTAGTTCAACAAAATTAGGGTAAGACCAACACTGAAAAACACAAAATATTTTGAAAAAAGAACCCACAAATGGGGTACTATTACTCTCCATTTAAAAATATCATAGTTATAAAAATAGCTTAGAACTGACAGAATTAGAGACAAAGAATTTAGAGTTCCAAACATATCCAATGAAATACTAAATAAGTTTTTCGTGCTTTCTAATATGACCAAGTATTATTAACTCAACTAGTAAGAAATCATCTTTCTTGAGATCAATAACTAGTCTCACCAGTCACCTCAACCCTTATTATATTGATAGTTTGGATGAATGCAAAATGGAAAATGATTTTAACTTGGTTAATTTATTTGTAATTATAAATGAATAATTTGTGGAGTAAACCCCACTTGTCTATAACATATTTTTGTTCACAGTGCTGGATTCAATTTATCTTGAATTTGCCCTATATTTTCACCATTTGAGAAAGTCTCACCGAGATGTCATAAAAAAGTTTGTAAGTGTTCTCTTTCATCATTGTGTCTGAAATGCTTCTAATCTTAATACATGTTACATGTTCATTATTAAATTTATTGACACAAACCTGCTTGCGATAGTCACAATGACTGTCAATGTCCTTTAGTCTTGATTTTTGTAACTTGTTTCTGCATTTTTATTCTTGGTTCATCAGTCTAGAGGTTAATATTTCTTTTTAAAGAAACATCTTTGGAATTTAATTCTTTTCTTCTTTCATTTAATTAACTTTTACTCCTATTTTGATTGTTTTTCTTCTACTTTTTTTCCCTTTTATTTGTCTTTTTTATGGGCATCTTAAAATCTACACTTCTGTCATGACTTTGTAGTTAAGATTATCTTTTTCTAGGGTTGGCGGAATGGCACATCAGTTAAACTGCTTCCCTAGCAAGGTCAAGACCCTGGGTTCAAATCCCTAGGACCACATAAGCTGGTTGTGGTGGTGCAAGCCTGTAATCCCAGCACTCAAAAAAGAAGAAATATTTTCTTCCAGATACTGTAACATATATATATATATATATATATATATATATATATATATATATATATATGAGTATTAGTTTGTGTTCTTGTAGAAAGACAGAATGAGTCTGACAGGTTAATCAATTTATGGACAGAGAGACAGATACACGTGACAGATTTCTTTGTAAGGCAGCTCTCACAGAATTAAGGAAGCCAAGCAGACCCATAGGACCCTGCCTACAAGCTGAAAATCCATGGAAGCCAGACACCTGGGACTCAAGGGAGCTTACTGTGTAAAGCAGTCAAAGGTCAACATTCTCAGAAAAGCAGCTGGAATGAGTAAACTGTGAGGTTGCTGTATGCTGTAACTTGTGTGATCCCAAGACAAGGAGAAACAGGGACTCAGGGATAGATCTGAAGGCAGAAGATGGGAGTTCCGTCAAGAAAAAGGGAAGACAAAGAAGTGAATCTTTCTCGCGCTTTTGGTGCACTTTGTTCCTCGTGGGTTGGGTGGTGTTACTCATCCACACTTTAATAAGATACTGTTGACATTAGCAGTGAGGTACTGCTGAATTAAATATAATGGTTAGTCCACAAAAAATCTCACAGAGATATCAAATAATAAGATATTTACCATTGTCTGAAGATCTCAACTCAGCAAATAAAATTGATACATAAAATTAACCACAAAAACATTCCGGAAATTTCTTCTATAATACATAATAATAATAATAATAATAGGCTAATTATTATCATGGAGAAGGAAAGGAGAGAGGAAAATTAAACAATTTAACCAAAGCCAGTCAGTTAGAAAATGTTGGAGACGGCATGTGAACCAAGAAATCTGACGCAAGAGTTCATGGCCCTCATCACTATTCTGATAGTTTCCAAATAGTTTAATATCTTTCCTTTTATATATTTAATATTTTGGGAGACACAAACACCTTTGATTTTTCTTATGTATCATAGTAAAAATTACTTTTCATAAATTTGAAATTAAACAACCTGAAGTCATTTGAAATTAAAATAATTTATAAATGTTAAAAATATAATTTATTAAAACGAACCGTGTCATTGCCAAGTAAAATTGTAATAACAAGCTCAATATTTTTTCCATACCCTTAAAAGTGTGTTGAGCTTCTAGTTTACAAGAGAATAGCTGCGCATTCATATTGTGTTTGCATTCAAGATGTTATAATACATTGTTTTGATTGAAAACAAAATATTACTTCGCTTAAGTATATAATTGGAAAAGGGCATATATTGTTTTTTAGATAATTATCACCATTGCTTTTTAATAAAATAACAAAATTTACAATAATAACAAATATTTACAAAAATTTGTACTCATAATGCTAAAATTACTTGTTCTATCTTATGCTTAAATAGACCATTTACTGATATATTATTTGTAACATTATGTACTAATAATTAGGAGGCTATATTGTATAATTATATTATACATACTTATAAGGGAACCGATTGAACAGGGATCCTGAAATATTCTGAGATACTTAGAATTTTTTATTACATTTGAAAAACTATTAAACTATGTTATATATGAGATTTATTTGTGCATACTGGACTTGACACACATTTTTACTTGTCCGTTGTATATAAAAATGAATACAACCATAACTAATAAACTTATTTTTTATTTGAGAAGATATCAGGGAAAAGTCAAAAGATTGGGTTAATAGAAAGTAAAGGGAACTTTTTTCTATATGCTTTATTGCTTTTTTATAGGTTGTAATATTTAGAAGTATGACCTTCCAAAGATTGTAAGTTTGTATGCACAGGCATATATACTTATGTGCATATATAATAGACCAGTGAATAATTCATAAGAAAGAATGTTAACAGAATACAAACTTCAAAACAATAAAAATGCAGCAGATAATTTATGGTTTTATGAAAATCTGAGAAACTAGAGCAAGTGGAGATGTAATATGGAAGGCTTCATTTAATTCTGAAAATGTTATTAATAGTGATTTTCTGAATCCTTTTATGTAAAAAAAGAAAGAAAAAGAAGAAACTACAGCCCCCAGCAATTATTCTAACAGAAAAAAATGATGCTTTATTTTTATAGTAATCGATTTAAAATGATTTGTGATACATGCTTCAAGCAGCAGTTGTGATAGCACAAATTTTGCCTTATCAAATGGTATTTTTTTCTGTTATGTTGTACTTGTTGGTGATTCCACCACTTCCTTCTTATCAGAATTTACCTGGAATATTTTGAACTAGCTTCACGATTTCAGAGCATTATGTTTTTAAAATACTTTGTAAATAGAATGAAGCTTTTTATTTTAAATTTAAGCACCATGCATGTGATATTTCTTTTTTCTAGAGATACTTAACATATTTATCCAGACCAGTACAACATGTGAGTTGAGTTTTCCTCCTTTTAGCTTTTTCTTTTCTTTCAGTGATATTTACTATGTTTATTACCTATCTCGTCTTCCGATGATCCAGGCATATTATAAATAATAGAAATCAAATAAATATATCTGTCAACTTTTAAAGTATGCTAATCTAAAAAGATTTTTAAAATAAAATCACTTCAGAATCAAGTAATCTCCTGAAATAAGGAGTAGGAATATAGTTGGACACAACTTACGCGTGATCCACAACGTTGTTTCTCCTCATCACTACCACCTTTTGCCTTTACATGCATATTATCAAAAAATGCAACATAACGATGTAACACATGAATATGAACAGCAAAAATGTGTGCTTTTCTCCTACCTAAACATTGGCCTTCAGGTGGTAATACCTACAACCAGTCTCAAGTAGGAATGAGGTTGTGGGAAGTCACAGTTTAAGGACAGGGACAATGAGAAAATGTCCAGGATTCTTGGAGAAAAAATATTGTAAGCCATTCAGCAGATGTATTTATTTGTTTTTTGTTTAATTATTCATTCATTTATTTTTTGTTTTCTTATTTGTTTCTTTATTTTTGTTTAGGACTCTTTTAAATAATGAGAAATGATTTGTCTGTAGCTTAAAAACTGATTTTTCTAGCTCCGTTAGCTAAACTTTAAAGTTTTGAAAATCTGTACTTAGATCACCATTCTTCTTCAAAACATACTAATCATTATATATGTTATATATCTATCCACATCTATATCTAGATATCTAGATGTAGATAGATAGATATAGATAGATATATATACACATATATGTACATAGATATTTTCAAAATGTAAGAAATATTTGGTATTTTATCTCTACATGATATGTGTTTAAAGTAAAATATTGGGCAAAGAGAGCAAAGTAAGTTAACAGTGGCAAGATTCATAATGAAAAAAGACAAAGGCTAAAATTTGCGGCAAAATCCCCAAATCCCAATTTTTTTTTTTTTTACTGTTTTCAGTTGAAATTAGTGTGAGAACTCCGATATTCTGCTAGTTTGATGATCTCACTCAACTTTGGCCAAAATATGTCCAAGATACCTGCCTTGTGCAAGCACTCAGTCTTTCTGAAAATTCACAAGGGAAACTTAAAATCAGAGAAAGAGACCCAGGCACATTAACTGTGACATGAGCTAAAAACGTTGTCTTGGAGGAAGAAGAAGTTGAAAATTGCAGCACAGATACCAGGCATACTATCCTTGGATTCAAAGGTGGGTGGTTGAGTTCAAATTAGCCTAATATTTTCTTTGTATCCCGAAAGATGTTACAGTATCAGCAGATACAGTGCAGTAATTTATAACATCGTTCATCCATTTATTAATAAAGTGCCCTTATATTTAAGACAAATATATATACAATTATAACATGACACTGTATGAAGAAAATAAAAAAATTAAAATTTCTCTTTCAAGAAAATAGAAAAGCTTAGTTGAATACAAAGAAAAGTCTTTTCTGAAAAATATCTGTTTTTTAATCACTCATATGGTGTAACAGCACTCGATCTTTAGAAAATATTTTAAAAGCACAAATAAGATTAAAGCCCAAGAAAGGACAGCTGCATTGTTGCATTATAGTACATGAGAATAAGATCTTTATTTAAAAATCCTCTTAGGTAATATATGATGTATGGTAATATATGTTACACCGTAAATAAATTAAGGCAAATGGTTATTATATTTAAGAATCTTTACAGCTACTGAGGATTCTGTTTCAGTGTCTCATATCATACTTTGCTTCCTTATTGTTTTTATTTTTCTACATTTTGGGTAACATGTTATTTTTTTCATTGTTGTCTCCGATATAGACACGGTCAAATTCATGTCCTGACACATAGATGGAGATTGCTTTCACAGAAAATTAACAGGAGCACAATAAATTTAGTCTTAAATGTATCTGGGCCTTACTGTTTTGTCATACTGAGACTGAACTAATATCTCTACACTGCCATCTCTGAGTCGGATTGTTTAGGTAGCCATTTTTTGAGTATGGGACTCCTTTTTATGCAGGTCACATCTCAGTTACCAAAGAAACTGCCTCAGTTCCATTGTGTACCCTTATTCCCAGCAAGGAGAGACACAAAGACAAAACACTGCAGATCAAGACATTTGTTCTGCTATAATGATATTTGCTTGGAGACTTACCCGATGCTATGTACTAAAAGGATATTGGAAAAATTATTGGATCATGTCTTTGTCTTTAGGAGAAAAATAAAGAGAAAATTGTAGCTACTTGACTTAAACATACTGTTCACTAAACTCATTATATATTCTATTAGAAAGGAAAGCAGATTAAACTGTATTAGGAATCTATTTGTGAGTATAATAACACAAGGGTTGAGTGAAATATTAAGGAGAACATATGGTGTTAAATTATTTTTTACGCAACCAATAAAATAAATACCAATTGTTGACAGAGCATTTTTATTACAATGCATCTTTTTGCTTAAATTATTATTTAGAAAATACAAAACACCCTAGAATATTTGTTAAAAGTGTGTGATGATGACGTGTGAGTATGTATGCCTGTGTGTATTTGGTCTGGTTGTCTTAACAAATTCATTGACGATTTTCAAGTATAAATTATGTTCAGACTGTGTCAAGGCTTGAAAATAAAGAACGAGACAAATGTTTATGTATTTTTAGGAAACATACAACATATTGTTTTGGGATTAATTTCAAGGAAAATAAAACACGTGAAGTTATCACTGCTGTCTACATTTGATATTATTAAATTAAGCCTCAAAATGGCAATTTTAAGAATGAACCGTCTTATATTAAACCATGCTAAAAATTCGCACCTGACATTATAGCTAACATGGCACACAATGAAAGAAAAATGAGAGGACACAAATAATTTATTTCAGTGAATTGAGTGATATCACACAATTTTGTCATTTAGGCTTGTTTCCACGAATGAATTCAGAATACAAATTAAGTAACTTGATGAGAATTTGAGAAAAAATAGAATTCAGAGCCAATTGAGAAGAATGTAAATTCAAAAAGATGAAATAATTGACTTCTTTGTGAGAATTTGTGCATGTATGTGTGTCTGGCCATTATAAAAATGCAAGTTGTGTTTTTAAATATTTTTTTCAAAATTATTGGCAGATATTAATATCGTGATTTTACATGCAAAAAATCCTTAAATTTAGAAGAGTTTAGTAACCTTTTTGAAGTGTATACAGTGCTTTAATAGAACATAGGACATTCAGTCAGAATTCATTCAGAAGACTTTCGTTCCAATTTTCTTTGATTACACATGACCCAATCTTCCTACAATTGTCCAGCAAATAATTGTGTAAATGGTTTCAAAATTGCTCAACATAATCAATTTCATATCATTACTTGACGTGCCAACTGATTGGGTAGAAACAAACTGTAATAAAATTGACTGCTGATAATATGTGGTTTTAATTTGTTTCCAAGATAATTCATATATAAAAACTTTATCTTAGAATTTGATGATATTTTTAACTCAGCCATTGCCCAAATAATTACTTTTCTTCCTGTATACTGAAACTTAATAATTTTATTAACGTTTCCATACATAACATTTTTCTTTCTTTATGTAGCTATTCCATATAACTTTCAACATTTATTTATATATCCTATATTTTGTGTGCATATCTACCCCTAAATCTTTATATATGTATGTATATTTCTCACTGATATTTGATGAACCTAAACAGGTAAATATAAAAGAAGTTACTTTTGTTTTATAGAAAAACAAGAACTGTGTGTTTGGATCTTCAATTTCTGATGAAAAAGCAAGGGAAACTTTTGTAATATTCGAGAAATCAAACAGTACAATTATGAAAGTAATCATTAGAATCATTAAATCTAGAAATGCTTGAAAAAAGTTCCCTCTGGAAAATAATGTTTTAATAGAAATTGTCGCCTGAAACTAAATTTTTATGATCACCCAAGATTCAGTACACATATCACTTGGCTTGCCAACTTTTTGGAAAACATTGAAGCTATTGCATGTGAAGAAATCTTTAGAGTCTCTTTGGTTCATTGGGAGTCTCTTTGTTCTATCACTAGTGGTAAGATTTAACAACAATTAACAAAATTAATTTTATAAAAGTTAAGAATCTATGAAAGTAGTGCTATATAGAGTTGATCTAGGATTTGTAAATAATTTAGCAAATAATTCTGACCATAGTATTGCTGAGTTACAGAAAATTGCCTGCATCTGTTTGTGCATTAAGTGCACACATGTTACTCAGGGACAGGGAGGAGGAGTATCAGCCACTGAGTGGCCCACAGGGAGCTATTTCCTGGTTTGTCTTCAGAGGTTTAGGAAGGAGTCACTCTAATCCAGAAGAATTCAGTGTACATTTGTAACCCTTCAATCAATAGAACAAGGGGCAGAAATAATGAACTAAGTGACAAAGGTTTACTTTGGCTCAGAGCATTGAAGGCTCCTGTCTGTGTTGATTTCGGGCCTGAGGTGAGGTAGTCTACCATGGAACAAGCCTATGGCATAGGAGACCTGCTCGCCACGTTGTCTGGAAATCAAAGGAGCAGGGACAGCCCAAGAGCCTTTGAGCCTCTCGGACAGCATTCTCCTCAATAACCTGAGGACTTCTTACTAGGTACCGCATCCTACAGGTTCCTCTAACCTTGTGATGGTGCCATGCTGGTGACAAATCTTCAGTCACTGGGAACATTGAAGACATTTCAGATCCAAACTACAGCAAGATATAAACTCCTATTGACATGTAAATCAGAGCAGTGCTTCTCTAGGTGCTCAGTCAATAGTAATTAAACGCGTTCTGAGTTCTCATTCCAAATGTAGGAGAAAACATGAGTAGATGGTTTTAATTTTTACTCTAGAATAAAATATAGTTGAAAATTAACTATAAAAAGAAGAAGAATCAGCATCATGCAGAGACGATGTATATTCGTTATTTTAATTTTAACTTTTTTCAAACAAGTGACCCAGGATAATCTTTGTTTTTCCCACAGACCTCCTAACATCCTCATTTTCTCTGTTCCTTGCCTACAGCCTATTCTGTCAGAATCTGATACTGGGAAGACAGATGCTCAAATACTTTTAAAATTCAGTAGTTTCTTGATATAACTCTCATCAGAAACATTGACCCAAATACTGCTCTTCCTTCTTTAACTGAGGAGTTAAAAAGTTATTTCAGGGATTCTTTTTTTCCATTAATTATACTTATATTAATTAATTCTACATAATTCAGCTGATTGCCATCATTATAAACTATTGTTTTATGCATTCAGAGAATAATTAGAACTGGTTCTATCAGCAAGAATGGGCAAAAGATGAAAGTTTCTGATTCTTTAAATTAAAATATAACTCCATTTAGCAAAGAAATTAGTTCCAAAATATTGTATCTTCTTGCTTTTCCTCTATCATTCTCAAATAATTACGAGTCAGCTAATTTTCCTAAGGCTATACTAGTCCTTTGCCCGCTGTCAATGCTTATTTTTCTCAGTTTTTAAAATACAAGTTTTGATAAAACAACATGGCTTCTATCTACCTATCTACCTCTCTATGTAACATAAATGTAATAAGTTCTTTAAAATACCTTGTTAAAATTTGCTTCTGAATATTTACCACAAAAAAATGTTTTTATTATAGATAAATCATATTTATCTTGAGTTAGAGAATATATTCATAGGTTTCGGAATGCATTTATCTTAGTAAGCAACTTATGCCTTAATCTCATTAAAGTCAAAAAATTATTACGAATCCAGAATTGAACTTGAAATATTTTGTTCCAATTTCAAATTCAAAGGCCATTGATTGGTTTCAGAGAAAAAAAAATAAAATAAGCTGTCACATTAATAATGTATTTTCATTAAATTTCATTGGGTGTGTACATTTATATTTAATTTGAAATTTGTCTCGTTTTTTAAAAGTTGTACTACATATTTTGTATTTGTTATTCATTCATTTTTAAATAGCATTAAAATAATTATAACATGCATTAAAACAAAATCCATTGCTATTGATTTCACTAAATTTCGCTTGATATCACTTAGGTTTCAGGGACACAGCTGATTAGATTGCAGACAGCATAGTCATTAATCTGAGTAAGCTAAATGACTCAATTACTAGAACTGACTTAACACCGTTACTCTTCTATTAAAAGTACCTTTTAAACAGAATATACTGTCTATCTATGGAAGCAAATTCTACGCTATGACTAGTTAGCTAAGAAATGGTTTTTTTGTAATTCTAAACATAAAATAACTTTTAATCATTACTTGTAAGCTATAAGGGTTTGGTTGTCTTTAAAAATATTAGTCCATTCATAAAATTGTATTTAGCTACCATTGATGGCTTTAAAATGAAGCAACTAGTAAATATAAACAATTAAAAATATCTTGACTATTTTCACCTTGCCTAGTACCTTGGCTTTTCCAGCACCTCTCACATTACTGATAAATGCTCTTATTAGAGTCTATGAGAACTGAGCATTCTATCAATGTAAGGTTATAACAGAGCATTTAATGTTATTCTTCATATGAGCTAAATGTTTCACTCATTTATATCTTAAGATAAGGTTCTTTGATACAGAATACTGAAAAATGCCATCAAGAATAACAATTGTGGCATTGTATCTTTCTCCGAACATCTGCTTTTACTTATGTGGAAATATGTGTATGTGCACAAAAATAACATTTTAAATATGCCTTAAAGGATTGAAATATTATTCACTATCATCATGAATTATTGGCATACCAGGAAATAATGAGTGGTGTGTGTAGTATTTATTCAATTATGCAAAAACATCTGTCAGGATAAAATTGAAATTGTAATTGTGTCATAAGACCTAAATCACAAGCACATAATTGGAAAACTAAAGACAAAAGGAGCAAGCTGTTAAGTTGGTTAAAAATGGATATTATGTTTGAGTGAAAAAGAGGTATCTTTCAATATATATGTAGAAATTTCAGAGTTATGTTCAAATGAACTGAAATATATAATTTTAAATATGTACAATTGGGAGAAAAACCCCAGGAGGTATATGAAACAGTAAGCAAAGTTCTTCCTAGGGCAGCAGGAGAAGACTTGTGCCTGAGAAGATGGGACAGGAAGACAGTAGTTGAATTTATGAAAGTGAAACAGAAATCTGAGTGGGCAGAGCAAACAATATTGATCTGGAAAGCCTTTTTCAAGATTTAATTTTCAGTTAAAATATGTGAAGAGTTGCTGCATTTTGAATCTTGATTGTCCTCCATAAGTCTCACATATTTGGAATTGTGTCTTACCAGTCGGTAGGGCCTGGCTGAAAGAGGTTGGACCTGAAAAGATTGTGTCAACTCCCTGAGTTTGGAAGTTGTCCAGAACAGAGTTTACAGTTGTTTGTTGTTGACTTAGGTGTCAGGAAGTGAGGGAGGGCCCAACTGGCCTCCTGAAGGGAGGAGGAAGAAACACTGTTACAGCTTCTTCCTGGAAAAGCTCTGGCCTTGCCTCAGTCTCCTCACTTCCCTTTGCTCTTGCTTCATTCTTGGCATCTGTCTGTAGTGGGTTGAGCAGCTCTCTAGGGCCTCTACCATTCACTTCTATTGCACCAGCTGCCCATGAAAGGACTATGTAAGACCTCCTGAAACTGTGAGGTAAATTGATCATTCCTCCCTTATGATAGGAATATAAAATATTTTTTTCCAGCAACAAATAAGTAAGATGAGCATAGGTATAAAATGAGCTGCTAATGAAATGAATGGTGTGGATGCTTTGATGGCTAGTTATGGTACTTCTGGCATTACAGACTAACTTTTCAATGTTGATAGTTTCTAAATGATCAGAAGTTGTATAAAATTTGTTGTTAAATAAGATTTTCTCTAAGTCATTAAAATGAGAAAACATTTAGAGTATATTTACAATTCTAAAATTTTTAATTTGCAAGCATGAAGGGCTCTAAAATCCAAATGCCTACTGGCAACTCTGTGTATAAAATATTCAAAGAATAATCTCAGGAAAATGGAAGTATTTATGCTCATGTGTCTTATTGCAAATGAGAGAACGGTATTGTACAATGTATGTGGCCTTGTTCAATTAGTTCACTTTTGCAAAAGGGAGAAAAATAAGCTTTTCTTTTGCTACTGGAAAACTCAGAACACAGACACATGAAAATGAAAAGAAGCGCAAAAAAGACATTACCTTAGCTTTTTCTTCACTGGCTTTTCTACTACTTCTGCATTCAAGACTGTTGACAAACATGAGTTTCATTGCGACAATGGAGAGTGAAGTGTGTTCCTGTAAAGCAGTCATCTAGAGGGTAAAGTTTTGAAAGGTAAGAATCAAAGGAAAGCCTAAAAGAAAGCATGTGTGTATACACTGTATACATCAAATGGAATAATTAAGATGTTCAAACTATTTTTTTTGGTCAGAGATATTTTCAATACAACTTATAAATAATTAAGTTATTATTATCAACACAAAAATGCATTACTCTTGCCTTAAAGAGAAAAAGCTAGTTTATTCTGAAGCCAACTGAGTGACTTAAGCCTGGGAAAAGAGCTCAGTTTTTCTCCCAGATAGCACGTTCCAATGAGTAGCAGTTATAAACAGTATTTATAGTTGCAGAATAGAAGAAAATCATAAATCAAAGCACAATTTGAAAGCATTGGTAGAAGCATCAGGTAGGCGGGGCTCTTCGAAGCATGCAAATTTCCACTATAGACCTCAGATGTCATCTAAGGACGATGTTCTTAGTTCTCAGGTGGAGGAAAGCCACAGGGTCTACTTTCACATTTAAAAACAATTACTTTGTAATGAGAGCAATGTTGCATGCAAAGAATGTATCATCGGATTTTAAATAATATGGAAGGGGGAAGAATGACAGATAAAGCCATGAAAAGGACAAATACAGCTCTTGATAATCTGATTGTACAAACATACCAAACTCCCCATAAATCCTTGGCAATCCAATTAGCTGATTCCTAGGAGGCTCATTATGAGGGAGGCTATTTTCAGCCAACTTCGGTTACCATTATTTAACAAGATTATTCTTTTTTTTTTAATGTCAGAGAGAATTCAATTATGTTCAAATAGGTAAAATAAATTTCATTATTCATTATTATTCTTTATTACAGACTTTCTGGAAATTACTTGAGTCAATAGGAATATTCAAATGTGTCTTTTCCTAGCATTCAAACAACACTGAATATAGTAGTTGACTTGTACAAAACTATAATGCTTCCAACATTTCAAATTTTTCTTGCTCATAGTGATGTAAGTCATTTTGTCCTATAGAGAGTACAAGTGTCTTCAATGAAGCTCGCATTTGAACTGGTCTTAATGTCTATTCTCTCCCCGACTAGTGAAGAATTTGCTTAAAATATTTGGTGCATTACATCTTATAAAATTATTTAGGAATCATGAATTTATCTCACTTGAAAATTATACATTAACATTAGGTGAATTAATGAGTAGAAGAACCAAGAAATAAGAATATAATGGGAAAATTTTTCTTAAGGTGTTCAGATAAATCATGGTATTGTTTGGGCTCCATGTTGCTTCCCTCCCTCTGTTTTCATGTAAATAGAGTTTTAAATTTTAGAATGCAGGCAGGATCCCCTCTAGAGTAATTAAGTTCACTTTGCAAAATTTAGAACTATTTATTTAGACAAATTTGAGATGGAAGGATTAAACACACTGGAGGTGTCAGAAACGTGGAAGAAAATGAGAGGAAGAAAGATTTCCTTGGGGCAGAATCACAGTAGCACTGTCTCTCCTGTCTTCGTTCTTTCTCAATATTTTGCATCTTATGTAGCTGTAGGAATAATTGAAGGAGTGGGGAAGTAGATCTCATTACCATCTTGCTCTTAAGCTCTGCTCTCAGGTTGATTAATGATTTCTTTACACTTGCACTGGGCTGCTCTACATTTCCTTTGTAAGTAATGCTAATTAGGTTGAGCAAGCAACCAGTGCTTATAGGAGCTGTTTTAGCTGGAATAACTCCCGGGAGATGGTGATGCTTCTGGATGCAGTTAACTGGAAAAATCTGTATGCAAAAGGCATATTCAGGGGCTGCAGATGTAGCTCAGTGATTTAGAGCACTCGCCTAGCACACGGGAAGCCTTGAGTTGAATTTTTCAGCACCACAAATGAGGGGTATGGTGGTGTATCCTGGGAATTCTAGCACCTGGGAGACCAAAGCAAGATTGCTGTGAGTTCCAGGCCAGCCAGGGTTAGGTAGTGAGTTCAGGAGCAGCCTCCTACAGAGCAAAACCCTTTCTCCCCACCAAAAAAGGTGTATCCACTTGCCATTTTAGTGTTTATTGAAAACCAACTTGTCCACTCTGGCTATTTGAGTAAAACATGAGTATTCCTAGAAAGCCGGGGATGTAAAAGACTTCTTTTTAATTAAGAAAAGGCAAAAAGAAACATGTCATGGTAAGTAATGAAAGAAAACGTGGGAAGAGATGGCCTCAAGGAAGGGAATTCATGCATAATTTGATGTAGGTGGCACTCCTTCCCTCTCACCTTTAAGATACTCCTCGATTTACTAGAACACATATATGTGAGATGATATGCAAAAATATATATTTATATATTTCCCTATTCCTTAGAGTCATTTGTTGAAGTCATCAATACCGATAGGGGACGGAATAGCAGGGGATAAGTGCTAATTTTTTAAGTGAGGAAGACCTTTTCAAAATTGAAGCAAAATCTGACCATGTGGCTTTTTGGTGTGATGTCTTTGAAACACAGTAAGAAGTACGTGTGTTAAGAGTATTAAGCTATTCCAGTTTAAGAAGCTGATACGCGGAGCTCTGTAAACAAGCCGGTCAGTTGGAGTGGTTACAGAAACAATGGCTGCTAATAAAGAACCAGTGGAGGCTAATCATAAGCATTTCAAGTTCAGGACAAACAGATCATTAATGACAGTTGTAGAGGAAGAGAGAAATGTGGAGAGCTAATGGGGTGTAATGAGTGAACGTGTGGTCAGATTTAAACAGGAGTGAATAGATCTGAATAAATCTCATTTTCAGATCAGCAATTCCTCTGGAGAGGACTGTATATGTTACACAGTAGAGTGGAGTGTTAAACACACACACTCAGGCTAGATTGTGGAATGCCTTCAGAGAGATGATTATTGGATTTATGTGTGTGTGTGATATTTTAGCTACTTGTGTACAGAAATGTTCTATTTTTCCCCATTTTATTGATATGTATATGTGCAAAATTTAAGGTTTACATTGGAGTTGAGCATTTTGTGCATATATGTATCTTGTCAAGGTGACAAGGGCTTTCCCACTCTCCTTCTGTCCCTCCACCCACCCTCTCCTTCTTTCATCCTCCCCCACCCTGTCCCCCTGTTTCACTCTGTTTTTTGTTTTAAGTTCCGTAAGAGTTGTGATCTGGGACTCTCATATCAGAGAGACCATTCAATGTTTCACCTTCTGCTTCTGACTCACTTCACTAAGCATGATGTTCTCAAGTTTCTTCCATTTGCCTGCAAAAACTTCCATGCTGTTGGACTTTATTGATGCATAATATTCCATTGTGTATAAATACCACAATTTGTGTATCCACTACTGTCTCGGTTTGTAGCCCTGGGTAGTCCGAAACTCACTATATAGCTAGGCTGGGCTTGAGCTCACAGCAATACTCCTGCCTCAGTCTCCCAAGTGCTAGGATTACAGGCATGTACCATCATGGTTGGTTTTATATGGTGCTGGGGAATCAAACTCAGGGTCTTGTGCTTGCTAAGCAAGTGCCTTAACATTCCTCCACCCCAATTATTATTAATATCATCATTATCATTCATGTGGTAATGAGGATCGAGCCCAGGATCTTCATATTGAGTTATATCAGAAGCTCTGCTTTAAAAAAAAAAAATGTTTTGAGATTGGGTCACTCAAAGTTGCTGAATTGTCCAGTCTGTGCTTGAACTTGGCATCCTTCTACTTGATCCTCCCGCAATATTGAAATAGAAGCCTGCACCACCACGCCTGGCACAGGAAGGTTTATTAATTTTGTGAGGAATAATAATAATAATAATAATAATAATAATAAATAGTGGTTACAGTGCTTGAAAGCAAGTGTAAGGCCCGAAGTTTGATTCCCGAGAACCACATAAGCTGGGCAGGGTGGCATGCGTCTGTTATCCCAACACCTGGGAGGCTGAGGCAGGAATATTGCTATGTGTTTAAGAACAACCTGGGCTCCATAGTGAGTTTAGGACCAGCCTAGACTATAACCCCTTTATCAAAAAATATTTCTTGATTAAGTCAAGCAGTGATCCATCAATCACATTCTATTTGAGAAGGATTGGGTTAGATGCAGAGATGGAAGAGGCACACAGCACAGATTTGAGTGTGGAAGGAAAATGGTTGAACAATTACACCAAGGCTGGTGCACATGTTATGATGAAGTTCTGCCCAGTTTGCTTTGGGTTGTACAAAAGGGTTTCAAGCTGAGATTAAGGATCAGTGTTTAAATAGGAATTAGGTAGAGCTAAAGTTGAAGCAACCAAGCAGAGAACATTCTTGATGCAAGAAGCATCTTGCTTAAAGGAATAAGACATGTATTGAGAATTGCAAGTAAGCTGGTACACCATAAATAAAAAGTGGTTATGATGCAATCATAGAATATAAAGAATCTCGTGTTACTTTGAGATCTCTTTTATTCACTTTGCCTGTATTCAGTACCTATAATTTTTCTGTCCTGTGGAAGCATCAGTGTTTCCAAGATGTTCTTGCACCCCTAGAAAAATAGAAGTTTCTATTAGTGCAAAGCATAAAATGATTAAGCTGGGAAGAGATATTAAATATGATAAAGTAAGGCATTTATTTTCTATAAAATTTTTAAACACATAAGTAGAATTTTAAAAATACTAGAAACTAAGACTTTCTGCTTTAATTTGAAATTTCTTACTAAGAGACTTATTGATAATATCGTATTTTTTATTCAGATTTAAAATCATCTGTATACTTTGCCCTATTCAAAGTTAAATGCCAGCCAGCTACTGGATACAACTTCTTTTTAGAGTAAAATATTCATTTCTCAGCTTCACTTCACCCAGGGTCAATTATTCTTGGGATGATCATGAATCCTGATTCCTCAAGGTAGGGATCAGTGTACTATGCTGCCTTGAAAGTGTTTATGAGTGAAAAAGACAGGGACACTCGTGGGGAGAAGAAACAGGAATTTCTGGGACTTAATACATGACCCGAAACATTTCTTTTTCCTGATCCTCACTTGTCAATAGTGTATAGAAAGTACTCTTTCCGCAGATCACTATCTTACACCAGAACAAAACAACTTAAAGGTTTTTAATTACATATTTATGACCCCATGGAAAATTAGTTTGTTTTAATCAACCAGCAACCTGTTAAAAGCTGAGCACTTTCTTTGGTTAACAGGCCCATCTGATCTACCCATCGGTGCCACGCCCCCTTCAACTTTTCTTCCCAAGCTGCTGTCCCTTCCCATTTTCCTGTTCTCCTTAGACAAGGCATTGATAGGAATCTGCGCCCCAGCCTCAGTTTCCGTTCTCATCATCACGGAAGCCTGTTCCCATGTATATCTAATATGAAAAATATTATCCAAAAATATTATGAGTTCAGCTGCCTCATTAGCGAGTCAGCTGGTTTTTTTTTTTTTTTGTAATTTGCTGAGATGTCTTGAAAAATTCCACACAATATTATTTTAATAATAACTAATGGCGAATAAGATGTAGGACATACATGATACAGGTATGGGTTATCTTAACATCAATGAACAAAGAAATTCCTAAGCTCATAGAGACTAGGAACATGTACTTTTATATTTATTCCAGAATAATCTCAGAAAAAGTATGACTGTGGTTGAGTCTGCTGCATTTTTAACAATACATTTGGACAGTTGATGATGTGGTTTTTGAGGTTTCCTGGTTAGCTTTGTTTTGGTTCTTGTCGTTATTGCTGGTTTTTTGTTTGTTTGTTTGTTTGTTTTGAATAACAGGTCTCTATTTAGAAATAAAGGAGAGAGGAATAAAACTCCCACTTTTGAGAGGAGGTTCCTAGTGGCTTACTCCTTTCATTGTAATTTTTAAGAAATAATTTTGTATGTCTACGACAGTAAAGAAGGAATATCTTTGTTGACATCCTAGCTGAAATATCTTTCCCTGCCATTTGCCTCAGACTATGAGAGGGAACTTGAGAGTGAGAGTTCCCAGACAGCAGTCCACTGCCAGTCCAATGTCTCCTAAATAACAGCTTCATGTTTACCCATGCAACTGCTCTGTGCTCGTAATGTCTTCTTGGTAACCAAACTTAACCTCCTTTGAGGCCTGGGAAAACCTTAACGAATGTGTGCTTTTGCCCATGAATAAATATTATTGATGTATTTCTTCTTTCCAGAATTGTGATTGTTCTTGTAACAAAGGAAAAGAAAATCCTCTTATTCGCATCAATGTTTTACAAATGAATAGAAGGAGAATTATAATAATGAATTATAACTTATACCCTTAACATAGTAAAAAAGTTCTAAGATACCCTTTAAGATTGTGTTAGCTTAAGATGTATATTTCAGGTTTAAGGCACCATAAAACTGGGATACTCCAACACATGTGCTATGTGATCAACATAAAGCATAGAACTTTAAATAAATCTGTTTGAAGTTATGGTTGAAATAATGCTATCGTTGAGTACCTTGTAGCTTTTGTTTTAATGATAAATTATATAAGTTTGAAAGGATTTCTTCAGGGCTGGGCTTTGAGGTTTCCTAATGGGTTAGTAAAGGACACTTCTGAGTGTGTCTGGGTGGGCTATGAAGATGACTCCTCAGGTCTGATAAAGGCTTGTATCAGACCCTGATCTCTTCACTGGCACTGTTCTCATGCCTTCTCCCAAACAATGATCTGAACAGCTTTGCTCTGCACCACACTCTCCCCGCAGGTAATTGTCAACTGGATTGGCTTGGGAGCTAATGAAGCAAATTCCTAGGTGTGGGCGTGGGTGAATCGGGAAGGCAGCACCTGGGGTCCTATGTCTCCTCCTGGCTTCTTCTGATGTTCTTCCCTGTGCATTTCCCAGCCACGATGATCGAAGCAGCTTTGGCCTGTTACACCCTTGTGCACTAATTCTTCTACCTAGAAGCCTGCGATTGTGCACCGCGCACTCTGACACCATTAGCCGAAGCAATTATTTACTTCATAAGTTGATGTTCGCTATCTGGTTCCAATAATAAAAAAGCTGACTACTTACATAATCCTCCACTTTCTAATATGCATATTCATTCTCGTTGATGGACAGATGGACACAGGTGTATTTCGCACATTCACTATTATATATAATTCAGTATTCAACCTAGAATTTAAGATATCTCTAAAACTAGATGCTTCTTATCTTTTATGTTTATAGATTCTAATTAAAATAATGGACATTATCTCTCATATAAGCATAAGAGTCTCTTGAAATATGAAAAGCAGTAGTTGACTAACATGGAAAATGAAATTGACCCATCATGAGGCCCCTAGGCTTTATTCTTGCTTGATATATCTTAGAGTTGGAGCTAAGGATGCCAGTAACTTTTGAAATGCCAACATAAACCATAAAAGAACACCAAAATCTTCTTTCTTTTAGCCAAAACAAAGAGCAAAAGCCAAAAGCCATGTGAGAGCCTCCTAAGAAAAGTTTTAGACAGTATCACTCTTTCACCCGCATACCACAGGGGAAAAAAAAAGAGAAAGAAATCAACCCGGTAGCTTCACCCATTTAAAAAGAAGGCTAACTGGAGTTTACGTACCTGTTCTTGAAGCTATAATAAAGGATGGCAGTGTCACTACTATATTTATTTGGGGCAACTCAAACTTAGAAGTTATTTAACTTAAAAGATTGACATAAGTTATCAACTTACAAATTTAGGTTGAAAAACCTTAACCAGGACAGGTTTAAAGAAAAACATGGTAAGATATTAAAAATGAAATAGAGAAACATCTTTAGAGCAGCCCAATGCAAAGCACCTTAGCTATGACGGGAATACTATTCAAATGTATAATGCTTCTCACAAGGAAAAAAGGAGACACCATTTTTTCAAGTAATGCCAGAAAAGAATTATCAACTATAAATTTGATATCTAGCAAAATTATGATTCACTAATGATGGGGAAATCAAGATTTTTTGAATGTTGGAAAAGCAGCTCATTTTTCTGTGAGTACACTTACCATTATAAAATGTTTTATTGAGAAATTTTACCATGAATAATAATTAGATCACCAAGAAAAATAAGTTGATAAGAAAATCAGATGGGTAAATATAAATCTTTCCTTAATTTGAGTTTTCTAAATTGTGTTTGGTGGTCAATATAAAGATTGTAGTGTTGTCTGGTTTGACCTTAAGGATATTTCTTGGAAGAAATACCTAAGACATTTACATTATGAACAGGGTTAACCATATGGGATACAAGAGGAGATAAGGTTTATATATTTCATTGAAACTGATGAGATAAAGACAAGGGTATATTAGAGTAGATAGACCATAGGTAGATAGATAATAATGTTATAGATAGATAGATAGATAGATAGACAGATAGTAATCACTGATCTCTCAATAAAAATGCAAGTGGAATATATCAAGGAACAGAACATGCAAATTGAGATAGAATTTAAATTTTTCAAGGAAACTTTATCAAGCATGAAAACAAAATCAGATAGAAACAAAGCTAAAACTATAGACTTAAGTTCTAATTGATCATTTGCTTTCAATTTATGTAAATAACATGTTACATTAAATGTAAAATGATTGAATACACAAGTCTATGTCAGAGGCTAACAGGGTATATTAAAGTATGATCTAAATATAACATGTTAAAGGAAAATACAAACGCAGTTGATCCTGATTTTTATTCTCTTTTCAAAAAAGCCCAAATAATTTATGGCAGACATACAAAAGCAATGAAGAATATACAGCCTGCTCATCGATTGGTATTGAAACAATTCATGGACTAAAAATACACCTTTTCATGTATCTATTGGCCACGTGTACTTCTACGTGAGTGAACTGCCTCTTCATTTCCTTTGCCCACTTTTCAATAGGATCCTTTATTTTGGTAGGCTTACTTTTCTTCAGGTTTTTGTATATTCTAGTTAAGAGCTTCCTATCTGAGATGTTGGTGGTGAATATTTTTTTCCAGTTTGTTGGTTCTCTTTTTACAATGTTGATAGTTTCCTTTGCTGTGCAGAAACTTTTTAATTTGACCAGATCCCATTTGTTAATATTGGGGATAATTTCTTTTGCTCTTGGTGTCTTGTCAAGAAAGTCTTTGCCTACCACTATGTCTTTTAGATATTTGCCTAATTTTTCTTCTAGAAGGTTTAGTGTTTCATTTTTGATATCTAGGTCTTTGATCCACTTTGATTTGATTCTGGTGTATGGTGATAGGTGTGTGGCTAGATTCATTCCTCTGCATGTGGATGTCCAGTTTTCCCAGCACCATTTGTTGAACAGGCTGTCCTTTTTTCATTGTATGCATTTGTCACCTTTGTCAAAGATTAAGTAATTGAGGGTATTTGGGTTTGTCTCTGCATCTTCAAATCTGTTCCACTGGTCTATCTGTCTATTTTTGTGCCAGTACCCAATTGTTTTTACAACTATGGCTTTATAGTATAGCCTGATGTCTGAAACTGTAATACCTCCTGCTTTGGTCTGGTTGCTCAGGATTGCTTTGGCTATTCTTGGTTTCTTTGGGTTCCATGTGAATGTAAAAATTGTTGTTTCAAGTTCTTTAAAGAAGCTTGTAGGTATTTTGATAGGAATTGCATTGAATCTATATATCAGTTTTGGTAGTATAGCCATTTTGACTATATTTATTTTGCCTACCCAAGAGCAGGGGAAGACTTTCCATTTTCTAATGTCCCCCACAACTTCTTCAATGTAATGTAGTTTTCTTTATGGAGGTCTTTCACTTCCTTGGCTAGGTATACTCCTAGGTATTTAAAGAATTGGAGTTCATATCTGCCCTGGGACCCAGGGATTTACTCTTGAGACAGCAATTACAAAGTAGCAAACACTTTTATTAAAGTAGCAGCCTAGGTAGAGAGATCTTTAGAAGCCTCATCCATAATAATCCAAATATGTAGATCTTCTAATTTTTTTTTTTCAGTCTGTGAATTGTTTAACAGAAATTGCACAATCATAACATGGAGTGCTACTCAATGATAGAAAAAATGGGAAAAAGAATGGACATCTTTTGCATGTATTCTCAGAAAATTACTCAAAGAAAAATACCAATCTAAAAATTTACATAAGGTATGGTTCCACTTACTCTACATTCCTGAAATGATAAACATTTAAAAATAAAATAAGTGGCTTATTTTATATGAAGTAAGGTGAGGCAGGAAGGGGTACGGGAGCACCTATGCAGGGGCTACAGAAGAAGCTGTGTGGTGACCGAGCTGTCTTGTATAACTTTGTAACATCGATGTCTTGGTTGTAATGTTGTGTCTTACAGGCATAGATATAATTATCAGGAGACAGTGGGTAAAAAATACATGTGAATTTTTTTTTGTATTGCATGTATCCTCATATACCTTTGGCATCATCTGTATATTTAAAAAGATTTATTAAAATATTTGGCTTTTTTACATTTAAATGCTTGAAGACATTTATCTAAAGGACTAATCTGAAACAATCATATGAATAAATGATAAAATTATTGTCTTTAAAAGGCACAAAACTTTGATCAGTTAATGTTGAAGAATCTAGGCTAGGATTGAGGGAAAATTTTATGATAGTTGGAAACTTGTGATTTTATTTAGTTTTATTTTCAGAATTTCTTTTAAGTTACAGGTTTCTACATATGAGATTAAAAAGACACAAACCATGATAAGTGCCCTGCATCTTGCGTGACTGCCGTATAGTGGTCACCATACCACTCTAGTGAAAAAATGTAAAGTCAGTTATCAAATCTGTCAGCTGTCTGTTACGATGGTACCAAAATCATTTTGGAGTGATTCAAATGTTCAGTGGCTGAATTGCCTTAGACAGAATAGCAAATAGCAGCTTGAACTCAGAACATTTGGCTCAAGAACCCAAAGTTCAAGCTCCGCCTGCCTACCTGAGTTCCTACTAGTTTTATCTGCTGAGTTTCTGGCTCCCTCTTCCTTCCCCTCCTCTTTCCCTTTCTATTTGCCTTGTCCTCTATTTTTTCCCTCTACATTTCTTTGATTTTCTTGTAGACACACACACACACACACACACACACACACACACACACACACACCTATGTCACTGAATTTGGGATGAAAAACCTAATTTTTTTATTTTTTATATAGCTGATAACTCGGTGTTCAGTAAGACACACCTTTTATTTTTTAAGGATACTGTTTGATAAAGTATGTGATGATATTTTAGAATAGCATATAGCGTTTGATATCTGTCCACTGGTGAGGCATTTCTGAAACCGTGTTTTTTAAAAAGCACATACATATATTTGTGTCAATTTTCACATACATGCTATATCTGCTGTATCTAAATACACATATTATATAAACATACACACATATACATACATACATATACGGCATGACATATATATATATATATAACATAGAATATAATACTAAATAGTATATTTTAAGAGTAAAGTTACTATTTATTATAAAACATGTGTATGTAAGTTTACAGTGTATCTAGGTACACGTATGCAGAGAGTGTGCACAATTTTCCTTCTCCTTCTGCCTGATCATAGCTGCCATCAAGACCACTGCAATCTCGAGGAGAGGGGACACTTCCATTTCCTATTGTTTTTCTCGTAGGCTGAATGAGGCTGGAGTCTGGAATTCAGAATTTATTCACATGAATCTACAATATTCTAACCTCAAAACAAAAGAAAATCATCCTTTGGCTGCTTTGAAAGTTCAAAACATATGATGTAATAAGACAATATACCAACTTACTTCAATATCTCATTATATATACACACACACACCACATGTATGAAAATCGGAATAATTAGCTTTAAAATTTTTTTAGAATGAGATCTGCCAATGCTCTTTTGTGTAGGATGTTTTGCAATTTTGCTTACTTAATAGATAACCACTATTTTTTAACCTAGTGATACAATATAATATTAAAATATTCAAAAATAAAAAATATTATAGTTCTTTCTGACTTTCCTATTAAATTGCCTTATGATCTCATAAAAATAACTTGCAATCTTGGGTTATCTTTATTCTGCTTTTTTATTTAAAATTTTATTTTGAGAAATATCTCTCAGTTTTATGAGCTACCTCAAATTTGTTACTTCAAGATTTATTTTAAAGGGTAAAAAATGCGTAGTTTATTTATTTGTCTTTATTTGTGGATTCAGTTTCATTTGTACCATCATGTACAGTGAAGACACTCAGCAACTACTAAAACTTATCTCTGAAGACAGAATCTATCAATTCATGTAGCGACAGGATGAAATTTGTCCAAAGAGAAGAGAAATAAAAGGAAGTCACAGAAAAGTCAATGTGAAATTCACTACACAGTCCAATAGCTGTTATACTGTCCAGAATTACATTACTTGGTAGATACCGGGAGCACATAGTACAAATGCTGAGTACTACTCTATTTCTGGAATAGCATCCTAAACAGACATAGAGACAATGATTCTTTAGAACCCAGTTATTCTCTAATAACCTGAGGAATACCAGGTTTTTCAGATTAACAAAACAAAGATAAAGTGAAGGAGAGCCCTCTTAAGCCCCCATCCACATCCTGTCTACTGGACATGTGTGTTGAACTTACTGTGATGAGATGCTTCATAACTTGAAGTGCTTCCTGTCCTGCTGTGCCATTAACAGCATCAGAGCTACCTAGTGGCTTGCTAGCATTCAATTTTTAGTCCTCACATAGAGTCCTTTATACTGAAGCAGAATGTGCATAATTCTCCTCCACCGCACACTGTGAGAACTACTTCCTTAAATATTCAATGGGCTGTTGGCATCCTGGAATCACACCTGTGAGAAGCACTTCCTTGGCCCAGCAGGCATCAACTGCAGATGTCCCACCCTTGCTGCAGATGAAGAATCTTCCTGTGCTCCAGTTTATGGCGACAATGTGTGTTTCTTTCACTTCTTATGTTTTCCCTCTGTCCTACCAAGAACAGAGCCTTAGCAGATGCTGAGCTACATCACCTCTGCCTTCTGATTTATTATCAATAATTTGCTGTATCCTCAGAGGTGTGAACAACTGTTGTATTGCTTAAAACAGAAATAAAACTACATTATAAAATTTGTGTTAAAATCAAACGTTCCTTCCTTTTATTCCTCTGTGGGAGGTGTTCAGTGCATAATTTATAAGCATTTATATAATCCACTTTGTGATGTTTATAGAATTGACTATTCAGAGCTAAGTCTTCTGGCTATATATTGTACATCATAGAGTTTAATTAAAAGTGCATCTGCTTCATTCACTATGTAGTAAATGATGCATGCACTTTACTCCACAGAACATACATATTTCATGCTATAATTATGCATTGCACAATCTAATGTATGCATTTAATTAAACAGGAAAGTCATCTAATTTTCAAACTTGGTTATCACATGGAAACTGTAAACACCATTTTTTTTTAAAGAGAGGAATAGGGTGAATGTGAGACCAAGGTTCTTTTCCACAATTAATATTTGAAAATTAAATGTTCTTTTGCTTCCCTGGTGGTGTATTCATAATAGAGGTATTTTATAACTGACATAATGACGTTGAAGATTATTATTCTTGTCTAACTTGTCTATTTCAAATCTAAAGGCATTTTCTGTGAAATGGAGATATTTGGTTTGTGAAATTTGACGTAACACTCTCTGATGTGCTTTTCATTAGTCTTTGAAATTCAAAGCTTCTTACAAGTTCAGTTAGTAATCATTCTTTTATTCTTCCAAAACCTAAACTCTGGAATAAACCTGGAACTTGGCATTTATAAACTAGCATAAGTTGATGTATATCATTGTGAATAAAAATACAGAAGAAACCAAGCTCTGCTAACATTTTCTTATAAAGATGCCAACTTCTTTTATTAATATCTAAATTTTTAGGTTGACTTCCCATCCAGTCTTTGCACTTTTAGAGATAAATATTTCCTTTCGACATTTTTAAGATTTTTTTTTGCTGTTGATTTTCAGAAGTTTACCCATTTGTAGTTTTGCACATAAAGTAGTATGACTTTATTGAGAAAATGGAATTTTTGTCTTATGACGAAGGCAGCATACTTTCTCCATAGCTCCCTGGATAGGTCATCGTAAATCACCTATAAAGAGAAAATCATAATCTAAAGCTTCAGTTTTTTTTTAAGACAAAGTCTCAGTTTGTAGTTCAGGCCAGTCCTGAACTCACTAAGAGGACCAGGTTGGCCTGGAATTGAAGGCAATCCTCTTGCCTTAACCTTCCGAGTGCTGAGATGATATGTGTGTGCTTCCATTCATGGTTTATGCTGAGCTGGGAACCAAACTTAGGGCTTTGTGCTTGCTAGGCAAGTACTTTAGCTGCTCTGATATTTTCCCAGCTCGGCTTCATCAGTTTTTACCAAATAAATCCAGCATTCACAAAGAAGCGATAGCATGCCTAACAATGAAGGGAAGGAAGAAAGAAAAGAGAATTTAAAAAAAAAAGAAAAATGAGGGAAACCAGCAATAAAAAGAGATTCAGGAGATGATACCCACTTTGGGGTTGGCAGCCAAGGCCATGAAATAGCTGCGGTTACCGTAGCCATCAAAGAACATTTCACCAGATACCTAGTATCAATTTTTATAAAACTCAATAATTGAGGTATGTATATGCCAGGTTCTTAAAGAAGCAGACATACAGGTTACACATAAACACATGATCAGTTAAATGTGAAGCAATCCATGACGATGTTCTACAGCAAAAAAGCAAAAACTAAAGGCTAAAATGGTTATGCTTTTCCTTAGAGAGAAGGAGATACAGAGAAAGGAATACTACTAGATATAAAGGGACTCAATACATAATTATGTCAGGAAACTCATAAAGGTCACAGTAATTTTACACATTAATGGACCAAATAATGTAACTTTACACAAAGAAAAACCTAAAATGCAAAATATGTAATCCCACAAATATTGTAAAAGCTTTCCAAATCACAGTCAGTAATTGATTGACTTTTTTAAATGTTCATAAAACAAATATGAGAAACTTGGAGGATATTATCAGCCAATCTAACCTAGACAAAAATATATTAAATATTGCACTTAACAATGCAGAGTACCACATTCAACAGAAATGCAGTAATATTTATCAAGAAAGTTGTGTTTTTCTGGGCAATGAAATAAATTCATATATATATATATATATATATATATATATATATATATATATATATACATTCTGACCAAAATGGATTTAGAGAGAAATAACAAAAATGGAAGAGAATATTCACAAATATTTACAAGGTTATAAATTGAAATTAATTCAGAGATCAATAAAGAAGTGCAATTGAAGTTAAGAATAATATTTATTGAACAATAATAAAAATATAGTGTATAAATTTTGGGTATGCATCTATAATAGTAGTTAAAATTTACTGCGCTATGTGCCCGTGTTAGAAAATATGAAAGAGCCGAACTAATTACTTCTGTTCCGTATTTAGGCAGTAGGAAAAAAGGAACATATCATCACAAAAACATCAGAAAGCTAAGAACGATTAAAAATCAAAGAAATAGAGGAGCTATCATTACAGAAAAAAATATAAAACAACAACCTGACTCATTAAGAGTAATGAACTTGAAAATCTTGCAGGAAGACTGATGAAAGAAAATAAAGTCGCAAACTTCAGGAAACACAAACAAGGAAAGCACCATTGCTATGGAAATCTGCAGATCATAAAATCCAAGGAAAGAAGGACATTAAAAAAATACAGCAATACATAAGACAGCTTTCACAAAATACGACAAAAAGAAAAACTGTCAAGGCTCCCTAGAGAAGAAATACATAACTTAAATTACCAAATATTTCTTGAAGAAATTAAAATTTTAACATCCTCACAAGGAAAATTCTTGCTTATATATTTTTTACCTAGAAATTCTATTAAATATTTAGGAAAGAAATCATTCCAATTATGGTGATTCTTCCAAAAAATCACAAAGAAAATATATTTAAATCATTTTGTGAAATTAGACTCAGAAATCAAAGGTGATGCAAATATAAGATCTACAGAATAATGGCTCTCATAAATACAGATTTATAAAAGTTTATTAAATTGCAATAACTCATTTTCAAGCATATACAAATGGGTAATATACTTGACAAAGTGACACTTATCTGAAGAATGCAGGGTTAGTGTAATTAAATAGTGTTATTCATCATTTGGGATATTAATTTAAATGTTATATAATAATCTCAGTAGATGCAGAAGGAACATCTGACAACATTCATCAGCTATACTTGACAAAACTTCTGAGAAAATTAAGTGTGAGACTATTCATTCTCAACCTGATAAAGGTCGTACACAAAATCCATACAGCTGATATCACATTTAATAATGAAGACTGAATACTGTACTGCTCAGATAAGAAGAAATAACTCATTTTTAGTATTTATTTAAGACAAAGCAAGACTGCATGGCAAATAAGCTCTAGACTGGGTCCACAGCTCAGCAGTTAAAACACTTGCCTAGCAGGAGCAAGGCCTCAAGTTTGATTCCCCAGCCCTACAAAAACTGGATAAATTGGCGCATGCCTATGACCCCAGCATTCATGAGGCTGACGCTGGAGGCTTGTTATGAGTTTGAATACAGCCTGAGTTACAGAGCAAAACTGCCTAAGGGAAAAAATAAAAATGTCCTTACGTTATAATAGTGGGAGGAAAACAGGGGGATAGGGTGGGGGAAGAGGGAGGGAGGGAGGGGAGGGGACAGGGAGGGACAGAAAGAGAGTGGGAAAGCCCTTGTCACCATGTGCACGAAATGCTCAACTCCATTGTAAACCTTAAATTTTGCAGGTATATGTATCAATAAAATGGGAAACAAATATTTACCAAAAAATCCCCTCTTGCCTAGCAAGCACTAAGTAGTACCCGAGTTCTATATTTTAGCACCATGTAAACTGGGCATGGGGGCACACGACTGTGATCTCAGCACTTAGGAGGCTGAGACAGGATTGCTGAGAGTTCAAGGCCAGGCTGAGTTACAGAGAGAAAATTTGTCTCAATAAACAAACAAACAAACAAACAAGACAAAACAAAGTAAAAATTACAATAAAAGTACTTTTACTTTTAGATAAAATGGTTGTCTAGAGGAATTATGAAATAACCTACAAAAATCATTATTAGAATTTTTTGGATGACGAATATATGAAATAACACATTTATTCCTACATGGTACAAATTTTCATTGTATATTATATCAACAATTATTGATTGAGCATCAAAATTTGTTATACATATTTGCAAATTTGTCTGAAGATAAGCTATGACCTAACATGGAATCATGGCTGAAAACAATGTAAGGAAGAACTAAATAAATTAAGAAGTAAAGCTTTATTAAGCATTTAACACTTAATTTAATATTTAGCTATATATTCACTAAATAAAGAAGTAAAAAACCCATACATTTAAAAGAAGGTAATATGTCTAATGACATATAAGTAGTTAAGCAATGACAATTTTCTCATTGAATGGTTCTCTTAAAACTATATATTTCTAAGCAGATAAACTTCAGCTTGAACTTTACACCTCAAGAAAATGATATACAATATAATATATTGTCATTGAAGTACAATGACTTGTATCGAAATATATTGCAGCAAACAAAATTTAGTAATATGCAACAAAACAATATTAAAAGTGGACATCATTCCTAGCAGACCCTTCACTAACATTTCTGAACAATTCCTTTACCAGAAAGGTAGAAAGATACAAATTGAAAAGTGAAAGGAAAGGTAATCAATAGCAATAGTCAAGAGAGAAATGCAAACTAAATTTACAATAAAATTTTAGTTGATAATATTTGTTCATATTAATACTGCATTAAATCAATAATTATATTAATAAGATTTATTAGTGTGCTATCTTCAGTAAGGTAAAGAAGTCCAGATAATATAACTCTAAAAAAAGTTTTCATACCCAACTGGCTTTATTTGAAAATTCTAGCTGATATTTAATAAAGTAATTATTTAGATTTTTATAGTATTTTCTGAAAACATAAGAAAATATTTCTAAATTTAATCTGTGAGAATATTATTCTAATGTCAAAAATAAAATAAAACTAAAACCAATATCTCTCACAAAGATACTCAATAAAGCATTAACGAATTTAGCTTTTTATTTGTTATTAATTTTTAATTTTTTAATTGCACATCTACACAAGAAGAATCTCAGCAATGTCAGATTACTTCAATATTTAGAAATCAATATTGACACATTGACAAGCTAAGTAAAAAATGTTCTTATTATGTTCTATTTATTGTCGCAGAAGCATTTAGATAATACAGCATCCATTCTTACTTAGGTAAGGTCTTTCCTTACCAAATAAACAGCAGTTGCATACAACACACAGTTGCATCATGCTTGATAGTGAGAGAATGCATTTCACCTAATGGGCCAAAGGCTAGATCACCCCTTAGTCAATGCTCCTCAGCATCCTATTGGATTCAACCGTTAGCCAGTGCTCCTCAACATCCTTGCAGATAGTATGGTTAATATGGCAAATAGAGTAAATGCCACCACATGGTCTGACAGAAAGAAGCACAAGACCCCTTTACACATGACATAATTGTCTATTTACAACAATTTAAAGATTTATATAGAAAATCTCATAGTAAGTGGATTTAGAAAACATCGCAGGCATCTAGTTCAAATCTTTTGTCATAATCTTGTATATAAGAAATAAAACATGAAATTTAAGAAAGCAATGTTGTTGCCAATAGTATTTCAAGAGAAATGAAAATGTCCACATTATCTTTTATACAAAAATGTTCATGATTTTATTTGTAATAGCCAAAACATGGAAACATCTCAAATGTTCATTTGGTGAATGAATTGAAAAAATAATTTGAAATACAAATACAATGAAATAGTATTCATCAATAAAAATGACATTATTTATACACTCCAAACCATTGATAAGCCTCAAAATAATTATACTGAGTTCAATAAATTAGGCAGGGTTGGAGAATAATTACAGGTCAGTGGTGGAATGTTTGGTTTTAATCCTTAGCACAAAAAAATTAAAAATTAAAAAAAAACAAATGAAGTCATTAATATTGCTACTGCATGATTAAACTTAAACACATTTTCAGAAAATAAGATATAGCAATACAAATCAGAGAAATGGCTAAGGAGAAAGGGTTCAGTGGCTAAAGCACTGGCCTAGCAGGTGTTTAATCGAGCACTGCCTACCCAGATTCCTCAGGACCACATAAGCTGGGTGTGGTGCTGCTACAGTATCAGTACTGCGAAGACTGAGACAGGAGGATTGCTGTGAGTCCAAGGCCAGCCTAGGCTACAGAGCAGATGGAGACCCTGTGTCAATGAATAAATAAACAAACAAACAAATATGTGTAGAGGTAGAGGTTTGAGGAAGGAAGACTGTGTAGAAAAGAGTAGACAGAAAAGAATGAATTGTATAATTATAAGGAGGATATATATATATATATATATATATATATATATATATATATATATATACATATATAATTATGTTGGTTATAATTATGTAGTCCTGAGTGTATGCATAAAATTTTAATCACCATAGATGTGTCATTTTGTGTACATGAATTAATCTGCTATCCACATGTTAAAAATAAAATGCTCATAAGTAATGTTTGTGTGCTGGTAGGGATGAATTGGTAAAGAATCAACTATTGATGATAAGTTATAAAGTTTAAAGGACAAATGATTTTAAAAGGCTAAAAATGAATTCAGGGCTTGGGAATGAGCAGAATAATCATCAAAGTATATCAAAAATTCACCAAGAAAGGAATAATGAGAAAGAGAGAATAAATGATACACTAAAAATTTTACTTTTCTGAAATAAAATCAAAGAAGGTTTGAAGTAGCAGCACTTAAAGTATAATTTTATAGAGAACATGAATAAACATTATTGCACATTAATTATAATTTAACAGATTTTTATGCCATGATATGGAAATAGTGTTTTATATGTTGATATGAAAGGAAAACTGACAGGAAAAGCAGAAGCCTTTGGACGGAAGCCCCACATATCTCATATCGTGGAAAAGTGTCAAAGCTACCAGCGTATGTTGAAGACCATCATATTCCTGCACACACTATTTGAACTACCAAAATTGTTTTGCCAAGATTAGATTGCAGCTTCCCTTTTCTTATATTAGTGGGTAGGAGAAATAGATTGATAGAAATGAGTATGTTGACTCACAGAATACAGCTCATTAGATTTTATTTTCCTCATTATTCTTAATAAGCATGGCATATTATCATTACATTACTGCTAGTTAGGCTGTCATAATGTAGTGTGAAGTAAGATGGACAAGTCTTGTGAGATTTTACTATTTTAATTTGAACCACTGTAATTGAAGTCAATATTCATAACACATACTGAATGTAGCACAACAGTAAAGTAATATCAGTGATTAGCCTAGGGCTATAATTACTGAGGAAGGGAAATATTGCAAACTGGAACTCAGAGTTTAGTTTCAAAAAATAATGGGGGAAAATAAGAAAATAGAATCAAAAAGAATACAAGGATGGCAGAATGCTAATTATCGAGTAATATCACTCTTCATTTTTAGTAATGGAGTTTGGGATGGTCACGTGACTGACGTTCCAGTTACGTAAGGCATCTATTTCTGTTTCTTGTTGCCAGGAGTGGTGGCATGTACACATGCGTGGTGTTGGGCTAATCTGATGTGCATGATAAAATTAACTATGATTATGATCCTAGTGTTTTGGGTGAGATCGGTAAGTATAAGACAATCGACTGTTTTATATTTTATTCCCTTTTTCACATTCTTCGTACACTGACAGAAAATTCTTAGAAAGTGAAATCATATATTTGACCCAGAGAATGGCAAGAATACTCAAGTGTTTTGCTTTCCATAGTCACTTACCTCTGCCTCATTTCAATCAATGTGTTCTGTGGTCTTCTCGTTACAACTTCATAAATTCCTCCCAGATAACTTCCTAATACATGCTAGGCAGAATGGTGGCTTTTGGCTAGCATCCTGCAATAAACCAGGTAGGTCTTTATGTTACTTATATTGTATTCATAATAGGCTACAGTGAGAAGGGGACTAGTGGAAAGTAGGTGGCGCTCCTTAGTTCAAATGGCTACTAATTGTAGATGTGGAAAAACGTGTGAATTTGGGTCTCAGAAGTTCTCAAGGTCTCATTTATTTTGTTACATCACAAGAGCTGTTCAGGGGAAAAATTGTCAGTCTCAGAGAGGTAGCAAAACAATCTGGAAGAGGCAAAGACAAAGCTGAGGTAATGTTACCTGTCTTTGAGTTTCTGAATTTTTTGAGGCATTCAAAAATGCTTTTGGAAAAACAGTAAAATACAATTAAATAAAAAAATAGGCTCAAGGCAAACATCTACTCCTTATAGTGCATGTTGCCGTTTTTTTCATACAATAAAAGAAGTGATTGACAAGTGATGAACATTAACAACTCCTGAGTCAATCAAGCAATGTTTTTGTAAAGTGCCTCAGAGAGCATGTTATTGCAAAGTCGATTGCTACCTTTGTAATATCTTTGAATATAACCAGCTAAGGTGGCCATGTGAAAAGAACGAGGATTTTATCAGCACAAAAGCAACAGCAGAGCTCATTAAGAGGCTCTTTCAGATAAAGCGTCAGCAAAAGCCCTGAGGCCAGTGTGGTCCTCTCAGAGTTACCCAAAAGCAAAGCGAGTGGTGAGAGTTACATAGGCCCATAGTCTAGAAGGAAGACCAGATGAAAACATACATTCATCAGGTCATTGCTTGTGGCCCAACCCTGATGTACTGGTTGTGGGCAACACTCAAGACAGTGATCCAGCCACCACCTCTATCAATCAGAGTGCACAGCGTGAAACAGACCTAGTATTGCAAAATGGGTCAATTCCCAGAGCGATGGTAAAACTCAGAGAAACTTTAAATTTTATTTTATGCCTAAAGAACACACAATGAAACTAATTTAAAGTTACTTTATCTTTTATAAATTACCATCTTTCGAGACACTTCCATACTGCTTTCCACAGCGGTTGTACCAGTTTACACTCCCACAGCCGTGCAGGAGGGCTCCTTTTTTCCCCACAACCTAGCCAGCACTGATTGATGTTTGTGTTCTTGACATATGCCAATTTCTCTTGAGTTAGATGATATATTAATGATGTTTTGATTTGAATTTCTGTTATGGCTAAAAACGTTGGACATCTTTTCATGCATTTATTGGCCATTTGAAATTCTTCATCTGAGAACTACCTATTCATTTCTTTTGCCCATTTTTCACTAGGGTCTTTGATTTTGAGGGGCTTATGTTTCTCCATCTCTCTGCATATTCTGATTATGAGCCTCTTATGTGAGGTATGTATTGGTAGCGATTATTTTCATCAGTATGTAGGTTCTTTTTTATATTGTTGATAATTTCCTTTGCTGTGCAGAAACTTTTTAATTTGACATAGTCCCATTTGTTAATTTCGGGGACTATTTCATTTGCTTTTGGTGTCTTATTAAGAAAGTCTTTGCCTACCCCTATGTCTTTTAGATATTTGCCTAATTTGTCTTCCAGAAGGTTCAGTGTTTCAGTTTTAATATCTAGGTCTTTGATCCACTTTGCTCTGATTTTTTGTTCATGGTGACAGGTGTGTGTCTATATTCATTCTTCTGCATGTGGATGTCCAATTTTCCCAGCACCATTTGTTGAGGAAGCTGTCCTTTTCCCAGTGTATGTTTTAGGCTCCTTTATCGAAGATTAGGTAACTGAGGATATTTGAGTTTGGCTCTGCATCAGTTGTGTTTCACTAGTCTATGTCTGCTTTTGTCTCAATACCATATAGTTCTTACAACTATTGCTTTATAATATAACTTGATGCCTGGGATTGTAATGCCTCCTGCCTTAGTCTTGTTTCTTAAGATTGCTTTGGCTATTCTAGGTCTCCTTTTGTTCCATATGAGTTTAAGAATAAATATCCCCCTCAATCCAGCAGCACCTCTTCTAGGAATTTTCCCAAAAGAGTTAAAAGCAACATATAACAGAGATACATGTATACCCATGTTCATAGCAGCACAACTAACAATAGCTGAAACGTGGAAGACACCAAAATACCCATCAGAAGACCAATGGATACATAAATTGTGGTATTTACACACTATGGAACACTATCCATCTTTAAAAACAAAGAGGTTGGAGGCTTTTGTAGATAAATGGAGGCAACTTGAGACATCACGCTTAGTGAAGTGAGTCAGAAGCAGAAGGTGAAATATCATACGGTTTCTTCGGTAGCAGAAAGCCAGATCACAATTATTGCATAGAAGTTAATGTATGGAATAATGGGAACTGGAGTGGGAGTGTCAAAAAGAGAGAAGGGAAGGATTTGTAACTTTGCCACGATATGCCACGATATGTATATGCACAAAATACTCAAGGTTATTCTAAAATTTATGTATTGTAATAATATAGATCAATAAAAAGGGAAAAATTGAATAAACTAGACATAAGAATTTTGTTTAAAATAAAAGTATATATTTATTTTATTACATTTATTTTATATACATGAACTATAGAGTCAATAACATAGAGAAAGCATGTGGCTTGCAGTATCACTGAGCATCTATGCCAATCTCGGCCTCCCTTTTCTTCCCTCTCACCCTTGCCCTGTGCCTTTCCTCATCCCCCCATTCTCAGAGTTTCAATCGTTTCCTAGCAGTCCATCACCCCTCTCTTCCTACCCTGTCTGTCATTTTCGGGCTTTTCTATGTAAATATTTTTGTGAATTTTCTGAAAAACATTTGAAAGGAAATGGAGTTACCTTGAGTCGGTTTCAGTAAAAATATTATCTATTTGACAAACAGATGTTTTATAGCCAGTTGCCAACAGTCCTAGATGATCAAATGACACATTTACAAGCTCAGAGTATCTGTGAATCACTCAAGAGTTGGAACAGGTTACTGTGAAAATGCGTTTCACATGGTGAGTCAGTAACCACTATATACGCATAAAGTGAAAGAAAATATTATGCAATAAACAACAAAAAGCATTACATTTAGCCACTTGACATTTTGAAGGAAGAATCAGATTATTAGGGTGACATTTCAAAAATAGAAATGGGTATCATAAGAAATAAGTTATTAGATAGTGTGTGTGCCTTTTAGAATACAGAAAAATCTTTGAGGACACTATGTGAGATGGATCCAAATTACAACTGAGATGAGGAAATTGTGTGTGTGTGTGTGTGTGTGTGTGCGTGTGTGTGTGTGTGTGTGTGTGTGTGTGTGTGTGTGTTTTAACTGGGGAAAATGCTGATTTGGTATGTGATAGCTCTTTTTTAAAACTCCTTTTCTTCCTTTTTACTGTAGAGACAACTTTGATTTCAGTTGCTGTTTTATAGCTGTGACTGAGTAAATATAGGGATATTATAAATATATTACATTGGCAGCAATTACCTATGAAATATTAGGTCATATTTATCACCTTTTAGAGTGATTTGTGTTTGTCAAAAGTAGTTTGGAAATAAGTGAGGTCAGATTGTTTATCAATTGTGTATCATATAAATCAGACACTCTGAAACTTTCTATCATATTCATAGGAATCACGAATTTCCAATTCATTCTGTCAAATAAGAATTATAGGTGCCCATCTCCAGCTGGAGAATATCCACCAGAGAACCATAAACTCTCAATTGAAAAGGATATATTTTTCTTTCATTTTTACTAATAGGTGCTGTGACATCATATTGCTGGGAAGCATCATATTATGTTGTCTCTGAGGAGATCATTTACAGTAAGACTGGTATGCTGATCAAAAAAAATGTAGTCATTAAAGCTGAGACAACCAAGACAGCTGTCATGTGCGCCTGATTTTCATATGATGGAGATATTTTGAGAGTTGATGTATGTGTATCAATTAATGTAAACACACAAATGAATAGGTCTATGTAATATCCAATGATTACAATAAGGAAGAAATCCAAGCATATTTTTCTATGGATTTGGCCCGTGTATGCTTAGCTGAGAAATGACCTGGCCTTCCATCTGTTCACTTAAGACTTTTATTCATGACCATATCTTAGAGAAATGCGTGGACATATTGATACTTAAGATTCTAAATGTGGGTCTGCTTTATTACTACTTAGAAGTTTCTGTAATTTAAAAGTGATTTTTCATGAAGGTAATAAAATATATGCCAGACACTTCAATTTTAAATGATTTTATGACAATTCAACAGGGAGCAAGAATTTTTAAATTGTAGAAATCAATAAAAATAATTCACTTGTGTAGTAAATGACATTTTACAAAAATTTTATTAATATTTGTGATAAATTACATCTAAATATAAGATGTGATAACATTGGTGTCTGAATATTCTAAAAACACATGAAGCTACAGCTCTAAAGAAATATTTTGATTTTAATAAAATGTGTTTTGATGTCTGCATAACTGTTCTGATTTATTTGAAAAGAATTTCTCATTAGGTCTACACAATAAACACATAATACAGTGAGTGAAGAGTGAACAGTTTCAAGTAAAACCTGTCTCATTCATTAATAAGTCACTGAGACAAGATCTAACTAGTAGAAAGCAGATTTCTATCCAGGTTTCCACATAGTTTGTGGCTACACAAACATGTACTTGCTAAGGAATGTTTGAATCAAAAATTTCCTCTGCTTTCTAATAAACTTAAAATTTCTTTGACTTGGAAGAGGTTATTTTGAAATTTACTACTTATTACTTAAAAATAATTTGTTTTAACTTTGAATTATTCAGGTTAAATTTTTTTTTGGATGAGAGGAAAGTATTAAAATAAATAATCTTAAAATGAGGTGGTATGTCATAGTGTTGATGATGCACCGACATAAACATGTTCAACATTTAGGAGCATCTAGGTATCTGATATAGAATGGTGTGTGAATTACATTCATCACATACTTTTTAAGTAATATCTTTCCTTATGGTGATAATGAGTTTGTTTGCCCTTCATAGTAATCGAGTTAACACTTCAGTGTTTCCTTGTTTCTAACGTCCTTCTCTTTGAACGAACTTTTCATCGGAGCTATCAGTTGTCCTTCTGTTCCTTAAGGGCTACTATGGAAACTTGGCCAGAATCCTGAAAAGTGTTGTCATTGTCAATACTGAAACACAAAAACAAACTAATGTTCCTTAATTGCAAATTAATAAAAAAGAAACAACTAGACATTTTTAAAAAAATTATTACATTTCAAAATTATATGACCTAGCAGTAAAGTCAATGGTCAAAATTATTTCAGAATTTCTTTTAGTAAGTGCCTTCACTCCCTAACTCAGTACTCTGTAGGTCCCAGGCTGGGTCATCTCAAGCACAAGCACAGACTGAACAATTTAGCAACTTAGTGAGACCTTGTCTGAAAATCACACCATTGTGGAAAACAGTGCAGAGGCTTCTCAAAAAACAGAAAACAGGTAACCCATTTGGCACAGCTATACCTTTGTTCTGTATCTTCAAAAATATTTAAAGACATCATGCAACACTGATACGTGCATACCAATGCTAATAGAAATATGACTCGTATTTCTAAATCTTGGAAGCAGCCAATACATCCATCAACGGATGAATCGATAACGTACATATGGCTTAGATTCATGACGGTGTACTAATTCGATATATTACAAGATAGAATTGTGTAATTTGTAGAAAAACAGATGTACCCTGAGATCATTATGCTTAACAAAATGTGCCAGATACAGAAGGTTAAGGAACACAGTGCTATTCTAAAATAAGAAAACCATAAATGATAAAAAGCAAAATTAAAAAAGCAAGGGAATATAAGAAAATGAATTTTGTGAAGAAGAAGAAGCGATGTGTTTGGGGGAAAGGGTGGGAAGGAAGGATGTAAAAACCATCCAAATGTGTAATTATTCTAGTTGCAAATGAAATCAATAAAATAATAATTTGAGGGCAAAATAAAAATTTTAACAAGTTGGCTGGGAATACTACTGTGCAAAGTTTCCTAGGTTCAATTCCCAAGTAACACAAAACTCCAAACCTAAATAAAAAGTGAATGAAATAAAATAAGCTTCCCCAAAACAAAACTATAGTGTAACAGAGAACATATAGTTGTATACTCATTTTCATCCATTCTTTGTCCAGTTTGTCATAATTTTTTTTAAAATTCTTAAAATTTGGACTTATTTATGAAAGGAAATCATACGGAAGTTTTTCCTTCCATGATCACATTACTGCAAGGAAGTGTGGGCACCAGGACCAGTGCACGTGATCAACTGCTAGAAATTACCAGGACGTCTGGAAAGCCTAACTGCCTCCCCAGTCACTGAAGGGCAGGCACTACATAGAATTCAAGTTCAGTCCTAAATTTAGCATGGATGCTCCACAAATTTCTCACCACAAGCTTTGTACTATAACTTAAAAAGAGGCAAACATTGATTTTCATTCTTAATTAAAAGTCAAAAAGTTGTATCTTTCAATTCACAGAAATACTGAAAACAAATCCACAATACTACTAGCTCTTAATCCTTACAATGGAACAAAGAAGTTGAAAGTTTTAGAGGCACAACTATTTCTTTATAACACATAAATTTTTGTAGATTTTTTTCTACAAAAATTAACAACTTTGTCATTAACAGCTTTATACAAGCTTTATCTGAAAAAACTGAACAGAAGATACCATTTCACTATCATGTTTCTCTGACTTATAAATTTCCTTTAATTGTTGAAAACAAATGAGATTTCTGATATTTTGGTAGACAGATCAAAAATGATTTCAAGGAAGATTGACTTCCATGCAACATGTCTTCAGAACGACAGTGGTAAGTCACGATTCCCTCCTATTCAGCTTTTTAGTGGGAGGATCATTTACACTGTTGGCAAGATGAAAAGAACTGAAAACCTAGCAAGAATGTCTACAAGAATTAGGCCTGTTCCATAGGGCAACTCACTCAGAAGCTCTTTTTCTTTCCTTCTTTCTTTCTTTCTCTTTCTTTCTTTCTTTCCTTTTTTCATCGTTTCTTTTCTGGCTTTCTTCTACTGCTTGTTTTCTTTTTACTTTCAGATTTTAGATAAAATTAATTTGCATCCTCTGAAATATACTTCTGGATACTGTATTAAAATATTAAGAACAAGGTAAAACTTAACTAAAATATTTTTCTTTGAGCTGGATACAGGTGTACATACAGAAAAAAAGCTACTATAGACTGAGGAAAATGAATTCTCTAGACTGAACATGAATTAATGTCTTGTCTTTTCAGAGGGTATTCAATGCCATTAATATTTAATATTCTAAAGATAAATATCCTAATATGTGTATATAGATTTCTAGATATAGATCTATACATACAAATGTATATTCTTCACTTATATATTTAAGGAAATAGCATCTAGAGATGTGATTTTAAGTAGTGCATAACTTCACATTTTCCTATTTTAATTAAATATAGACATTAAGAGTTAAATCCCATTATTTTATTTCCAGCATATAATTGTTCTATTTAATTTTTCACAGGATTTATCTGTAACAACAGATAAAAAAGATAAAAGAGCTTCAAAGCTACCTGTGTTTATAGGCAAGTAGTATTCCTTAGTGTATAAATACCACAGTTTTTGTATCCATTGGTCTGTTGATGGGTATTTTGGTGTCTTCCCCATTTTAGTTATTGTTATTTGTGCTGCTATGAACACGGATATACATGTATCTCTGTTATGTGATGATTTCAACTTTTGGAAAAGTAAAACTAGCAAGCTTTATTTTTCAAATCTTTTAAATATTCTATGAAAGGATTGGGTATCCAAATCCTTTCCAAAGGAAGCTTTGATTAATCAATTCAGTGCACTTTTTATTAAATGTTCAATTAACAGTTGCATGTATTAAATAGCAATTGCATGTATTAAATAACATATTCATTTTAGAATTCTGAAATTCTGAATATTTTTAAAATAATATTTCTGTCTAATATTTCTATTTCCTAAATAGATATCTTAATCACATGAGTACATAGTTGGTGATACTAATTATACAGTTACTCAATTCTTCAATATGTTCTTATAAATTTTCTTCTATCCATAAAAATAAACATGCATTGCCAAGCCAAGTCGGGTAGTTCCTGCCTGCAGCTCCAGCCAGCCTCCGGAGAGCCAAAGGTTAGAACATCACTTGAGCCTATAAACTTCAGACACCCTGGGTAATACAGTTCTACTCAGTCTCAAAAAAATTTCCATTTTCATGCATTTTAATGAACTATTGAGTGAGTATATGTACCATCATATCTTGATGGACCACATTTTCTAAGAAAAATAATATATTTTTGTTTTCACATGTGAGTTACATAGTGTGTTTTTTCTTGAAAACCTGAGATGGCTTCAAAAATTATACTTCATTTCCCTTTTCTACGGACAGTTTCCTTATTCACATTTATTTCTATGTAAACCATGTCTAGCTGCAGTGTTTACAAGAGGTTCGTCCATCTGTGAGGACCAGTCTTTACAGGTAACAACATTTGAAATACCAAGAAGAACTTCCCCATGAGAGAAGGAGGAAAAGGAAGGGGAGCTGGGGTGTGGGAGGAGAAAACAGGAGTAGAGGGAAGATGGAGAAGAGGAAGGACAGAAAGAAGGAGGAGGATGCGATAGAGAAGAGGAAGGCAGGGTGGGAGAAAGACCGCAAGGAAGGAGGAGGGAAGGGGTTAGGGAAGGAGGGAGGGAAGGAGACAAGGAAGGAAGGAAGGAAGGGAGGGAGGGAGGGACGGAGGGAGGGACGGAGGGAGGGAGGTAGGGGGGGAAAGAGACAAGGAAGGAAGGAAGGAAGGAAGGAAGGGATGGAGGGAAGGAGGGAGGGAGGGAGGGAGGAAGGAAGGGAGGAAGGAAGGGAGGAGGAAAGCAGGCAGACAGGCCAATGTCCTCACTTGGAAAGATTATCTCAGGCTTTAATCGTGAGAACTTAGGAAAAATGCCCATGGTTTTATTATTATTATTATTATTATTATTATTATTATTATTATTATTATTGTTGTTGTTGTTGTTGTTGTTGTTGGATTTAGGGAGTAAAATGTAATTCTCCTTTCATAAAAAGAGGAAGTTTAATTGATAGATGTTGATCCTAATCAGAAGATTAAGATTGATCTCACAAAATAAATACTAAACGCATGACAAATCAAAAGTGGACACAGGAAATACTGCTGCAGTCTTTGTAAAAGAGCAGCTCACCTCTTAGCAGATGGGTTGTTCGTCCTCTGTGGCCCCGGGCCTCTGCCTGGGAGTTCCTGCAGGTGGAGAGTCCACACTCCTCCAGGCCATTTCACCACACACTTTGGCCACCTGGTGCTTTAATATGTGTGCACTAATATGTACCAGCCACTGTAAATACTTATGCATGTAGGATTGTTTATTTATGAAACCTTTGAAAAACACATCATGGTAGTAGTAACCACATAACCTTGCAATTCTCATTTTTTTTCTTTTCTGGAACATAAAAATGACAATGTCTAATCATCCTAAATTGGCCTGATAAGGTCCACTTCAGTACTGTGACCAAAGAATGATTTTTATTATTAATATTAGAAATTACTACATTTATTCACCTGTCTGAAATGTAGAACCTCAGTGAAATATTTCACAATTAATTTTATTCATATTTTACAAAAAGTAGACCCCTAAGTATCATTTAGATATTAGTTTAATTATGGTAAGACCCGTCTGTAAATCCCTTTAGGTCTCTTGTTTGTACTCAAATATACTCTGATGAAAATACCAGTCATTTAATATCAATTTCTGCCCTGTGTGCTTTGAGATACTGAAGTTCAGTGAAATGCCCTACCAACATTAATTCTGAAGAAAATACTCACCTAACTATTAAAATCCATTTTTAAAATGTGGGTTAAAACCAAACAAACTTCCTTAGAGAAACTCGTTGACTTCAAATAGAATTTCAAACAGAAGTTCATAGCAGTGTAAGTCTCACTAACAAAACATTTTTCAATATTTTAGTCAGAGATGTTAAATACCTTTAGTGAATGACAAACAACTTGCCGAGTATAAGCCCGACTAATAGATATAGTTTACATTATACGTCGCCTTCAGTCATGTGGAATTCTCATGTGGAATTCTTATGCTCAGTTGCCACTCCAGAGACTAATTTTTGCTTTACTGGTACATATAATACATAGTGAATAGAATAAAGGAGCAAAATTCATATCCTATAAATCATTAACTTTTAGCCACATGATTAGCAGCTAGTCGACAATGACAATTTTGTTTTTAGAAACACGATGCAAAGAAAGAGCATGGACAGATTTATCTTTGAAGAAGAACCAGGTTTTCTTTTTCTGTGGTGGTTGGTGTAAAATTTAGTAATTACCATTTAAATTATGAATCATTTATGAAAGCTTGAATTTTAATGATTGCAGATACCACATTCATCATTCAGTTTGAAAATATTTTATTATTCAATTATTAAACATTTTACACAGTATTGCACTCAAAATGAGAAATTATCCTGTGTGAGCTATTATGCTAGGATATTAGTTTAGTGGTATATGATAATTTATGGTAGATTATACACAGCCTTGTACTTCATTTTCTCAAAAATCAGTGATTAACAAAAAATGCTTATTCTAAAAATTCTCATTGATTAACATGTGCAGATTCCTTGTCAGCATTCCGTCTTATAAAGATAAAATTTAATCATAAGATTAAAGTTTCCTGTACTTTTCACTTTATGTAGTCTACACTAGAGACCTCTATTCATTCAATATACCAAATTCGGTTAGAATTTAGGAGTTCTTTAAAGTCATTACTTATTTTATGCCTTCAATTCAGGGATGACCTCATCTTGGATTTACTTATTAAAATGTGAAAATTTATGGAGAATTAAATCCTCAGAAATCCAATGTGTCAGTCCCAGGAACATGTGATCATGTGACTTCTTGTGTCGAAAGAGAATTGGCTAAGAGTTCTCCAATTGGGAAAGCTTCTTGGAACTATGATGATGTGACTCTGTATCACTGCAAGGATCCTTCCAAGAGAGGAGAGGAAGATCAGAATCAGAGAAGCATGAAAAACACAAATAAGAAGAGTACAATGATTGTGAGAAAAGAAAACAAGAAGATGGAGGAGGAGTCCTGGGGTGGTGGGGGGGGGTGTCTTTTGAGAAGCTAAGCAGAGCTTCTAGCCGAGCTTCCTTCCATTACAGGAAGTGGGCCAGCAGCCCAGGAATGCTGGCAACCTTTGCAAAGTGCTGGGCAAGGCGAGTGTAGAACGTCGCTAGAGACTCTAGAAGGAACACAACCTTGCTGAACACTGGATTTGAGTAGACGACCCATTTACCATAAGTGGAATTGTAAGAAAATGTATTTGTTTTGTTGAAACAACTAAATGTGTGCTTCTTCGTCGCAGTGGCAATAATGAATATATTCAGTTAACATGTACAAAGTTCTTTTCTCTTAATTTTCAAATTAAACAGATTTTTTTTTTTTTGAGACGGTCTCAATTTGTAGCCCAGGCTGGTCCTGAACTCACTGCGTGGCCCAGGTTAGCCTGGGACTTGGCAATCCTCCTGCCTCAGTCTCTGGAATGCTAGAGTCATGCCCAGCTTTACGTGGTGTTGAGGAATAGAAATTTACTAGACAAGCACATTAACTGCTGTTCCATTCCTCCAGCCCCTAAGCATTATTCTTAATAATTAAAACATTGATAGAATTTTAAAGTAACACAAAAGCAGGTGGGAATTAGAGTGACTCTTGTAGAGTGATTCTGAATGTGCTTAAGTGTTGCTTTTCATCATTGTATGATTATCCCCAGAAAAGAAGTAACGAAAAGTTAATTTTTGCTGTGGTTACACAATGTATTTTTTTCTCTAGTATGGTACTTTAATAATTTTGTCTATCATTTTGATTATAGATGTTAAGAAACTAATATCAGCTCAGGCAAATAACTGAAAGAAACAACCTTTGTTCACTTTTAAAATTTGTCACCTTGACCTCTATCTTTTATCATTGTGAAGGGGAAAATGGCTTGATGGTAGCTAGCAATGACAACCAAGGTGAAATTTCTCCACACCTTAGCAACTCCACAAAGAATTTCTTTCTATTAAACATTTTAATTACAGTTATCATATATCAGAGATACATGAAGACCTGTGCTTGTAGCTGCACAACTCCTAATAGCTGAATCATAGAGGTTGCTTATATCCATCAATAGACCAATGGATAAGGAAAATGTGGAGTGTGTGTGTGGTGTGTGTGTGTGTATGCACCTACATATGATGGAGTACTACTCTGCCAAAAAGAAAGATAAGTTTTAGTCATTTGTAAGAAAATGAGTACACTTCGAAATCATGCTGAATGAAATTAATCAGACACAGAAGTTTAAATATAGCATTGTTTCTCTAATACAGGAAGCCAAGTGTAAGTAAGTCAGAGCCTAATAAGTGGGAGATAGACTTGTGGGAATGTGGGACGGGGAAGAGGGTGTAAAGTAGAAAAGAAAGTAAAAGCCATGAAGATGCATGTGCATTATAATAATTTCTTAAGTAGAATGTAAGAATTACTAATCACAAATACCAACAAAAATTCTTTGAAGGAAAATATAAAAAGCATAAACTTTCTTTAACTTTCCATTTTATGTAGTTTAGACGCACATGCAGTTGTATTAATCCTCTGGGTCTAATTCACTTCACTGAGCATAAGCATCTCCAATTTCATCAATTCGCCAATCCAAATTTATTTGTCTTTAGGACACAGTAATATTTCATTATGAATATAAGCTGCATTTTCTTTTTCCATGTTGATGGATGTTATCCATAATTTGGCTATCCTGAGTTGTATTGCTATAAACATGGGTATGCCTGTATCTCTATTATATGGTGCTTTTAACTATTTTGTAAAGGTACTCAGAAGAGGTTTCAGTGAGTCAAAAGCAATATTCATTTTCAGTTTTTTGTTTTTTGTTTTTAGCAATCTCCATACTGCTTTCCATAGTGGCTGTACCAGTTTATACTCATACCAGCAATGCAGACGAGCTCCTTTTCCTGGACAACCTTATCAGCATCTATTAGTTTCTGATTTCTTGATAAAAAGACATTTTCATGGGATAAATGTTGTTTTCATTTGCATTTCTCTCATGGCTGAAAATACTGAACATTTTTTCATATGTTGGTTGGTCATTAGTACTCTTCTGGGAACTATCTATTCATTTCAATTTCTTTTTTTAGCATTACATACTTTTCATTGTAGAATTCTTTTACTTCCTTGACTAGGTTTATTGCTAATTATTTAATTTGGGGGGGATTATTGATAATAGTACTTTTTCTCATCTCTTCCTTGATGAGTTCATTGTTAATGTGAGCCATGTTGTATTTTTGTATCAGTTTTGTATTCTGCAAATTTTCATGATTTGGATTTAAAATGTCCCCCAAAAGGCTCATGTACTTGGATGTTGTAAACTACAAATGGAATTAGGTGCTAATAAGAGGTGAGGCCTGGTCACACCCCCGAGGCTTGACCCAGTAGGGGGATGTTAATGGGACAAGCCCCGGAATTGTCTTCTTCTCTTGTTTGGCTTTCTGTCTGCCATGCTGGGAAATGATTCTATTATTATCAGCTATTATGTACAAACACTTCTGAAGCTGTGAGCTAAAACAAGTATTTCCTCCCTTGATTGTAGATGTCCGGTATTCTATCCTAGCAACAGATAAGTAACTGAAACAGAAATTGGTGCCATGAGTGGGGTTGTTGTTGTGACTTTACCTGACTTTGTGGTTTGGAAGCCTTTGAAACTAGTTTGTGGGAGAAGTTTAGAAAGACTTAATGATGTCAACTAGAGAAGCCTTAGAATCCGGTGAGCTGAGTTTGATAGAGATTCTCTTTGAAACTTAGAAGATCAAAATGTGGATACAAGTATATATTATAAAGGCCAGGCTAAAAAAATTGGAGATAGGAAGGGTAACTTTATTGACAATTGCTATAAAAAGCAGACATAGTCTGTTCTGGCACAAGAAGTATGACAGCATTTTGTTCTGTCCTGGGAGTTTGCTTAAAACTGAAACTAACGACAGTGGACTACTTAATGTGGCAGAGGAAATCTCCTGGAAGCCAGTGTTCATGTTGTCGGATTGATACTGCTTGTAACTTTTAGCCAACTCTATGGCAAAATAAATAAACAAATAAAAGATTACAGCAAAAAAATGATGTAAAACCTCTTTAGTTTGCCAGACTATAAGGACCTTCAGAGGTGGTACAGAAGAGCACAGGGGTATTAAATAAATTAGTGAAATTAATATTAAAAAGAAGCCAAGTACTTGTAAATAGGGCAATAAAGCAGATGACATGAAGACATATCCAAAATTAAAAGGACTCCACCCTTTATCAATTTAAGAATATAAAGGAAAAAGACTTTGTTCTAAAAAGAGTACACCATACACAGAGGGCCAAAGAGGGAAGTGCTTATTGGATTTCAGCCACCTGGAATTCAGTAATTTAAGAAGTCAGAAACCTCAACAGTGATTGTCCAATGGTGTCAGACTATTATTCAGTTGTAGACCTTGGCAATATCCATGTGGTGCTGGCTTTACAGAAATGCAAAGCACAAGACTCTGTTCAAGGACACTTCCAAGCAATTTCAGAGGAGAAGGCCTTGAAAGTCAGGCAGTGTGTCTTCGGTAGGGCAGTACCTAAAGTTTTGAAAGAGAAACCTAAGGTGTAGTGAAGACTCTGGAAATTTGAAGATGCCAAAAATATGGATTGTCTCCTGAGGAAAGCCACAGGTTTCGAACATAGCCAGACAAAAGGAGGTCCCATTGAGATTAAAGTCAGAAGTAATCCTGTCTGGTGGTGCCATGCAGGCCATCGGGAGGTCACATCTTGCCACAGCTTCAGTGGCATGCTGAACACAGAGCTACAGAATTTAATGAAGCTTCAAGATTTGGTTATTGTTCTTTTGGGTTTCTTCCTTTTGTCTGACTGATTTCTATCCACTTATATCTTTCTCTTGAATAGATAATTTTTACTCTGTGCATTGTATGTTGGAGTTTTTAACATTTTTTTCAATTTTCATAGATGCTTAAAGCTGAGAGTTTGCCTTGTATCTCATAGTATACTTTTGACTTCAACTTTTTAGCAGTGCTGAAACAGTTAAGACTAACAACTCTTACAGAATTACTGAATGCATTTTTCATAAGGAGGTGGCCATGAGTATTTTGGAGATTAGTGGCAGAAGGTTATTGTTTGGATCTGTAGTGTCTCCAGAAAGGCTCAGATATTTAGATATTGTGAGATGCCTAGGAAAGCATGAGCTGTTAATCAGTGGTGCCTGGTGGGAAGGGGTGGAACACTGAAACTTGACCCAGAGGAGCATGTTTTGGTGTAGGACTTGGAAGAGCAGCTCCACCCTTCTTCCCTCACCAGGCTTTCTGTCTGCCACTATGTGAAGAGCTTTCCTCCAACTGTATCTTCACCAAATGCTTCTATCATTGCCAGCTCCCACAGGGGTAGGCTATGACCTTCTGAAACTGTGAGCTAAGGTAAAATCTTTCTGTTCTTAATAGTGGATGTTGGTACTCTGTCCCAGCAATAAAAAAAGTAACTAATGCATTCTCAAAAATTGTTAATTAGTTCTAAATTCTGCTAGTCGAATATTTTGGGTCTTCTATGTAGAGATCATATTATTTGCAAATAAGGATATTTTCACTTGTTTCTTTTAAATATTTATTGCCTTTGTTTCATTCTCTTGTCTAATTTTCTTGGCTAGAGTTTCAAGTACTTATTGATTAGGAGTAATGAGAGTGATCACCTTGTCCTGTTCATGACTTTAGAAGAAATTATTTCAATCATTTCCCCATTTATTATAATGGCGGCATTAAGTTTAGCTTTAATAGCTTTTATCATGTTGAGAAGTCCATGTACACCTATTCTCATGATTTTTTTTAATCATTAGTGAACATTGGATTTTGCCCAAGATATTTTCAATATCTATGTAGATGGTCCTGTGATTTCCATCCTTACTTCTATTAATGCAGCATATTGCATTAATTGATTTACATGTGTCGAAACTTCCTTGCTTCTGGGATGAAATCAGCTTGATCATGCTTTATAATATTTTTAATAATTTGGTGTAATCTGTTTGTAAATATGTTAATAAGGACTCTTTAATCTCCATCCATTAAGGAGATTTTCTTTCATTGTTATGTCTTTGTCTGGTTTTGGTATTATGAAGGTAAGGTTAGCTTCCATAAAAGAGTTTGGCAATGTTCCTTGTCTTTCACTTTCTGAGAATAGTTTGAAGACTATTAGTAGTAGTTCTTCTCTAAAGTTCTGGTAACATTCTATGGTGAATATGCTGTGTCCTAGGCCTTTTCTTATAGGCGCAGATTTTATTGCTACCCCACTTTCGTTATTTCTCAATGATGTGTTCAATATTTTTTGTCTCGATTACATTTTGGCATTTTATATGTTTCTAGAAATTTATTTCTTTCAGATTCTTCAGGTTTTTTGAAATATGATTTTTCAAAATAGTTCTTAAAATCTTTTGGATTTCAGCAGCATGGGTTGTTATTTTTGCTTTTTGTTCATTTCTATTTACATCGATACAGGTTATTTCTTTTCTTCTTTTCATTAGTTTGGCAAATGATTTATAAATGTGACTTACTCTTTTGAAGAGTTAAACGTGATTCTTTGATCTTTTGTATCTTTATACCTTCAAGTTCATTATTTTTATACTCATTATAATTTCTTTTCTTCTACTACTTTTTGATTTTGTTTTTTCTCTTGTTTCCATTTCTCTGATATTTTTTTCAATCCTGCTAATCTTCTTAACTCTGTCTAAGATTCCTTTAAATATTTTCTGCAATGTTGATCTAGTAGTCATAAATTTCTTCAGTATTTTTATTATGGATAATGTTTACTTCTCCCTCAATTTTGGAAGATAATTTTGTTGTGTATAAAAGTCTTGGCTGGATAGTACTTTCTTTAAGAACTTGAATTAGTTCACTATATGATCTAGACTTCAGGGTTTGTACCGAAAAATCTGTAGTTATTCCACTAGTTTTTCTTTGTGGGATACTTTCTGTGTTTCTTTTGTAGGTTTTAGTATTCTTTCCTCATGTTGAATGACTGGAATACTGACTATAATATAATGGGGAGAGATTTTTTTTCTGTTTTAAGTTATTTTGTGTTCTACATGCTGTCTGTAACTCAATATTCATTTTTTCCCTAGATTTGGTGAATTTTCTACTCTGATCACATTGAATACATTTTTTATACCTTCGGTGCCACCATCAATTTTCTCTTTCACTTCATAATTCTGAGATTGTTTCCCTTTGAGTCATTCATCATCTGTTGCAACCAGGCATGTCATTGTGTTGTTTTTAGGTCACCACTGGATGTAAAATTCAACTCATCAATCTTATCTTGAAGATAAGTCATTCTGCATTCATAATGCTTCAACTAACTTCCACTGTTTTCAATTGAATTCTCTTAATCTGAATTTCACCTTAGAATCCTTTCAAACTTTTTATTCTCTACTTAAAATGTTTCTTCATGTCTTGCACTGCCTTATTTATCTTTTGATTTGTGTCTTCTATATAGTCACTAAGCTTTTTGTCAAATAAGATCATTGTTTATCTGGTTAAAACTTCTTTTAATTCACTAATATCTTGCATCTGTTAAAACATGTCTTGTTGGAGATTATTGGCCACTAGGGTCACTGTGTGTGTGTGTGTGTGTGTGTGTGTGTGTGTGTGTGTGTGTGTGTGTTTGTGTGTGTAAGTTTTATAAATTCCCACACTCTGGGATCATGATACCAGCTCTAGGCCCACAGTATTTTATTCTAGGGGATTAGACATTTTTAAGTGACTTCTTGTTCTGTTTTTCCATAATTCTATTGCTGTGGATAGTAGATTAGATAGTTTTAGTAAATTCTGTCTCTGTGAACAGAAGATATCTACAGTTAGGTTATGTCTTTTTTTGAAGTTTCCTTGAGTTTGTTCAGATTTTAATATTGATGGCTTTTGCTGCTTCATTATTCTCCTATAAGAGAACTATTGAAATGAGTCCAAAGTACATTTTTTTTTTCTGTATTACGTGGATGAGAAGTCTCTCTGCAAGACTCTTGGTCTTGCTGATGATGATGATTCACCAGATATGGGGGTAGGAAGAACATTATTTGGGCCATGCTTTTTCTTCTTTCTTTTGTCTCTTAATATGCCCGTTTCTTCTCTTTCTCTGTATTGCAGTATGCAGTGGTGAGATGAACATCTGCTCCCATGTGGTTGGGGGTCCACCAGCCTGCTGGGTTCTGTGATGGGAGTATGCAGTGTGATGGTATCTCTGCATTTCAAAAGCCTCTGCCTGACACCTTCACATCCAGCCATCTGGCTGCACATTCCCAGGTGATCCTGCTTCTTGCATCACAAGTTTGGAGAAGTGGGATTTTCACATTTTCCAACCTGCTTCCTAAGGGCTCAAGTTCCACAGAAGGTCTGCAGTTGATTCTCTCCTCTCTCGCCTTGCCTCCTGTGTCCTGTCCCAAACAGTCAATCGTTTTCTGATATCCCTTAATTATGGTGCTGCTAGGTTTCTTGTCCCGCATCAATAGTTCCCTCTGTCCAGCACCAACAAGTAGCAGTAGACCTGCTTCTGAGGCTCCAGCAGGCAGGCAGCTGGGAGTGGAGGGATGGAATGGCACAGTATGTTCTTTGTCTCACACATTTAATGAAAATTTTCCCAGGTGTCCGCAGCCTTGAGAATCAAATTGTACAGCTCTGCTGCACCCGCAATGAAGCTGCGAGGGCGTCCTCTCCACTGTAGCTAGTCCACTCTAGCCACCCCAACAGTGTCTGGGCAGAGGTACCCTTCCAGAGCTCCTCTCTGACGCCTTTTTGTCTCCACTCTGTTTTACTCGTGATTTTAAATACTTTTGTCTTCTTTCAGCCTTATTTTGCAAATTTTATCAATGTTATTAATTCTTTGAAGATCAACATTTTATTCACCCACTATAGTTTTACAGATATATTATATGAATAAAAAAACTGTAAAGATCATTTATTCTCTTTTTTACTATTTTCTTTCCTCTGTTTGTATTGGGTTTATTTTCTCTTCTAGTTTTCTTGACATAGAAAGTAGAATATTAAATTGAGATTTTTCTTGTTTTATGATAATTGATTACTATCATCTCTTTTGTTCACTGTACATCGTTTGGTGAATCTCAAAGGTCTTAATAATCACCCTATTTCATTCTATATGCTACATTAGTTATCTTAAAGTTTTTTCTTTGACCTATGTATTACTTCAAATTTTGTTAATTTTCAAGTGAATTTAGAATTTGGGGCCTGTCAATTATTAGTTTGCACTTTCTTTCATTTATGTTTAGAGAAAACATGCCACATACTTTAAATTATTCTAAAGTTCTTGTGGTTTATGATATGTTCTCAATTTCAGGAACTAACACAAGAAGATTTGAAAAAATATGTATTATGGTAATGCTTGGAAGACTGGAGTGTTTTCTGTTTGCTAGTGTGTCAGCTAATATACTAAACATTACATGTGTCTACTGTTATCTCTGCATTAAATTTTATGAAATGACAATCTTTGGGTGCTTTGATTCCTATCAGGTAATGGATTTTGTCATGTTTGTCTTTTTGAGGAAAAACATACAAAGTAAACGTCATATGCTCAACATTTTCATTTTTTACTTATTAATTATTAATTAATTAATTTTGAGGTAGGATCTCACTCTGTAGTTCAGGTTGTCCCTGAAATCACTATGGAACACAAGCTGACCTTGAACTCGCAGCAGTCCTCAAACCTCACCTGTCAAGTGTGACAGCACACCTACATGATATGTTTAGCTTTAGATCTTAAAAAACATGGCACTTGTGACCATCTGTCATCTTTTATTAACTTACATGCAAGTAAGTCAAAATAGATAAAGCTACTCTTTATTTTGAATAAATTACTAAGATTAAATAATTACACCTATATCATCAAATGTTAAAAAATACCCTTCAATATGGTTACTAAGACAAAAAATTCCTTCTTGTATTTTATAGATCATGAGTAGTTTTTGTTCTTTCAAGTAATCTCGCTTTTCTAAATTTTAGTCATTCTATTTAATTTTTCGACCATTCTTACATCCCCAGATTTTAGTCTTCTTTTCAATTTTTATTTTTTCATGCAGTGATGTAACTCAGGCTTTTGGAATATTCTGCATCTGCAGCCCACCCCCCCCCCCCCTTTTGAGAGAGACTGTCTCATTTAATCACTGCATTGCTTCAGTTGGGCTCCAACTTGCAGTCCCCTTGACTCAGCTTTCCTGAGTGCTAGGATTGCAAACTTGCATGTCTTTAATCCCAGTAGTCCATAATCCAGCGGCTGAGGCAGGAGAATCACAATGTGTTACAGGCCAGCCTGGGGTAGCCAGTGAGTTCAGGACCAGCCTGAACTCAGAATATGGGCCTTTAGAAGTTTGGGGATTTCCTTACATATAATTTTTGAGAGTAAACTTAAAGCTTACCAATTAACTCACTAGACCCTGATGAATTGTAAATTTAAATATTTTCACTGAGTCAAAAAATGTTTAATCAGTACTTATGTAGGACATCTAAAATTCTAGTTCTTACATATTTTATAAATGCCATCATTATTTTGGACAAAAATTCATCTTTTATTCTGAGAAATTTAATGATGTGATATACATAAAAATGTGACAAAGTACTTTAAAGCTAATTTTACTTTTCCCCATTTGTTATAAAATCTCATAGTTTCTTAGTACAATGAGAATACAATATGCAGAATTAGAGAAATTTCAGTGTTTTTTCTAGATCACTAAATTTTTATTGCATCTATTCATGTGAATGTGTTCTTAACTTTATTAAGATACTTACAACTTTATATAAGACATTCTTAGTTATTTTTACATCTTTCATCTTTTTACACCTTTTAATTATTTTTCTCCTTTAGTCGGTGATGCCTTTGATCAGCAACTTCCATCTATTGACTAGTGAACTCATTATCTGTAAAGCACCTTCTTGATTGTGCTACATTCTTCACATAATATGCTGAGATATTTTACATTCATCTATCTCTCTTACCTACCAAATTTTTAAAAATCCTGTCTCTCCAGTTGACATGTATTAAGTCTCTGCTTATATCTAAATCTCTAATAAGTACTTTAAGTCAACTACCAAAAGATCTTACAGTCTAATTAAGGACAATATCTTTAGAACTCAATAAATAAATAAATAAATAAATAAACCCTCAAAAGTTGGAAGTTTGGATGGGGAGTAAAATGAAAATTTCCAGTTTCAGTAGGAATCTTAAAGTGGGGTCTATTTTAGATAAGCAAAAACTAAGCAAGTACTCAAATGTCCTAGAAAATGTACCAGTAGACAATGAGTAACAGTGAAGAACATTTAGATTGACATATCTGTTTTAGCTGTAACTATTAGAGAAGATTAATTCTTAAGAGGATTTTAAAAATTATTATTACTTTCAAAATAGCTAATTATCCTTGCATGATTCAGATTTAATAACAGATATGCAGCACTACCTTACTTTAGTTACTGAGATAATAGAATTGATCATGGAGAATTTTAAAATACTTACCCATGATTCCTGCGGGTTGGACAGTTTTTGAAAGTATACAAAGCCCATTGTAATCCTATTCGATTTAGGAGCTTATCCATTTCATTCCTTTAAAATGTATTCTAGACTGCCTTGTTGATTCTTAAAGCTTCTATGCTTCTCAAGCACATTTCTGAATCATTAATATTATTTAATATTTCCAATTACATAGCAAATTCACAGAATAAACATCATATACAGAAGGCAAAATATGTTATATGTGTTTATTTTACTAAGAAAAATAACCAGGAATGTGCTTGCCTTCCAAATGTCTGAATGATCCTTCAGGATACATTCCAATAGGGGTTTTTGTGTTGCTGTTTTTGTCTGTTTGTCTTCCTTAACAGTTTGGTCAGAGTAAATTGTCCTTTGCCAAGTTATGTGGAGAGGTTCTACATTTTCTGTTTCAGAAAACAAATGCTCAGGGTCCTCTTCGGACAAGTGTCAGACATGAAATTCCCCTACATGTATCCCCACCCCCCTGAGAAAATGTTCACAAAGCTTGATTGTGAACCACCGGGTATAAATTTGTTTATACACCATCTACTCTGTCTGTCTTCATATCTCTTGCATTTGGACATGAAACTAGTCATATGACCTTGCTCATCTCTCTCTCTCTCTCTCTCTCTCTCTCTCTCTCTCTCTCTCTCTCCCCACACACACACACGCACACACACACACACACACACACACACACACACACACACATATTTCTTTTGGGACTTGCTTGTGAAGTTCTCCATAAACTTCAATGTCAGCCTTATAGGTGGAGGCTTTGGACATGCTTAAGATCTGTGGATTGTTTATGTTTGTTTGTTTGTTTGTTTGAGACAGGATCTAGCTCTATTGCCCGAGCTGCTTTTGAACTCGTTATGGAGCCCAAGATGAGCACAGCAATCCTCCTGCCTCAGCTTCCCAAGAGTTGGGATTACAGGCGTTCATCACCACCCCTGGTCTATATGGTAATCAAGCATAGACCCAGGGTTGAGATTGCTAGGCAAGTGCTCAGAGGCCTGAGCTTCCTCTCCAACCCGAAGTCTGTTAATGTTTCCAACCACATTAAGCTGAGCAGAAGTTAATACTGGAGGCAAATGTCAAGAAACAACCATAATATTAATGTCATCTAAATCTTTATCCCCATCTCTACTATTATTCATTTGATTACAAGTTTGGGAAAGAAAGAGAATTGAAGTCTCAGCAAGGCTGAGAATTTCTTTGTCAGAACCTGCTTCACTTGCAACACAAGCTGTGTACTCTCCAGCCAGGCACCAGGGGCTGGGCACCCAGCACGTGGGACGGAGGTACCAACTCTATTCCCAAAGCCACGGGCTGCATGGCTGTTCTTACTCACGATATGATTTTTTTGTTTTGTTTTGGTCTCTTGAGTTACTTACATTTTCTTTTTCTTGGCTCTCACCAATGGCAGAAAATATAACTTCAGAATAAAATAACTTTTGGCATTAGTCAATTAATAATTATGTAAAACAGATGGGCTTGCTGGAAGTTCACTACAGAAAGAAACAGCAATAACTCATCTGAGAGGAATGTAAGGCTTAGAAGGAATTAATAATTACAACTTGCCCATCCATGCTTTACATCAGTTATCACATTGAGGTGATGTAATGTAATCTGTTGTTTTACTTCGTTTTGAGGTGGAGGTAGCGAAGTTTATCATTTGTTTATTCATAGAAAACATCATTTGTGATTTTTTGTGATTTTCTGCTTGTGCTTATTTATACAAAATTCTCTCCATTGGGTTATCTGATTCTGTTGGAGTGATCACTCTTTGCTTCAACTTTACCAACTCTACAGTGAACACTCTTTTTAACTTCTTTGTCATTCATTCTATTCCATATACACTCTTAGATTTTTCTTTCTAAAATGTAAAACTAATTGAGCCACACCCGCCTCCCAGACTGCCCCGACACTTCTCACCTCTCCAAATGCAACATTGAACATCTTCCCTTTACTCATTTGCTGTTTTTTTTTTTTTTTCTGCCAGTGGAAACAATTCTTACTTCACAACTGGACCATTAGTTTCATAGTTTAAAGCTGGCTTAGTTATTGACTCCATCTCCCCATGACCAGATTGTATCTACCTTCATCTACGTGAAACTTTCTTTCTTGAACTCACTAGAGATTAGCTAATCATGAAACAATTTAGACTCTATTTCTTTTTCCCCACCATTTCATTAATATATATAAGAAAAATATAATGTTTACAATGAACTTGACTATTTATACACATACATACCACATCAATATCACAAGTCCTTTCCCTAGCATGTTAGAGAGAAGGAGTAAGGGATTGAGTGAATGACACATCTTACCTGCCTTGCATGCTCTATTCACTAACCCACCTCATTCTATTTCAATTGTTTATTTACAGCAAGTTGTCTGTCAACTACAGAGAAATAAGACTTGACAACGTAGAACTTAGAACTGCTATTTTTCTCTAAGGAAAGCTTACGTTTAGCAATACAGTTTTATAACAAAAAGGATTGGCTGTGACCAGGACCATGGCCTGTACTTGAACAATATTGATTTTGTTTCTCTTGTGAGAATTTAGTAGTGAAAA